>JACWFT010000090.1:0-297711 GCA_019775415.1 Penicillium sp. VS I D KN | reverse complement strand
TGCCTGGTCGCAAGATGGAAGCCAACTCGCATCAGCATCAGAGGATAACACCATCAGAATTTGGGATCTGGCTACAAGCCAATGCGCATCGATCCTCGAGGGGCATATTGAGCCAGTTAATTCGGTTACCTGGGCGCAAGATGGAAGGCGACTCGCATCAACATCCCTTGATACTACTGTTAGAATCTGGGATCCAGCCACTAGCCAGTGTGAATTAACCACCCTCGAGGGGCATAGCGATTTGGTCTCCTCGATTGCCTGGTCGCAAGATGGAAGTCGGCTCGCGTCAGCGTCGTATGATAAGACCGTGAGGATCTGGGATCCGGCTACCGGCCAGTGCGAATTAATCCTCGAGGGGCATAGTAACTGGGTCCGCTCGGTTGCCTGGTCGCAAGATGGAAGTCGACTAGCATCAGCGTCCTATGATCGGACAGTCAAGATTTTGGATTCGGCCACTGGCCAATGTGTGTCAACATCAGGTTCCCCTGATAACACCGTTAGAATCTGGGACCCGGCCACCGGCGAGTGCGAATCAACACTCCAGATCAGCTCCCCAGACTTCCTTGAATTTGATAACATCAATTTCAATCATCTACGGACAGAAAGAGGTACATTTGTTCTAGCATCCACTGGCCCTATCACATCCACGCCTCACCGCTCAGCCTCCTTGCCACAACAATATGGATATGGCTTGAATGATGACCATTCCTGGATAACCTACGATGGAGTGAAGCTCCTTTGGTTGCCTACTGAATATCGACCGGCCGATCGCTCCCTTTTTGCTGTATCTGCAACAACTTTGTCGATCGGCTGTTCATCAGGCCGTGTCATATTTCTGACGCTCTCGCTCCGTAATCCCATCTCTGATTTTTGATCAGCGTTCATATTCCCTCAAATTCCTGTGCTTTTCCTCTTCGCAGCATGTAGTGATATCCCTCCCAAGCTCTTTCCCAGGGGCATCTTAAATACTCAGAAGCATCCAACCTATAGTCCCCTTAAATCATGACCGCATGGATGATGATGCAACTGAGCCTTAGATTTACCAAGCTCAGTATGTAGGCCAATCCAATAATAGACCTATAGCCGCCGGAAATCAAGCCATCTGGGAGATCAAGCACCGGTCTTCCATCCGTAAACTTGTACGTGCTGATTTGTTTTTTGTTGTTGGCATTATGAAGGCCGTTTTCAGATGGGATTACAGAGAAACCAAATTCCCTAATTACGAGACCCCGCGACCTTCAGCCAAAGATCAGCTGTCCGCTAACTGGGCAAAAGGGTAGGCAGGGGTCAGTTTGAAGAAAAGACTCTACATATGGTGGCTGTCTCATTGTTCCCCATCGGTCAATCTCTTGCGGGGTTTCCAACACCAACACCCTGAACCTTCCTCCATCATTCCGCAAATTGGCTCAAAGGCTCTTGTTGGGTCGCTTGACCTGTATGTACCATATCTCTTCACTTTCAGTAGCTTAGACTTCTTCCTTCTTCGTACCACATGTTATCACTACATACGTTCTGTACACTTTCACACGTACGTCCGTAGAGCTCTCTCGATCGAAAGTCGAGATAATCCATTACATAGTACTTGGCGAATTCCTGAACGCGAACCCTGAACGCGATTGCAGATAGCTAAAGCATTGCGGGAAGCTCGACACCTGGCTTGTTTACTCCCCATTCAGAAAGGTGAAGTAGCATGGTGGATTCCTGTTGGGAAGAGACTAATAGCACGGGACTGTCCTAGGGGCAACAGTCCGGTGAAGGCCTGAACCCATGTTCTGAGGGTACTGTGTGTTCGTATTATCCTGGACTGGGGCGTATTGCGAATCCTGGTCCGATCGATCGGGGTCCTGAGCTTGAAATTTATCACCGTTGGGATAGGAGTGGTCAACCATCGACCTCAATTTCCTATCTAAATCAAGTTCTAGTACATTTTGGTCATCCAATGTTCAACATGGGGCTGGATTCAAGGGGTCCAGTATTTTGTAGGGCGGTAAGTCGATTGTATTAGAAATCTTTTTATTGTCCCATCCACCAGTAATGTACCTAAACCTCCGCTCGTCCACCGTTTTAGTGGAGTGGATGTGATTGAATGGAGGGGAGTGTGTAGTGGCCGGACAACCGATAACATTTCCTGCAAACTAGTCTGTTTGGGTTGTTTGTGGCTCTAGATAACGTACAGCTCATACTAACCACAGTAGTTATTTTTACACCATTACTTATCACGTATCAGGATACCAAAGGAACGACAATGGGTATAGCCTAAGGCAAAATAGAGTTTGACAAAGATTTGAAGAGAGTAAAGACGTGAAACTGTTTTCGAGCGCATCTGTAAGGCCGTAGTGTTGTACCTCATTTCCCAAGATCATGAACGTGTCCAAGACGCGTAGTAGCGGTCGCGGCCGCAAAAGTTGATTATGACAGCGCCCACCAGACCGCCTGTCGGGAGCAGACTGGGGGTTCAAGAGTGAGCTTCAGACACTGCTCCGGAGTGGCTGGTGTCAAGGCAAGTGGGGTCTGCGCATCATGCTCCACTACTCGGGTCCCTGAATGTGCGGAGTTTACTCACCATTATCTCCGGTCCACATAGCCCTAGAGATTCTCTTTGTTCATATTCGCTGACGTGCACATCGAAGGTGGATACCTAGTAGCACTTGAGTTTTCTCATTGGGCTGTGGTCTTAAGGCTTGCATTCAAAGAAATGGTTTATGCAAGGACGGCCGGACCCGAGTAGGGAATGCTCCACCGCATGCACTCCTACTGGCCAGGTAGGGAGCATATCCTCACAAATCAATATTACTAGCTAGGTTAACGCCGAAGAGAAATGCCTCAGTTTGTTTGTGGCGCTGACGCTAAGGCTCACTCTTATCAAAGCCGACCAAGATACTCCTGACTGCGTGGACTTCCTTTTGCTGACTCTCAAAGCTCCTCAGAAAGCATTCGCAACCTGAGCTTTTCAGTCACCCGAGTCCAACACAATGTCAGAGACCATCGTCACCGACACTGAAACGCAGCATCAAGCGGCCGCGACCGGCTGGACTGACTCGCGAGCGAGCTCTCGAGGCCTGAAGATGCACCACGATGAGGGCCGGACACTCAGTAACACAGCAAATATTAGCCAACTAGAAAAGTCGACGCCCGATCGCATACAGTCCTTGACCTTGGAATCACCAGCTCGTCCACCACGAGACATACATGGTACCAAGTGGGTGTTTGCTCGTAAGTTCCGATAGCATTCCTGTGTTCTGTAGCGCACGCGTTGGATATGGTCTCTAATAACCGGCGTGATAGTGATGGCTATCTTATCAAGCGTCTTCCTGTTCGCCCTGGACCAAACGATTGTCGCCGATGTTCAGCCCGAAATCATTGCCGAGTTTAACTCGATAAACAAGTTGCCTTGGCTCTCGGTGTCTTTTCTTCTCGGAACTGCCAGCACGAATCTGCTCTGGTAAGCCTTTCCACCAATTCGACCCGTTGTAACCAAGTACCCCTGGGCTAACTGTGAACTCATACATGTAGGGGACGTATCTATGGCCAATTCAATCCCAAATGGGTCTATATGCTCTGCGTAACCTTGTTCGAGATTGGTTCGGCCATCTGCGGCGCCGCGCCCACCATGAATGCGCTCATTGTTGGACGTGTTGTGGGCGGCCTGGGCGGTGGAGGAATGTACTTGGGCGTGATGATAATGCTGTCGCTGTTCACGACGCCTCTGGAGCGACCAAAGTATATCGGCATCATCGGAGTAGTATTTGGTTTTGGCACCGTGTGAGTACTCTTCTCGGCGAGTGGAGAGTAAATTGGACCTGATTACTGACCTCAAAATCTGTGCTCTAGCCTTGGACCGGTTATTGGAGGTGCCTTTGCCTCTAATGCGTCCGCAACGTGGCGATGGGCCTTTTATATCAACCTGTGCATCGGCGGCGCTTTTGCGCCAGCGTATTTTCTCTTGCTTCCCTCTCGAGATCTGCGGCCGGGTGTCAAATTCTGGGACCGTATGAAAGCAGTGGACTGGATCGGAAACACGCTAGTCATTGGAGTTTATGTTTCTGGGCTCATGGCCATTGCGTTCGGGGGCACCACCTATGCGTGGAAAAGCGCCCAAGAAATCTCATTGTTTTGTGTCTCGGGCGTTCTGCTTATCGGACTCTGCATCCACCAAGTTTGGTCTAACCCGAAGAACCGAATGTTTCCGGTCCATTTCCTGAAGAACCGGGGTCTGTTCATCCAATTCTTGATCGGAGCCTCTGCGGGGACGTCGTCTTTCGTCACCATCTATTTCATCCCTCTCTACTTCCAGTTCGTGCAGAATAGCAATTCTCTGCTGGCCGGTGTGCGGTTACTGCCCTTCATCGGCTGCCTGGCGGTCTTCACCATGTTGAACGGCCACCTCATGGTCCGATCAGGATACAGCATGCCTTGGTACGTGGTCGGCTCGGCCCTCGTCATCGTTGCCAATGGCATGCTCTTCAAGCTTGATACCTCGACATCCAATGGATACATTTACGGCGGAATGGTTCTCAACGGCATCGGTACGGGCATGTTTCTCAATGCCCCCTTTGCTGTCGCCCAATGGCTGGCTCCCCCGCATGAGACGTCTAGTGCTGTTGGATTCATCATGTGTGCTCGAGGCGGAGGCCTTGCCATCGCACTAGCTATCGGAAACACAATCTTCTTGAACCTAGCCCAAAACGGAATTCGCCATCATTTCCCCAACATGGATGCGACACAGATTCAGAGTCTCACCTCCGGCGTCGGCAGCCAGCTTTTGCAGAGCCTTAGTAAAGCTCAACAAGAGCAAGTCCTTGCAGAGGTTGTGAACGGGATCAGTCGTGTGTTCATTCTATCTCTCGCTTCCGGTTGCTTCTGTTTGTGCCTGTCGATTTTCATGGATCGTAAAAAGATCAAGGTCGGCTAGTTGTGTCGATCTCCTGAAATTTTAGCTGCGCGCATTTCGCCTTGGTGTCAAGCGAGCCTCGAACGTTCTAATGTTATATAAAACTCGACCGTCTGTCATATAAAATAGCAACTTTTCTGAGCTACCTACTATGAATGATTTTGCCAAGCTACCTTAGCTACCTACTTTGACAGCTTTCAAAAGGTACATTCGCGTATTTCACTGCCTTAATCTTGCACGGTCCTTCGACAAATACCGTTGGCACTAGAGATAATCGGTTCAGTAGGCAGTGCAACAAAACGTAAATAATACACGGGTATGTCAATATACCTAACTAATGATGGGCTACATACAGATAATAGTATCAAAAAGGAATTTGATGTGCCTTGTAATCCTATGCGACTACCTAAAGTGCGCCCAAAGACGTATCAATGCCCAGAACTCTCAGGTATATGATCGAAATTAATACAGGAAGCCCACTGTCCTCCAATACTCGACAAACTTAGACATCAGCTCCTCACTGACAGGCCCGACGTCCTTCGCCATGGTGCTGCTATGCGCCTGGGCCTGCTCGGTATCCAAAATAAGTCCCCCACAAGCCATACGCTCAAAATTGGTGTCGAGCCATTCTGGCATACCAGGTCGAGCGGCAGGGTTCTCGGTCTCTGGCACAAGCGGCGAGGTCCTGACGCGCCGGATCCATTCCTTCAAAGGGATCAAGTCTGTCGACTCAGGAATGCCCAGGGCGCGGGCTAGAAGTCGGTTCATCTCGCTCCACGGCTGGCCAACGGGGTTGTCGACGTGGTAGACGGGGTGAGACGCGCTCGGATTCAAGACAAGGTCGGCCATGACGGCGGCGCTGAGATCTACGGGTACCCACTGCATGATGCCGTCTAGGGCGGGCCACGCGCCCAAGGCTTGAGCCGACTTAATGAAGAAAGGCAGGTGCTCAATCGTATTCCAATAGCCACTGGTCATTGAGCCTGCGATCTGGCCTGGGCGGGTCACCTGGGCACGAAACAGGGCAGGGAATTTGTGAAGTGTCTCGTCTAGGAGAGCCTCGCAGACCCATTTGGCCTCAGCGTACCCAATCGGCACCGTGGCCGAGACAGGGAGACGGCGTTCGAGCACGCGGCCTGTGGTGCCAGACTCGCCGACGACACCGATGGATGAGACAAATTGGAAGCCGACCCGAACCCGGTTTCGACCAGGTGCTATGGCTGCATCGCGTGCCAGGTCCAGGAGGTTCCTCATGGACTGAAGCTGCGGCGCAAAGGCGGCGATGGGGCGGGTCCAGCTCATGGGCCAAGCATTGTGTATAATGTGGGTAATATTTTGCACAAGCCAGGTGTATTCGTGGATAGGCAGGCCGAGTTGCCGCTTGGCTGTGTCAGTGGCTAGTATACGCAGCTTGGCGCGGGCTCCGGGCGCCATCTTGATGCCTCGTTCCTGGAACGCCTCTTGTTGTCTTTGGAGGGCAGGCGCGCTTACGGACTCGCGGTTGACACATACGACCTGGGCAACCGTGGGATTCTCCGCCAATTTCTTGACAATGTGGGATCCCAAGCTTCCAGTCGCGCCAGTTACGAGAACGACGGCGCCACGAGTGGGAGCTCGCCCGCTGTCTTGCATCTTTGCCTGGAGTCGAAGTAAGTTCCGTGTAGCCCAGCCATTGGCATACTGTTTCACCAGTCTCTCCGCTTCCGCTGTCCGCGGCCCATGGTCAATCATTGTCACCTTCGCTAGGGGAGATGCCTTAGGTGGTCGTGGACCCTGGGTGCCCGATGCCATAGCTATGAAAACTGTCTGGTAAGCATTTGCCGACGTGTGTCCATCCGTCCAGTCAACATGCCCGAAGCCGGTAGCGTGTAGTTCGCGTTCTATATGCTCGGGCTCGGCCGGGGCATGCTCAAGCCCGCCGTCGAGCAGGCCCAAGACAATAGAAGCCCAGGGAACGTCCCGGGTCATCTGTAGTGCCATGAGGAAGCCGTCTGAACGTAAAACTGGCCGCACGTTGGACAGCGACGACACGATAGAAGAGGAGTTGACCAACACCAAATGTTGTCCATGCAGCGCTTGATCCGCAACTTTCGCGAAGTCATGCACGATGAAACGGATAAATGGGTACTGCTGCTCTAAACGGCGACGGGCGCGAGCTACCATCAGCGAGGACGAGTCGGTGACAGTATACTCCACCGGCCTGTCGATGGCGGCAAATAGAGAAGCCATAACGAGCGTCAGTCCACCAGTCCCAGCTCCTATCTCGAGTACCTTGAGCGTCTCTCCTGCTTGGCTGGGAGGGAGGCGCTCTAATACGCCCTTCACGACCTCGCGCATCTGGTCATAGCCAGCACGAAAGAAGGGGTACTCCGTATGTAAAGCTTCGAGCAATGTCAAACCCTCGGGGCTGCCTAACAGAGCAGACGAGCCTTCAACTTGGGTACTCAATACCGCTGCCAGCTGTTGGCCGGCATGATAGGTCAGCCGGGTGACCGTGGCAAAGTCCGGATGCTGGGCCAGCAGGTCTGGCACCATTGTGTGGCTCCCCTTGGACGGTACCGCCAGCCAAGTACGCGCTATCTGCCCTGTGTGAGGGTCGATATTGACCAGGCGCGCATCCCGCTCCAAGAAGCTGTATACCCACTGTCCAAGTCGCTCGAGCGGCGGAGCAAATCGCATCCGATCAAGTTGCTGGCCCGGACTGGCTGTGCGCAGAGGGAACCCAAGCTTGTCAAATGCTTCGACAATGAGGGTCGTACAGAGACGGTTGCTGCTGGCCAGAAAGGCCCGCTCGAATTGGTCGAGGCCATGCTGCACCAGTACTTGATCAGTTGCCTGCTTGACCTGGCCAAATGACGTTAGAATATCCGAGGCTGACAAGACCAGCGTACTAGAGTTCGTTGGTGTTCTGGAGATCCCTGACGGCGGCGTCAAAAGGGGGCTTGAATCGGACCAGCTATCAGACAGATCCACATCATCCACTCCTATGACCACCGCCGACGAGCTTCTAGAGAGAGTGTTCGCATCACTGGACAGCTCTTCGTCATCCTTTGCTCTAATTGTGTCGTTCATTGTCTTCAGCACAGCGTTTTCAACGCACGATATAAACTTGCGAAGAGTGTTGGCGCTCATATGCTCAGTTTGATCCAGCGTGCATGCAAAGGCCCGTTCGACCTCGCGGCCAAGCTCCATGCCCATCAGAGAATCGATCCCGAAGTCTGCGATATTGTCGTCAAGGCCCATTTCGTTGGTATCAATTCCCGTCACGGTGGCAACCAGCTGAGAGACCGCCTCCGTCATGTCTTTAGTCTGGACCTTGGTTGATCTCTGTTCTGTTTTCGAGAGTTGAAGCTGACCATTAGCACTCTGAGCAGGCTCCGGTCCAAACATCGCATTCTCGACACAAACAACAAACTTGCGCAGCGTCGTAGCTTCCATCTGCTGAGCTGGATCCAGTATGCACTTGAAGATCCTCTCCACTGCGTCGAAACGTTAGCCTTGTAAAACAACTAGGATAATTATATCCATGTAGATATGCATATCTTTTCACTTACCTTCCCGCCCAAGTTCCATTCCCATGAGCGAGTCGATGCCATAATCTGTAATCTCGGCATCTAACTCCAGCTCACTGGCCTCCATTCCAGTTAGACGGGCTATCAAGTTGCGCACATCATCTGTCATATCGCGTCGAACAGGGCCTGAGACTGGTTGTGCCTCGCCCTTTAGTGGAGACCTTGCTTGAATGGAGCATTCTGTTGGCGCAATACTACCTTGGACCCTCTGAGGGGCAACCTTAAGTTGATGCGGATGATAATTTGGTGCAGATTTTATGCGCAAGACCGACTCATCCTTGGTCCTCATCTGCAGCATCCGGCTCATGGACGCCTTCGCCACACGCCCCCACTGCACACCTAGCATGACTTCGGCGAGTTCTCCAGTCGTGGGATCGAAGATGAAAATGTCCGTCATGTAGGATCTTTCCCCTTGTCGTGTATGCCGACCATATACGTGCCACGCATCGATAGCCGCATGCGCGGCCCTTTGATGGCTCGGCGCCCGCATTAGCAGCTCAACTCCCTTGGCAATATAAATATCTTCGCTCGCCGCCGAAGTCTCTGGGCTCAATAAGTTGGTCCACATGCCCCCAATCTGCGCAAACGAGTCGCTCAATGGCACATCTAGCCAGGTGTCAGGCCGTCGGTGTTTCGCGTCCAGCTGCACCAGACCAGCACACTCAAAGCCGGAGCCCACGACATAACGTACGCCGCGGTATATATCAGAATAGTCAACTACCTGGCCAAAGGCCCGATATACTTGACGGCCTTGGAGAATTTCCACACCGTCCTCGTCAAGGCTGGCGTGAAGCAGTTCCTGAGTCCGACTGTGGCTGACCATACGCGCCAACTGTGAAAACTGTCTGACATATTGGTGATCTTCCTGCGAACGCACTTGCACACAAGCATCCGCGTGCGTTTCCTGTCTGCCTGATTCATTCTCCTCGCTGAAGAAGCGAGCTTTCCATTCCTGGCTGGCATCAGCTTCCAGTAGATCCAGATAGAAATCCCGCGACGAATCGAAGCAGATTGGTGAGTGGTTAACCATGTCACGCACTATAGGCTGCATGGTGCCGGCCTTGATCCATTGCGGGTTGAGGCTGAGCACGGCCTCGATCATGATGTCGAATTCGAGCGTGGCTGGGCAGATGGGCGCCGTGTGAGCCACCACGTGAGCTGATACCAGTTCCATGTATCGGTCGGACTCGGTATTGATGCGGAAACGGGCATGCTTCCGGCTGCTATCTTGGTACCCGATAAAGTCCCACAACGCCGATAGCCTCTGGTTGTTGTCCGCCTCCCCTGGAAGCGAACCAATTTGACCGAGGTGCATCTGGGCAGCCTTGCGTTCGACCTCTTTCAAGGGAGATTGGATTGGAAGCCAATGCCGTGAGGAGGGTGATTTATCGAACTGGTATGGCGGCAGAACCATTGTCGAATAATCTGAAGCCTGCTGTTGGTGGTGCGCCCAATACCTCACCCGGATACCCTGTTTCCATAGCGCAGCCGTTGCATCAGCTAGGCCGTCGAGGCCAGACTCGCAGTTTGTTACGGAAAGAGCCTGGAAGTGTTGGTCCGGTTGTGTTGGCGCCAGCGCTCGTGCGGCCATGACCGTGATGGTGGAGTTCGACCCAGCCTCTAGGAAGACGGCCTGCGGGTGTCTTTTCGACAGGCGCTGCACGGCATGATTGAAAAAGACAGGCTGACGCATGTGCTGAGGAACAAAAGTCCAATCTAACTCGCTTTGGCTCGCCTCTGCTGTGGCGCGTTCGATGGGGATGACTGGAGGATGGAATTTCAACTGCTTGCCAACCTGCCCGAGGCCGTCTACCAGTCTGTCGACCAATTTGGAATGAAATGCGTTAGTCACGGAGAGTCGCTTGCTCTTGACCTTGAACAGTTTGCTGTCTATCAGGAGTTGCACGTTGTTCAACGCCGCCGTGGTGCCAGCGAGCGTGAAGCTGCGCGGACCGTTATAGCACGCAATACTAACCGAGCCATCGGAATCAGAAGCACGATTGGCCGCTTGGACAAGCTCATGAACACTCGATTCGTCGGCCTCAATCGCCATCATAGCACCAGATTCTGGCCCCCATGAATCGCGCACCAGCGTGGCTCTCGCGGCCACAAGCCGGACCGCATCCTGGAGCGTTAAGGCGCCCGCTACGCACAACGCAGTAATCTCACCAAAGGAATGACCGACTACTGCAGCAATTTTCGATTTGAGACCACAGTCCTCCCAACTCTTGGCGCAGGCATACTGCATGGCAAACAGCATAATCTGCAACTGAATGACATCTTGCACCTGCTCGCGCTTGAAGATATGTGGGTAGATGCTCGGAACTCCAAGAGATGTGGCAACAGAATCAACATGATCTAGATGGTGACGGAAAATGGGGATACAGTCATATACCTTACGATCCAATCCTATCGACTGGGCAACCTGGCCGCCAAAGCACAGGATGACAGGCCTCTCTGTCCTGATTGGAGTTATGCTAGCTGGTGCAACAGTAATTGACTCGGCTTCGATTCCCTGCCGCAGCTTTTCTTCAAGCTCAGGGATAGAACGACAGGTGAAGATATAACCGTGCGAAAGGCCTCGGTTAGACTGTTGGCTCAGGTTGAAGGATATATCAGCAAGCGTATGGGGCGCTTTGGTCAATGAAGACAGGTAGGAAGCCAGCTTGATCCGGTAAGCAGCGACAGCGCGAGAATCCAGGCCAGAAATCCAGAATGGGTACTGACAGTTCTCGCTCGTGATTTTCGGTGGGCCACGCGAGAGTGCTTTAGCTTGCGCGACAATCATGGACGCATTGCTGCCGCAAGCACCGTAGTTGTTGATTAGTGCCGCCTTGAGCTCATCGTCCCACGACTGCAGCTTGGTGACTACCTCCATCATATCATCCATGCGCACGTCAATGTTATGATTCATCTTGTTATAGCTAGCCTGTGGCGGGATGAATCTTTGGTGCATCATCATAATGACTTTGATGAGGGAAAGCACTCCAGAGGCACCTTCTGTGTGGCCCACAAATCCTTTGACAGACCCAATGGCCAGCTTCTTTTGACGGCCAGACACGGGGCCTCCAAGAGCGGAGCGTATACTTTCATACTCGGCCGGATCGCCTACCGCTGTCCCCTGTGTCGAGTCATTAACAATGAAGCCCTGATGGATGGTCAAATATAGCCCGGGAGACTTACCGTTCCATGAGCCTCCACTAACGATATGTCCTTTGCCTTTAACCCCGACTTGCGTACCACATCTGTGAGTAGACGGCTGAGGGAGGGTGCATTTGGCACAAACAAGGGCGTCGAGTTCTGATTTTGGTACACAGCTGTACTCGGAATCGTTGCGAGAATAGTATTTCCGTCCCGCACCGCATCCGACATTTTCTTTAGAAACACAAAGCCAAACCCCTCAGCGCGACAATAGCCATCCGCATTGTCGTCAAACGGCTTGCACTGCCCGGTTGGACTGAGAAAGTTCCCGGCCGCCATATCCTGGTGCCACAACATACTAGTAATGATGCTGGAGCCGCCGACCAGAGCCGCCGTACACTCGCCCGCCATGAGGTTAAGGCAGGCGGTATGGAGTGCCACCATGGAGGATGAACACGCCGTATCAAACGTCATACTGGGGCCGGTCCAGCCAAAGAAGTGCGAAAGCCGCCCGCTGATGAAGCTACGGAGTTGCCCAGTGGCAGTAAAAGCGTTGGGTTCGTTGCTGAAAGCGTTTTGGTCGTAGTCCACGGCTGCGACGCCGTGGTAGACGCCGACGTGTTTGTCTGGCTGGGACATTGCAAAGTAGCCAGACTGCTCTACGGCTTGGTAGGCCGCCTCCAGGGAAATGCGGCCTTGCGGGTCAATAGCAGTTGACTCTCGTGGGCTGCGCTTGAAAAACTTGTGATCAAACGCGTCCGAGTCACGCACGAAGCAGCCATACCATTCTCGCTGGCCATCTGGACGTTCTCGAAACAGCATATCGTGCGGCAGTCGATCTCTGGTGATGGCCTCGTGCTGACTCTTTCCGGTCTTGAGCATATCGGCAAACTCCAGCAGATCATCGGCCCCGGCGGTCTTCACAGACATGCCAATAACCGCGATGGAATCCTTTTCGCTGTCAAGTCTTGGCATGGAGGGTGCCGGAAGTGGTGCCGGAAGTTGAACTTGGCTGGGGACTGAAGAGGGAGGACTCGGTACCCTATTTTCGGTGCTAGGCTTCATACGAGTTGAGAGGCGCGCCGCATCCTCTGGGACATATAGCTGTCGATTGCCTACACGCCGCATCATACTCGGCGGCACGCACTTTTGCAGGCCCAGAGTCACTAGCAGTGGCTGTTGATCTGCCACAATAGAGGAGAAAGTTCCGAACCAGTCGCACTGATGCACTAAAATGCCCTGCACCAGCATCTCGGTCACATTGGGCACCTGCACTGCCTTACCTTCGGCACGGTTGTTGTACGATGTTAAAGCCATCTCGTCTGCGGCCGCATACTGTAAACCCTCCATGGTATTACACATTTCGACGAGCATGTCGGCATAGATCGTCCACGCCGGGTCCGGGCTATGAATGTGCGCCCGCATGCCCAGCTGTTGGACGATAGCCTTGGCCTCTGCCCGCAGCCGCTTCGATAGGACCGGCGCCGTGCTCTCGGTAGTGATGACGGTGGCACGGGTGGCATCGAACAATACCGCTAGGTACGAATCCGGGGACAACGAATTAATGATACGCCGTACCTCATCTCCTTGCTCCGAGCTGATCCATGCCACAGCAAACGCCGTCGATTGACCCTTGCCTCGGGCACTGTCCCACACGTTACGGGCATCGGCCAAGGCGCCCAGAAGCATGGCCAGTCGTACTGCCACTGAGCCATACTTTTCTAGCTCTTGCCGGTTGTGTGCGCTGGCCACGGCAAAAGCGCCCAGCATCCCTCCACAAAATCCCAGGGACTCGAGCCGGGTCATTTTTTTTGATTGCTGCTGCTGCTGAGAAACCAGTTTGGCGTGAAGGTCTTCTCCGCCAGTGCCACCCTGGGTGAGCTCCAGGTACTGCCAACACTGTGTGAGCTGAATTAGGACCATTAAAGGAGTAATGATGATGTTGGGCAGCTCAGCTTCAGGCGACATGTTGGTTTGCCCGTGTCGAAACCACGCATCCAGGTCGCTTAGCTGCTTGTGGCCCATAATGGCGGCCCCAATTTCGGGTATCGTTTCTGAGAGGGTTTCCCAGTACCTGGGTAATTCTTTCAGGGCCTCGAGAATCCATTCTCGGTGAGGGCTTTGCGCGATGGGCCGAACATGTTTGTCCATCGCCTGCTTTGTAAAAGTCCCAATATGTGGGCCAAAGATGAAGGTCGTCGATTGCTCTTGCAAATCATCGACGGCGGGCCCTGCGGCCTCGAAATTTGTTCGTGACATGGTCTCTTAGATGGAGGGACGATTTCGAGATGTTGAAGAAGGGAGGGTAGGAATATCAACACAACAGATCGACGGAGAAATAAAAGGACGAATCAGATCCACGATTACATAGGTCTTTTGTCTTTCTCACTGCTGGTATCAATCATGCTGCATAAGTATATGGTAGCAGGTCAACTCTACCAGAAGAACTAATGGCCAGAATCTGGCCTGCTAGTTCTGTGTGGCTCCCCGGGGCGGTTTCCACGATGCGGACAGAGTATTACTCGGGCCCATCACAGGCCGGTATGGGCCCGAGTAAATACTACATCCGTTCGGCTGGGCAGCCCGAGTATGAATTCGGGAGTTTAGAAGGAAAGTAAGCAGCACACTGGGTGTTTGGTAACACAGAGTAGCGCAGGATTGCGATAACAAATTAACCCGTTAGCCAGAATGTACCTCATTGGATTAGTATTCAAACACTAGAGTGATCGAAGAATTCCTCTAACCTCTGCATAATAAGCTCCTTCGGTTAGTCACTGAAAATACTCGCCCAAGAGATAATATCTAAAAAGCCAAGAGACGACTTCTGCACGCATTTTGAGCCACCAAACAAAGGCTCGAGAACATCTGCCTGCGGATATTGGCCCACTCAAGATTTAGTGATCCGACTTCAACGTCAGAGCCGTCGGGACTAATCAATTGACACCGTGATTATTCTCATAGGGGTTTCCCTGATTGACATTTCTTTTCACCTTGCCGTCACATCTGTAGCCGACGGGTCCGGTCTCATCTTTCCGGCTGCCATCAGTATCTTCGAATCATCACATAATGGGTTCCATCAGCGAGGACACCCAATGGGCCACCGAGCCCATTGCTATTATTGGTATGAGCTGCCGCTTCGGCGGCGACGCCAGCAGCCCTGAGAAACTATGGAACATGCTGGCTGAGGGCCGAAGCGCGTGGTCCGAGGTGCCATTGTCTCGGTATGGCCATAAGGGACAATATCATCCCGACAACGCAAAGCTAGGCACCGTGAGAGACACAGCTTCTATGTGAATAACGGTAGCTAAGTTGCTAATAACAATTCTAGACGAACGTGAAGGGAGCTCACTTTATCGAAGAAGACGTGGGCCTCTTTGATGCCGCCTTTTTTGGCTTTCCGGCCGAAGTTGCTTCGGTAAGACAACCTCTCCAAAAGTACCGGGACATGCCGGTGCAAAGTTAGACGCTCACATGCTGATGCCAAATACCGACAGGCCATGGACCCTCAGTTCCGGATCCAGCTCGAGTCGACCTATGAGGCGCTGGAAAGCGCAGGTCTCACACTTGCCCAAGTCGCTGGCTCGAACACATCTGTATACGCAAGCGTCTTCACGCACGACTACCACGATGGGCTCCTACGGGATGGAGACAATCTTCCGCGGTCTACTCTGATTGGTACGTTTTCGGCCATGGCATCTAACCGAATCTCGCACTTCTATGACCTTCAAGGTCCGAGTATGTCAATTGATACAGGCTGTTCTGGCGCTCTCGTTTCACTTCACCAGGCCATCCTCGGTCTGCGGGCTCGTGAAGCCGACATGTCAATAGTCTGCGGAGGTAACTTGATGTTAGCCCCGGACTGTTTCAAATTGTTCTCTTCACTTGGCATGCTCTCGCCTGACGGCAAGTGTTACGCCTTTGATTCACGCGCAAATGGCTATGGTCGTGGCGAAGGAGTCGGCGCCGTGATCATCAAGAGGCTGAGGTTAGTCAATATACAGTTAAGACAGATATCGAGAGAGGTGGATGGTGGGGGCTAATCAGGATCATTCTCCTTCAGCGATGCCCTTGCAGCGGGCGACCCGATCCGAGCCGTTATTCGCGAATCAGCTTTGAATCAGGATGGGAAGTCTGAAACCATCACGTCGCCATCACAAGCGGCGCAAATCGAGCTCATGCGGGAGACGTACCGCCGAGCTGGCCTTAGTCCTAAAGATACTCAATACTTTGAGGCCCATGGCACCGGTAAGACACCCGCAGGCATTTCTGGCGAGACCCTACTCAGCTCTTCTCTATTCAGGTACACCTACGGGGGACGGCATTGAGGGACGCTCCATCGCAGCCATATTTGGGCGACAAAACACAGGACGGAGCCAGCCGCTGTATATTGGCTCGGTCAAGACTTCGCTCGGCCATACCGAGGCGGCATCGGGTATAGCTGCGCTGATCAAGGTTGTCCTAGCCATGGAAAGGGACCAGATCCCGCCCAATACCAATTTCGAGAAGCCTAACCCCAAGTTGAAGCTGGACGAATGGGGTCTGAAAGTCGTCACGGAGCTGGAGTCCTGGCCGGCGGCCGTTGGTGAGACGCGCCGCGCTTCCATCAACAACTTTGGTTATGGCGGAACGAATAGCCATGTCATCATGGAGGACGCCAGGGCTTTCCTCCCTCAAAGGTCCGCCAGTACGAAGAAAGAGATGACTTCGTCCTTGAAAAGGGAAGTGCTCATTATGTATGGCCGCGACGAGCAAGCATGCCAACGTAGGGTTTCTGCTGTTAAAGAGTACCTACAGGCGCGCACTTCGTCGAATGCTAACCCAGAACGGCTCATACGTGATCTAGCCTGGACTCTCGGCATGCACCGGACGCGCTTTCCGTCTGGTTGGGTCTCGACGCACACCGTGCAGTGGTCTGGTAATGAGAACGTGCTGGAGCAAATAATCCAATGCCTGGACGCGCCCCATTTCAAAGCAGTGCGCCTTCCAGGGGACAAGGCGCCGCGTATAGGCATGGTCTTCACTGGCCAAGGCGCCCAGTGGCATGCCATGGCGCGCGAATTGATCGAGGTATACCCCTTATTCCGGTCTACAATTCAAGAGGCGGAGGACCACCTTGTCGAGTTCGGCGCAGATTGGTCACTGATGGAGGAGCTAATGCGGGATGCACCAACGACTAGAGTCCATGACCCTGCGCTGAGTATTCCAATATGCGTTGCTGTACAGGTAGCTCTGGTGTGCCTGCTTTCGTCATGGGGGATCAGACCTACCGCCGTCAGCAGCCACTCGTCGGGTGAAATTGGGGCGGCATATGCTGTCGGAGCATTGGATCTGCGCCAGGCGATGGCTGTTGCGTACTATCGAGCAGCCATGGTTGGTGAAATGTCGCAGAGATCCAAGGGGCCCAAAGGCGGCATGGGCGTTGTTGGTGTTGGGGAGAGCGCCGCCCGGGTCTATCTCGGTCAGTTAACCAAGGCAAATGGCAAGGCAGTGGTTGCATGTGTCAACAGCCCCAGCAGCGTCACAATTGCCGGTGATGAGACGGCCGTACAAAAAGTCCTAGACCTGGCCACCCAGGAAGACGTATTTGCACGCCGACTCAAAGTCGAAACGGGCTACCATTCCCACCATATGATTCCCATTGCCGAAGGCTATCGGCAGGCCCTCCGTGCTGCTCTTCGCTCTGCAGACGGCCTAAAGGACAGGGAGCTAGATGTCATCTTCTCGTCACCTGTCACGGGGCGTCGCATTACTCGAACCAAACAGCTGGCCGATCCGGAGCACTGGGTTAGCAGTCTGGTCCAGCCGGTAGAATTTGTCAATGCATTCACGGATATGGTGCTTGGCGAGTCGACCAGCCCCAGCCACAACGTCGACGTTGTTCTTGAAGTCGGACCTCACACTGCGTTGGGTGGTCCTATCAAGGAGATTCTTGCATTACCTGAATTTGAAGGCCTTAGCCTGCCCTATATGGGCTGTCTTGTGCGCAACGAAAATGCACAGGACTGCATGCTGAACATGGCCCTCAATCTGCTACGTAAGGGCCAGATCATCAGCCTCGCCCAACTCGACAGTGGCACCTCAGCCAAGCCCCGTGTTTTAACTGATCTTCCATCTTATCCGTGGAATCACAACGTTAGGCACTGGGCGGAGTCGCGCCACAACCAGTCCTATCGCACAAGAGAGCAGGATTTCCACCACCTTCTCGGGTTCCCCGTTCCAGGCACAAATCCCGAGGCAGCGTACTGGAGACAGCAAGTGCGGGTTTCGGACAGTCCATGGCTAAGAGACCATGTTGTCCAGGGAAGTATCCTATACCCTGGTGCGGGCTATGTCTGCTTAGCGATTGAGGCTATGAAGCAGCAGGTAGAGAAGAGTGACAAGGGCGCATCGCTGTCGGGTTTCACTTTGCGCGATGTCGAAATCCACCAGGCCCTTGTGGTGCCTGATAACGCGGACGGCATCGAAGTACAGACGATGCTTCAGACTGTCAGTGACAAGGAGGTCGGCGCTCAAGGCTGGAAGAAGTGGGAAGTATGGTCCGTGACAGCAGATAGCCGCTGGGCACAACATGCTCGTGGGCTCATCCAAGCCGATTTTGATTCCCAAGCGGTAAAGGTCACCGGTAGTTTTGTGTCAGAATTGGGATACGTCCAACGCATCGACCCCGAAGACATGTGGGCCAATCTAGAGGCTCTGGGCCTTGCCCACGGTCCCTTGTTCCAGAACATTACGAGCATCCTCCATGATGCCGGCAGTAAGGATACCAGGCGTTGCGTGACAACCATTAACGTGCCGATCGCCAGTTCCCCGCTAGATATGCACCTCATTCATCCAGCAACATTAGACTCGATCGTCGTTTCGTCAATTGCAGCCCTGCCCAGCGCCGGTGCCCATGATCAGGGTCCCCGAGTACCACGTTTCATCCAAAAATTAAGGGTTTCATCTTCGATGCCTTCCGCAGCTGGTCATCAATTCATCTGCAACACCACACTACCGCATTTTGATGCACAAAAGCTCCGGGCCAATATCTCGCTCTTTGATGGCCATGAAGCCGTGCTGGAGATAGAGGGTCTCGTGTGCCAGTCTTTAGGGCTCAGCGCCTCTGCTCAATCTCTAAAGCCAGAGAAGGAACTATGCACGGAGATCAAGTGGGCACCAGACCTAAACAGTACCCTCTCGCTGGGACTGAATAGCGCGTCACAACTTCTCGAGAGGCTCAGCCCAGCAAATGAGATGCGGCAGTATGAGAAAGATGTAATAATGCGCCTGAGGCGTGTCTGCATCTACTTCTGCCATGATGCGGTGCAAGGACTGACAGAAGAGGACGTAGCTAAACTCGCACCGCACCTACTCAAGTACTATGATTGGATGAAGAAAACCCTTGGGCTCGCAGCCGCACAGCGTCTAGGCTCCAATAGCGATACGTGGGCAAGTGACTCGCAGGAGATGCGCAAGAGAAACACCGTGCTCGCCGCCTCACAGAGCGTCGAGGGGGAGCTGGTATGCCGGATGGGTCCTATGCTTTTGTAAGTTTTCCTTATCAAGGGAAGAAAGAGAAGGATATTCGGGGCACGATCCTAACCAATAGCAGGCCCATTCTTCAAGGAGAAATCGATGCGCTCCAGCTCATGCCAGAGGAGTTGCTGAACAGATACCAAACGAACGCCTTACGGTTGACCTCAGTCATTGCCGATCTCAGCTCCCTGCTGTCCACCATCGTTCACAAGAACCCTCGCGCCCGTGTGCTCCAAATTGGAACAGATTCGGGTGCGACGCTACGCCACGCGCTGAAGACGCTTGGTAGCGACGAAGAAGGCGGCCCATTCGTTGACAGTTGGCATTTTGTCGACAAATCGTCGTCCTCCTCCTTTGATACCATGAAAAAAGAACTTTTAGCGCAGAGCGACTACTTGGAGGTGAGCTTTGGCGAGCTCGATATTGAGCAGGACCCATCCGACCAAGGTGCCAAACCAGGAAGTTATGACCTTGTGGTTGCCATTGATACATTGCATAAAACCAAGAATCTCCGAAACGCGATACCACACGTACGCAGCCTTTTGAAATCCGGTGGTTCCCTTTTGCTGGCAGAGACGACACAGAGTCAGATCGACCAAAAATTGGTCTTTGGACTGTTTGACTCTTGGTGGGCATCCGATGACACTGAACGCGGTTCAGGCCCTTACCTGTCAGCTCCTATGTGGCAGGATTTTCTCATGGATGGAGGATTTACGGGCATTGAGGCTGAGCTTCGCGATTGGAGATCGGACGAAGACATGCATACAATGAGCACCATGCTTTCATCGGTGCCGGCGACTTCGCTGGAGCTGGTCGAAAGGGATGTCGTCATCGTTTTAAGTAGCCAGGCACCTCCACCGACCCCTTGGCTAGACGCATTGCGGAAGTCTATAACGCAGGTCCCAGGCAGTAGAATTTCTGCAGTTCAAACAATCGAGTCAGCCACCGCATCCAGCTTCCTTGGGAAGGCTTGCATATTTCTGGGAGAGGCAGATCAGCCCTTGCTGCACAATCTCGGCGATGCGGCCTTGCGAGGCATCAAGGCTATGGCCACCAGTTGCGCAAGCCTGGTTTGGGTCACTCGAGGCGGTGCTGTTGAGTGCGACAGACCTGAAATGGCTCTCGCCTCTGGCTTCTTGCGTGTTTTGCGAAGTGAGTCTGTTGGTCACAGCTTCAAATGGTTGGACTTAGACCCCAAGCTACCAACGTGGTCTGAGTCGGCCGCCTCGGCCATTGTGTACACGCTAGGACATGGCTTGGGTTCCAGGGACGACGTCTCTTCCACTACGCAAGACAATGAATATGCCCTGCGTGATGGTGTACTCATGGTCCCGCGTCTTTTCAAAGATCCAAAGCGCAACAGACTGCTCTCGCCGGAGGCACCTGATTGGACGGCCCCTGATTCTTTGCCAGAGACACCTCTCCTTCGGGCAGATCGCCCGTTGCGCCTGGAAGTTGGCATGCCTGGTCAGCTGGATACTCTGGCATTCCAAATCGACCGTGAGGATGAGAACACTTCTGATGCCAACCTGATTGAGATTGAGCCGCGAGCATACGGACTTAATTCTCGGGACGTCTCAGTGGCCATGGGTCAACTGCGCAGCCGTGGGATTGGACTGGAATGTGCTGGCATCATCACACGGTTAGGCCTGGAGGCTGTCGACCAGGGATTCGCGGTAGGTGACAAGGTTATGGCTTTGCTGCCTGGCCACTTAGGCAGTCATGCGCTTGTAAGCTGGCAGAATGTCGCACATATGCCTGATGAAATGGACTTCTCCGAGGCCGCATCGCTCCCATATATCTTTACCACCAGCTATATCGCCCTGGTGGATATAGCAAGAGTCCGTCCGGGCCAGTCCGTCTTGGTTCATGCGGCGGCAAGTGATATTGGCCAAGCGGCAATCATCCTCGCTCGGGACTATCTAGATGCCGAGGTTTATGCAACTGTTGACTCTCAAGAGGAACGGGAGTTACTTACACGTGAATATGGCATTGCGAATGAGCGCATCTTTTCCAGTAGGGATGTATCCTTTGCACAAGGCATTCTCGGCGCCACCAGTGGTCGCGGGGTTGATGTTGTTCTCAACTCGCTGTCCGGGGATTTACTGCAAGCCAGCTTCGATGTCGTGGCATCCTTTGGCACCTTTGTTGAGCTGGGTAAACAAGATGTGGAGAACAACAGCCTCCTTAACATGACCACATTCTCCAGGGTGGCAACCTTCGCGTCGCTCGACTTAATGGCAATTCTTCGAGAGCGAGCGGATGAGGCGCATCGTGTTCTTAGTGAGGTTGCTCGCCTCACTGAGCAGGCTATTATTCGCCCTATTCGCCCGGTCACGGTCTATCCTATGGCAGAGGTTGCACATGCATTCCGCCATATGCAAGCGGATAGACCCATGGGCAAGGTTGTGCTGTCGATCGAGCCTGATGACCATGTCCGGTTTGTTCCACACGCCCCAATCCCCAAGCTCCAACCGGACGCATCATACTTGCTCGTTGGTGGTATGGGCGGTATCGGACAAACCATCGCGCACTGGATGGCTGCCCACGGCGCGCGGAACATCATCGTCCTTTCCCGCAGTGCCGGCAGTGTCGATAAGTCTGGGTCATTGGTGGCTGGCCTGCGCGAGGTTGGCTGCCGTGTGGTAGCCGTCTCCTGTGATGTGGCCGACAAGGACGACCTCAAGAGAGCCCTTCGCATCTGCTCGCACGACGAGAAAATGCCTCCGATCCGAGGAGTAGTGAACAGCGCAATGGCCTTGCAAGACTCACTCTTTGAACAGATGACGTTAGAAAACTGGCAGACGTCCCTTCGTCCCAAGGTGGCCGCGACGTGGAATCTACACCACCAGTTTTCTGATGCAGGCTCGCTGGATTTCTACGTGATGCTCTCATCTCTTTCGGGGATCCTTGGCATTGCCAGCCAGGCCAACTATGCAGCAGGGTGTTCGTTCCAAGATGCACTGGCGCGCCATCGACAATCCGTTGGGCTTCCAGCCGTATCACTCGATTTGGCTATTGTGAAGGATGTCGGCTACGCATCTATATCCGAGGCCCGTGCTGTCTTGGACAGCTGGCGCCGAGCGGGCCACTCAATCATTTTATCTGTGACAGAGGTTTTGCAAGCCTTCGCCGCGGCCGTTTTGTATCCTATGGATCAACCTCAAGTGATTGTCGGTCTGAACACGGGCCCCGGCCCACAATGGGACTCTGTCATGGGCCACGACGGACGCTTTCAACCTCTGCGGTTCCGGCAGTCGACCGCCGCTCGAAACCAGGCCCTTGAGAACGAGACCGACGGCACCACAAAATCCCTGTCTGTGCAATTGAAGGAGGCCAGCTCACCGGATGAGGCAGCGCACTTAGTCGGTGAGGCAATTGCCAACAAGCTTGCGGAGGTCTTCATGATTCCTGCTAGCGACATTGACCTTACCAAATCGCCTGCCCAGTATGGCGTCGACTCTCTGGTCGCAGTGGAGCTCAGAAACATGCTCACGCTCCAAGCGGCCGCTGAAATCTCCATTTTCAATATTCTTCAGAGTGTGTCCTTGGCAGCACTGGCGGGGGATGTTGTTGCCAAGTCAAAGCATGTGAAAACTGAAGCGTTGTAATTAGACCTCCTGAAATGCGAGTTTGGGACGGATTTCATTTTCCTTTGCCCGCTTACGAGTAACCCGCCTAGGGGTATTTGAATAAAAATCGGGGGTATCTAACCTTCGAAACTACCTACAGGTACAAATTGCATGACCTTGAAATAAATGTTTAATATTGTGTTAGTAATATTGAAGATCCACCCAGTGTGACGCGACTTGGATATAGTAATAGTCACGGCTGGGGGCGCGCGGTGTCTTTCGTGTACCGGATGAGCGTATGAGCGTAGGTACTCTGCTAGGGATCCAAAGGTTCAGCATCCGTGTAGTCGGCGCGGGGGAACTATAACTCCGTTTTTCCACAAGCATCTATATGCATATGCACCATTTTCCACCTTTCGCAGTGTGCAAAGAGATCATTAAGGCTGTTCATTGAACTCTTAGTCAATCAATCAATTTATCTATCCCACCATGCATAAGATAATAGGTTCAACTTCATCTTTCTCTACTATATATAGCCTCCTGATTGTCTAGACGCAATCCTCCGTAGTCACATGACCAGTTAACAATACACTGGCTAGGGTCAGTGATATGAGATTTGGAGAATTGTGGTCTCGAAGACCAAACCAGAGCACCACATTGAAGTGTCCGCTCTCCACCTGCCTAGTTTCATAGCCATACGTACTCGTCTTGGTGTTCCACTGAATCTGGATGTTGTAACCATCCACATAGGTGGGTCCAGTCACGTCATTTCAGGCACGATCAGTGGCCCTGAATAGAAATTCCTCCACCATCTTGGACACGAAACCAATGCGCCATGGTCTCAGCCGAGATCCTGCTGCCTAATTCGACGATCGGCAATTGATGTCAATGGTCAGATTATGCCATCCCTGCACATCATCGATGTCATAATTCGACGCTAGAACCGTCCAATCCTTGTACAACTCTTTCCCCTCAGCCCTACGTCAAACTCAGCCCTACGGTGCCTGCTCTGAAAGTCTCTTTTTTCCAACTTTAATCCTCACCCTTTTGCATCCTATAAGCCTTTCCCTCACTACACATAACGCACTATGGGCCCGAATCGCGACTCCATCTCCTCAAATGACGTACAACAACAGATAGCCGAGACAGACGCATCAGGCACCAACCCAGAGTCCTCGGATGTTTATGGGGGTGTAAAAGCCCAGCTCGATCCTCTGACAGGTGGCAGTTTGACGTCGGAGATCCCGAGTAAAGCCTCGGCTGTGGCTGGAGAGACGGCTTCCACTATAAAGGACATTGTTGTTGACAAGGCAGTCCCTGCGGCTGAAGAAGCTTTGCAAAATCTTGGAAGTCAGATCCGGAACCTCGCGGGTCAAGTGGAAGAGACTGTAGAAGAAGGTAAGGTTTTATTGATCCAGTAATATTCGCTCGAGTCTTGTTAATTGACCTTGGATTTCACTTTAGATTTGGAATTGGAGAAACATTCTGAACACATTGATCAGATGGATGCAGAGCAGCTTTGTGACTTCCTTCGAGAAAAGCATAAGAGTACAGCGTCATCTTTTCAGACGAACTAGACTGTCTTTGGAGCGCTGGGGTCTTTTTCTGGCGTTCAACATTTTTGCATTACGGGGTGTGTTCCAAGTTTATGTCCCACCAGATGCCCCTATATCAATAACGCAAAGTTGACGTAGCGTCATTCTGGTTATCTTCTTGTATTTAAATTATTGGATAATGAACAACTGCTGGACAGAGATATCAATGCCAATTATATTTACATGATATCACGGTTGCCAATTTCATATTCCCGATGTCCTCCACCTGGTGAACTGGAGGTGGCCGCTTCAAAATATGTTACGATTAATCTAAGATTGACTCAGAGCAAATACCGAGATATGACTTGGAACTTGGAATTTAAAAGACGGGATGAGATAGATAGAGAGAAGTACCTATTCATTGTAAATCGGGGACCTCTAATCAACTTCAATTGGTTTAAGAATGCCCATATCGTTGCCCCTCATCTCCAATGATGCCTGCCGTCTCCAAAAGCCACCGAGCACTTTCCTTTGCTGAATCACCTGCTCCAGCTTTGAGGTTGATATTGCGTCGTCTTTCCGCTTCCCGCGCTTCAAACTCCCATTTTGCACGCTGCGCCTCAACCGCATTGGAGTTGGGGTCAGAAGAAGACGCCATTTCTGGATCTGGGACGACGCCCCAGATTTCAAGGCTATATATGTCCAGTCGGGTCTTGGTTGGCTTATCATTGATAGAAGCAGTAGCCGGGGGCAGGAAGACACCGTCTTGACCGACCGGCGCGACGTGTAGTTCAGCTGATTCAAGGTTGACGTCGATGAGTAGACTGCCTGCACCGTGAGGGCTCGGAGGGGTTTGGTGGGTACGGGAAGAAGGAGGAATTTGACATCCGATTGCAATGCCGGAATGTGTAGAGAACCAAGCTGTAGGTAAATTGGTCTTCTGGGCAACGGAAGGGGATGAGTTGCCTTGGAGGACTTGGTGAGTCGGAGATAGTTGAAAGAGATAAGGTAGCGGGCTGGTGGATTGATTCGAGGAACTACTGCTGCTAGACGAGGACGACTTCCAGGACTTTGGTAGATATGCCCCCATGGTGATTGTTTCTTCAGATGAGCCTTCCAATGCCCCCTGGAGAAGGAGGAGAGAAGCAGATTGCCATGTCAAGACGTGGTGGGAGAAAGAGGTGAGTGAGGAGCCATGGGCAGCAGTGGAGAAGACAGGGTGGAGACGCACACCACTGCGAAAGAGGTTCAAAGACGCTGATACAGAGGGCAGGAAGAATGACAGGTGGGACAGGAGTGTCGGGGTCAAAATAGTCGATTCGAAGCTGCCAGGGAGCATGACCGATGCTGGAGGGTGAATTTCCTCGGGTTTCTCAATTGGCTCTTCCTCTGGAGATGCTCCTCTATGTCGCCTCTGGGAAAGGTTCAAGTTTTTGCTGAAAAGAAGATGTTCGAATAACGGTGTTAAAGGATCAAAGAGATATGGCAGTGACGAGGAGACCGCCCTAGCAAAAGCTCGATATGAGATGCCCCCATCGTTTTCCTCTTGGGAAAACGCGGCAATAATACTCTCAGCCTCTTTCTGAATGGCATCGACTCTTTCAGGACCGAAATCAGAAGTATAGGTCTTCACAGACTCCAGGGGTTTCAGAGGCGCGATAACGAGCAGCAGCATCAGCAGCCGACGGAACGTATCAATCGAAATTCGTGTTTCGTAAAGTGTCTGATCAACTCGGTGATCATGCTTGAAAACTTCAATTGCATCAAGCGACTCTAGTGCAGCAAGAGCAAGATCGTCATCCTCATCCTCGTCATAATCATCATTCGCCGGTTGATCAATCGAGAATCCAGGTGCATGGGTTTGAATATCAGAGCCGCCCTCTCCCTCCTCTATAGCCGCTTGATCATTATACCCTTCCGTCTTTTGATCACCTAGTCCTATTTCTTTCTTGCCAACGTCGGCAAGACTCCCAAACAACAGCTTCACTCGGTCCTTGCGTCCCCGCCGCAAGGCTTTCCCATAACGCTCGGTCAACAGCACGACAACTTTCACCATCGCGTCGAAGGTCAAGACACTTGGAGCCAGGGTATTCTGAAACGGAAAGGCGCCAAGGTATGACACCATACGGAACAGAACCGGTCCCGCATCAACTGGATTCTCATGAGTGTCAGCGAAACTTCCATCGGGAATACCTAGGAAGTCCGACAGAGTCTTTTCGTTCCAGTATTTGAGACCGCCCTGTTCCGAAGCGCGAGAAAAAAAATTGTCCTTGAAATGCGTGAGCTCCAACGGGGTGAAACATTTGGTTGCGAAACGTTCCGCAAGAATGTAGCTCAGCTCCTCTGTTTATAGTCAGGAACAGGTCCGCCGGTACAGTCAGTGTACATGGAGAATAGGACACTCGGGCCAGCAGGCCCAATGTAATCTACTCCACACGAAGCCTCACAGAGGTACCTCTACTTTCAAGGATTCAGGATCACTGCCATACTAACCTGGAGTTGCTCCACTATGTTCGGTGGACTGGCCGGCACCCATTGTTGCGCCAAATGCGGGGACCTTCCCCGCTGTTTTCACCTCGGTATCTGGGGCTCAAAAGTAGGTATAGGAACGATAAATGATGAAGCAATTTTTTTAAATAGTTGCAGGAGATAAAATTCTTTGAAAGGTAATTGAAGGTAACAACATGGAGTGGAGAAAGCGCAACGTTTCAGATGACGACGTCAGATATGGTTGCCTGAGGTGTCAGTAGTCAGCACCATCGCTTGGAAATAGTATCGCGCAGACTGTATGAACGACTTTGGGAAATTGTTCACTCAGTTTCAAGCTTGCGCAAGTTAAAACCCAATATTTACGTAGGTGTATATTTACTTACGTGGGAGATATCTATTGATTTAGTCTGATATTTCTGTTCTTCATAGCAGCATCAGGACATTCATTTCTGGGTATTCAGGATTCAAATCCACCATCCAGCCATGGCCAAATCTCTTCCAATCTACAGCATGACAATTCCAACACCTCCCATCTTCTTCTCATCGGGATGGTTCTTGTCATTGATACCACCGGGCACAGGTGCCGCGCGGTAGTTGTACAAATAGAAGTGGAGCTGGCCATCGCCAGCACCAAACTTCAACTGCTCGAGGAACAGAGGGTTGTCGGCCATAGTGAGTGCATTGAAAACATCAAACTTAGCCTGTATATTGTGTTAGCAAGAGGGCCTAGAGCAACAAGGGCCAATGAACTAAGCCATACCTTCTTGGCGCAAATCAGGGCATCGTTCATCAACAACAGCAATCGCTCCTTCAGAGCCTTAGAGTTATCGGTAAAGGCTGTCTCGGTCGCATAGTAGTAAAGGTAAGCGGCGCGCACAGTATCATGCTTTGGGTTATTGATGACAGTAGACTCGAGGTTATAGAAAGAGAAGAAGTCAGTGATCTTGTGAGTCTGTGGATCCTCCACGACGTATGACCAAACAACCTGGTCCTTGCCTTCTGCTTCCTTGTACACGAGCCAGTGATCGATCTCCTCGCGTGTGAAAGCCTGGTTGAGCTGGAAACGTTGCATGTATCGTTCCAGAAGGTCATATACGGCATCAATATCCTTGGCCTCCATCGGCCGCAAACCAGGTGTCGCGGTGTGGTCGGGGAGGTGGTTCTTGGTGATCTGGCGGGCCTTGGTAGAGCCATGAGGAAGAGGCGAGAAGCCGACCTCGTACAGCTTCAACCAGTCCAGCGAGCGGTGGTAGTACCGGCACGAGCTGATGGGTGTTGGCAGAATAACACCGCCAGTGTAGATAGCCTGGTAGATACCATTGAGGTAGCAGCGACGAGTGATCTCCTTGATCAGGATGGGAGTCAGACGCTTGGAGCGCAGCTTCTTGTGGATGCAGAGGAAGTTGATCTCCGTCACCTTGATCTTCTTATCGCGGACACGGACTTCGGTGGGCACACCACAGATAGAGGCGACCAACTTACGCGACTTGGTGGCGCGCACACCGACGTGCCAGTCTTTCTTCCAGCCAGGAGACATCAGAGCCCTAGAATTATTACAAACGGTCAGCCTTGGGTCGCAAACAATAACGGACGGGGTCATCGCACCAGTGCAGGAACGACTGGGAGTAACTGAATCGGAACATGGCGTTATCATCCTCAACATAATGGTTGTTCAACAGCTCGTATAATTCCTTCAGCTCGTCTGGGTTCGTCAAGTCCAAAGTGCACCACTCGAAGCCTTCAATGAGGGTATCGGGGGTCTTCGAAACCTCATCCGGGTTGATCCTCTTGATGGGGCCCTGAGTGACAGCCTTTTTGCTCGCCTGGTCATCGAATCGGGGCACGGGTTGTGTCTGCCAGAATTTGTATGAAGCCATGTCCTTCTGGTTCTTGCCGTCGAGCGAGAGTCCCGTCAGCAATTGGGAGATGTCCATGTTGGCGAGCATCTGTGCAGCCTTGTCTTTGTCCATGTTGGCGAGCTCGCTTTTCAACGCAGGGTTCATTTCCATGAGGGATTCGATCATCTTCGGAGGGAGCTTCTTCGTGCCGGAGCCTCCTGGTTTTTCATTGGTGTTAGGTGTTGTTCTCGGAGCGCTGGTGGTGTCGCTTACCCTGGTTGTTCGAGGCGTTGGCCTCTTCGCCCTGCTCGGGGCGCTGGGGAGCCTTGCCCTTGCCCTTACCCTTATCGTTGGAATCAGACATGACCGGTTATTGGGGAGTTGGAGTAATGTTCACTGGGTGAGGTTGGGAGGAGGGAGGATTTCATTTGGGCCCCACGTTTAACCGTAATCTGCGGATCGGTGGGGTAAAAGTGACCTTGGACCAATTTCGAACTGTTTTTATGAAACAAAGATACGCAGATGGGCAGAGATAATGAATATCAATATTTCAGAAGCTGGGCCATGCGGTACCAAGTGATTCTCGCGCATTGTCAGCGAGGTGACTAACTACGAACATGTAGAGTATCTGACGAGCTCACAGAATGATCGTGCAAATGAAATTAACCTCGGGAAAACATCACATACTAAGTATGACCTTGGCAATCCACAATTTTTGATTGGTAACTGAATTGGGGAATCTCGAATTGTTGAAATCGACTAAAAACTAACATCAAACACCTCTATAGCCACACCATATATATCATAAATCTCAAGTGTTGATACAAGAATCAAAATCACCTTGGAAGCAACTAAGCATCCTTGGAATAGGGCTTCGTCTCGATCACATCAAGGAACCCACCAACCAAGTGCAAACTGCCAGTAACAAAAGTCATTACTGGGGCCTCATCCTTCTGCAGGACCTTACTTTCCTGGGCGGCCACATCCCTGGCGAAGTCCACAGCCTCCTCAATCGTACCAAACACCTGTGTTTTTGCGTGAGGATCAATTGAGGTCCAGGCCTCGGCAAGTGACTTTTGAACTCGGAGATGGTCAATATCATCTGCATTGGTGTTCATGCTGACCAAATCAGGGCGGTAGCCTGCTTGCTTATAGGTGACATTTGTACAAAACACAGCATGAGTAAATGGGATCGTAGAGCCCAGAGCTGCGGCAAGAGTCTCATGCAGAGCACAAGCCAGAGCAGTACTGTCCCGGGTCTGTTGGTTGAAGATCAAAATGCGAGGCTTCTTCGAGGCCACATCGCTTGAAGACGAGTCTTCCTGGATTCGAGATGCAAACCATGAACCGGCCAGCCGGATACTCTCAAGCGTATGTCCTCCGTCGATGTACCAAGACACATTTTTTTCATATCGAGTCTCGCAACGGCCACCAAGTCGCGTCTTCTCAAGACCCGTCTTGAACTTGGCTGGGAGAGGCTGGGTCATGATGTCCTCCGGGATATTTGCCACGCCGGTTTTCCTCAAATACTCGGCCGCAGCTGCAGTGGCTAAGGATGCATTCGTGTACTGGAAATCACCCGCAAGTCCAAGCTTTACGTCGGTACTACCCACTCGAAGGTCGGGGTGAACGGAAACCACATCCAGCTGGGTGTTCTTCTCCGCTGCACGCTCCGCTAGCACCTTCTCTGCGCTGGGCGCTTGAGGCGCAGTGAAGGCACGGACCCCAGGCTTGATAATTCCACCCTTGTGCCATGCAATTTCCTCAATCGTTGTACCCAGCATCGCCGTGTGATCAATACCAAGACTGGTGATCGCCGTTGCCTTCGGCTTCTCAACCACATTGGTACAGTCATACTGTCCTCCAATACCGCATTCAATGACTGCTGCATCTACACCTTCACTAAGGTAAGTATGGAATGCCATTAAGGTCAGGTAGCGGAAGTATTGAGGCTTCGTTCCTGGCGCGGTAGGGTCCTGGCCGGCTAGCTTGGCGGCCTCCTCGAGGCGGTCCCATACTTCGAAAAAGTACTTGGCGAATTGGTCTTCCGATAGCGGTGCGTTGTCAATCTGAATCCGCTCTCGTGCGAACCGAAGATGTGGGGAGGTGTATAGGCCGACCTTATGCAAGCGCGGGGTCGACTCGTCGCTCTCCGACTGGACATACTGAGAGAGAATGGTCGAGATGAAAGCAGATGTCGATCCCTTACCTTTAGTTCCAGCGACATGAATTGGGTTTAGACGATCAAGATCGGAGGGCTAAATAGATAAAATTTCCAATGTCAGCCCCCGCATTCGCGGACAAAATCTGCTAAGCACCACCAGTTTGAATTCAAAAAGCTGCGCGAACCTTATATCCAATTCGCTGAAGCCATTCAACCGTCTCTGGAATGGAGCGTTCATTCATCTCCTTCCTGGAGACGGATTTTCGGAGCTCCTCTACAATCGCATAGTTCGTCTGCAAGGAGTTGAGTGCCACAATAGCAGCCTAGAAACCCAAGCACTGTATTAGTATCTTTTTTGGGAACAAGACCACATTGATTTCTAGGCAAGCCCGTCTGCGGCCGGGCGGCAATTGGTGCGTTGGCCGGAAGCACTTACCTCATATGTGCGAGTCATCGCGGGCGAGCGAGTCGAAACTCCCCGCCGTGGAAAGGACCAACGAAAGGATCTCCAGATCCCTCTCATGGACAAGTGAAGCCCGTGTCTGCAAACCAAAGAGCACGCGGGGTGTTCGCAACAAAATCCCCCCGAAGCTCGACGATTATCTGGTTCAGTGATCCAAGCTCCCCTCGGGAAAGCGTTACATGGATGGATCGGCCATCGGGAATATCACGTGAGGAAGCCTATCTTCGGTGTAGATAACAAACTTCCGTTAGTGATGTTTACCTCCACACATGACATTTGATCAATAGTTACTTTGGCTAATCTTTCTACCTCCAGATATCGTCTACCTCTTTTGGTGCTAAGCAGCAATAGGCAAGAATGCCCTTTCATAGAAGATGGTGGCAACCAGCTCAAATATGGAGCCATGCAAAGAAAAATAGAAATGTATCAAAAGATAGAAGCGAAAGGAAAGAAGAGAAAGAAAAAGACATGACGATGCCACCAAATAGAAAGCTAGGAGAAGAAAAGAAAAAGGCTAGTTGGGGAGCCGGGGGAAGCAAATAGTTAAAACATACAGCCATGAAGTGTACATATGAAGGCAAAAGGGGCAGTTAGAAAAGCGAGCCAATTGAAAAATTCCACGACGGATTTATTCAATGCGGGTTTTACCTTCCTCCAGAAAGACAAGACGAGCATTACTGACACCCCGTTGGTGTCGTCTCGAAGGGAGCCATTGACCAATGATCGGATCACTGCGGGCTTTAATGATAGCGTCCTGGTATCCTTCGGCACCAGCAATGGGTGTATTGAGTTTCGGCCAGTTGACCTAAGAGCCAGTCAATCACCTAGTAAACAAGGATTTTAAAATCGAAGGGAATCAACTTACATAAAGCATACCATGTCCATGGATGAAGCGCAAGCAGTAGGCACCGATGATCAACCAGAAGATGGTGAAAAGACGGAGCGGCCAAACCGCAGCATCCGGCAGCCGGCGAGTAAAGGTCGCGACCAGGACCATGAACAAGCTTGCCGCAAATACATACGGTACAGCTTGGATCACAAGCGGCCGTCGGTCAAAGAACAGCTGGATATTCACTGCCATTGAGTCTGATGGAAGATAGGTGCCCAAGAAAACATCGAATCCATCTTGACGGGGACCATCCATAAAATTGTTGCGCACATATCGTGTGATCGAGTTGTTCAAATCTTGAAGCGCGCCAGCCCGGGTCCGCTTGCCTGTCCGAGTGAAATCCGTTTTCAAGGCACCAGTGCCAGAGTAGGACTTTGAGACAACATCGGCATTATCAGCCCAGATATTGCGGAACAAGTCCTCAAATACGCGGTCATCATTAGCGGTCTCTCCAGTTTGAAGGACGCCAGCATCCGTCAACTGCCGGGTAAGAGCCCATCGACCAAGCATACTCTGCACGACATTGGTTCGGTCAAGACAGTCCATACAATTGGTGCGTACAACGCTTCCTTGTGTTGACCGGATATCTAGTTGTCCTCCTGGAGCACCAGGGGCTTCCACACCACGGAAGTAACCGCCTTGCGCCAAGCCCTCTGACAAACGGCCCAGCAGAAGTTCAGCGCGGTGCCACTTAAGGCCTTTGGTCTCGTTGTGGAAATCAAAGTACACATAGTGCAGACGATCCATCTCCTTTTGCTTCAGACCGGATTCTAAAGTATGCATCTTTTCGGGTGTCTTCTCACTAGCCTCGGTGCTTTCATGTGACGATGTAATCAGAGTGCGAATCATTTGCTCATAAGCATTCTTGACCCGCTCTTCCCGGCCTTTCTGGTTGACGAGATTGACGAGGTAGTTTTCTCCGTAGAGACGAATCTGCTCAGAGAAGTGTTTGCGTGCAGCTTCAACGGCGGTGTCTACTCCCCGGACCTGTAGTTTCGGCGTGTACTGAAGATTGTTGACTTCGGCCCAGAAAACAGGGACACTGCCACGGGTCTGTACGAAGGAGTACACCTGGAGATCCTGGCTTTTCCTGCCATCAGACATGGACTGTCCTCCAGCAAAGCCCGACATTCCACCAGTTGAGTCGTTAAGAATTGCAATTTGCTCTGTTTCATTGTAGTTCGCGACATGGCCTTCCTCATCAATTCCCCGCGAGAAGTATCGTGTGCCTGCTCGGTGCCTGCATCGGCGGGTAATGAGTGCGAATGTGAAGGAGGTAGATTTGACTCGGGCGGGAGTAATGCGTAGCATGCCGAACATGACAGGAAGGATGTAGGGGTCCACGCCAGGTTGTGGACCATACCGAATGCCGCTCGTGTCATTCTCCCCCAAGCTGAAGTCGATCAGATCGGATTGAATGAAGCGGTTCCAGAAAAAACGATCATCGGCGCACTTCCACATGGGAAGATTCGTTGGGCTCTGCGATTGGCGCTGGAAGCTGTTGGTAAGGTCTAAGGAGTAGGAGAAGTACATTGGGCCGGTGCGAAGAAGGTTCTTGACCAGCGCAAGGTACGTATCCTCATCAGTATCATGAAGTGGGCGTTCGCGCATTGGCAGGAATTCGGTTGAAGCGACTTTGTAAACCATATGACCACGAAGCCGTCCCATGGGCTGCGCTTTGGTGATCACAATGAGGTACTTGTCTGCTGGTGGTCAGCGCTATCACTTAGCTCTCATTTCTCCGGTCGCAATTCACCTAGCTTCAGCTTCAGAATTCCCAGGATTCCAGCAATGCTAGAGATCCGCTTCGCACCGGCGAGGGGCCCATCGTTGAGACGGAGGTCTCCAGTTGGCCGGTCCACCACGAGGGTTGGTGCCTGGGGGGATGAGGGCGAGGTGAAGGCATAATGGGACGGGGATGCGTGTAGATTGACATCCCTGAAAGGAAGGAGTGGAGGCGCCATAGCGAACAGCCTCCTCGGAATTGGTTTAAAGTAGTGATGGTGGGGGGAGATCAATAAGGGGAGGAAAGGAAGGTGGGAGTATGTTATCGCAATTCAGGAACACATGATCGACCGCGGCGCAGTCAATACACGGCAGGCGCGGGCCTTATGGGCAGTAACGACGTAAAGCTGTTCATAGTGAAAATGCACCAGTCATGGTTACAGTACCCGCCACACCGCCCCGCTACTCATTGTGGCTGGACTAACTTCCGTCATCCACTTCAGTCTGCCTTACCTTCTGATCTTCCTTCGATAGTGAAAGACCTTAACTCGCCGTTGGTGAAGACTTTCTTTTTTTTCGCCTTGATCGATCTTACTTTGAACTTCATCCGGTCATCCCGACTTTCTGCCCTGAACAGTGATCATGGCCTCCCGACCTCAAGCAGGTGCCCGCCCCGGGGCTAAGTTCGCCCAGTTCAAGCTGGTCTTGCTCGGTATGCTGCCCGATGATGTTCATTTTGACTTTATGATATTTTGTCTGACCGAGCTTTTGGTTTTGCTTAGGAGAGTCCGCTGTGGGAAAGGTTCGACTTCCGCTTCGCGATATTCAGTATCAGGCGCTAACATGGTCTTCATCCTCCAGAGTTCGCTGGTTTTGAGATTTGTGAAGGTAAGTCAGCCCATCAGTATTATAGATTTTTGAATACCTAGCTTGGTCCTGTTAGAGAATGAAGATGCTGACGGGGCTGCCCAGGACCAATTCGATGATTACCGAGAGTCGACAATCGGTGCTGCCTTCCTGACCCAAACGATCTCCCTCGATGAGAGTACTACAGTCAAGTTCGAAATCTGGGATACTGCTGGCCAGGAGAGGTACAAGTCGCTGGCTCCGATGTACTATCGAAATGCCAACTGTGCTGTTGTGGTTTATGACATCACCCAAGCGGTATGGTCGACTCCTTTGCGCTCCTATTTTTTATCCGCCTTCCTTCAGCACCATATTGACTTGATAATAGGCTTCACTTGACAAGGCCAAATCCTGGGTGAAGGAACTGCAACGCCAGGCGAATGAGAATATTGTAATTGCTCTGGCAGGCAACAAGCTTGATCTGGTTACCGAGAGCCCCGATAAGCGGGCCATTCCTACTGCCGATGCTGAGGCCTATGCCCGCGAGGCTGGTCTTCTCTTCTTCGAAACTTCCGCCAAATCCTCGACAAACGTGAAGGAACTATTCACAGCCATTGCGAAGAAGCTCCCTCTCGATCAAGCCGGTCCTCGGAATATGCGGGCCGCCCCACGACCTGGCGTCGACCTGCGACCTGAAGCCCCTGGTACCCAAGGCGCAGGTGCATGCAACTGCTAAATTCACGATGCATTCTCTAACCCTCTTCAACAAATGTGCTCTCGAACCCCCTTCCAACCTTGTGGTGCCAGAAGAAGATACTCTTCGAACGATCGACTCCAGTATACTGTTCTGACTTCGGAGGCACTCGGTCGTACCTGTGGCCCGCTCCCCACCTTATCTTCACTCGAGAGGATGACGCTCGGTTTACTGTCTGTCTAGTCGTCTCGTTTTATTCATGATTCCTCGATCTTTCGCTCGCCTACTTCTCTTTCCTGATAGTTCTCCACATCCGACCGGAGAATTCCGACTTTCTTCACAGACGCATCTCGAATTTGGCTTTAGACATGCTGTGGCAGGACCCGCCTGCTTTTTTCCCCTGTACTTCTTGTCCCTTTTTAACCCGGCGTCTGCATCTGCTCTTTCACCTACGTCCTTGTTCGTCTCTTTACCGGAGCCTCTTTTTTAGTATGCTATGCCCAGATAATACATTTCTCTTATATTGTACTTAGTAATTCAGCCGGAGGCTCTTGCTGCATTCACCATATCTGTAATTGTTCGGCTTCTTCATTACCGAAACTTCCAAGGTTGAAAGTGACAAAATTCAAAGATGGACATGCTCGCGTGCCAGTAGGTAAAGAATCCTGTGTTTTAATATTCGTCGGTCTTCCGGACCATTGGGACAAAGCATGGGACCACTTCTAAAGATTTGTGACACATATAGAGCTATTGGAAACACATGCATCCACCTGGGCAGGCATATATTTATCAATTAAAAATAATCGACTGCCGCTTTTCTTCCTCAAAATCCATCATCGCATACAGGAGTTCTGTAGAAGCTCCAAAATGCGGGCGATGGTTGAGGAAACCCGTCTGACCGCCTGCAGGATCATCGGGGCGGATCGCGAGCGAACATCGACTTCCCGTTTTCCTATCCATCTACCTTTCTCCAATCCCTCCCCGCTATTTGGTGATTGTGCGGCTAGTCATGCTGCGCTCCTCATTTGCACCGAGTCGGCAGCTGCTGTCGTCTCCTGTTCGCCAACGAATCCCGTCGCAATGGCTATCTAAAGCTGGTGCAAGCAGCCAACTTTCGGGTCAGGTATGGCAACATCACCCTACACATTCCAGTACTACCTTGCTAACAATTGTCCCTTCTATAGCGATTCTTTGCCGACTCCAAGCCGCCTATTGCCCCGACACCCGCTACACCTTCCACCGAGTCGACAATTCCCCACGGGAGCATCCCGAAGCCCACGGAACAAGGTATCACCAGCCTCTTTACTTAATCCGCCATCTATATCACGTATACTAATCTGGGCTTTGTTCAGAAACCAAGGCTATCAAGCCGCCAGCACCTGTCCGTAAGACCGGCCGCTTCCGTCGGTTCTTGTTATATCTGATTCTGACCTCCGGTCTCACCTATGGCGGCGGCATCTTCCTCGCTCTGAAGTCCGACAACTTCCACGACTTTTTCACCGAGTATGTCCCATACGGCGAGGAATGCGTTCTCTACTTTGAGGAGCGTGACTTCTACCGCCGCTTCCCTAATGCCTCCAGACACTCCAACCGCGTCGTTGCCGCTCCCCGGGAGGAGGGTAAGCCCGTCACAATCCCCAGCAACAGCGGTTTGTCGTGGAAGGTCACCGGTGTGGAGTCGGGAAGTGACGTCTCCAAGACTGGCCCTCACATGAGCTCCAAGGCCGACGAAAAGGCCGCGGTTGTCAAGGCGAAGGACGATAAAGCCTCGAAGACAGCGACCAAGCCTGCGCCCAAGGAGGAAAAGAAGGAGGAGAAGGAGGAGAAGAAGGAGGAGAAGAAGGAGGAGAAGAAGTCGGTTTCTCTTGACGAGCCCAGAAAACCCGCAGTTGCTGCTGTGAACACCATTGAGCTCCTGAACATTCAGGACGGTGATGAGGCTGTGGTTCAGGAGCTGGTTAAGACCTTTAACGACATTGTCACCGTAATCAGCGCCGATGAGAATGCTGGCAAGTACTCTGCACCTGTTGCCAAGGCCAAGGAGGAGTTGCAGAAGATTGGTGAGAAGATCTCCGCGATCCGCACCGAGGCTCGCAGCGCCGCCCAGGAGGAGCTCAACAAGGCTCACTCTACTTTTGACGAGTCCGCTAAGGAGCTTATTCGTCAATTTGAGGAGATGCGTGCCACTGATATCGCCCAGTTCCGCGAAGAGTTTGAGGCTGAGCGTGAGAAGCTCGCCATGGCGTACCAGGATAAGATCCACGTCGAACTTCAGCGCGCCCAGGAGCTTGCTGAGCAGCGCCTGCAGAACGAACTTGTGGAGCAGGCCATCGAATTGAACCGTAAATACGTTCACGATGTCAAGGACCTGGTTGAGCGTGAGCGCGAGGGTCGTCTGAGCAAGCTGAGCGAGCTTTCTGCCAACATCAGTGAGCTCGAGAAGCTGACCACCGGCTGGAGCAATGTCATTGATACTAACCTGAAGACTCAGCAACTTCAGGTTGCTGTGGATGCTGTTCGCTCCGTTGTTGAGCGCACTGAGACTCCACGCCCCTTCGTCCGTGAACTGGTTGCCGTCAAGGAGCTGGCTGCTGACGACCCAGTTGTCGATGCCGCAATTGCCTCCATCAACCCCACGGCCTACCAGCGCGGCATTCCCTCGACCGCTATGATTGTTGAGCGCTTCCGCCGCGTTGCTAGCGAGGTTCGCAAGGCCAGTTTGTTGCCCGAGGACGCTGGTATCGCCAGCCACGCTGCCAGCATGGTGTTGAGCAAGGTCATGTTCAAGAAGGATGCCCTTGCCGACGGTGACGACGTGGAGAGCATTCTGGTGCGCACCGAGAGTTTGTTGGAAGAGGGACAGGTCGACGCCGCGGCTCGTGAGATGAACGCTCTTCAGGGCTGGGCCAAGATCCTGAGCAAGGACTGGTTGGCTGATGTTCGCCGGGTGCTTGAAGTCAAGCAGGCTCTTGAGGTGAGTTATATTACAGTATTCTTTTTTTGGGGTGCAGGAATTGGTTCTAACATTTCTTTCTTTCTAGGTGATTGAGACTGAGGCCCGTCTCCAGTGCTTGCGGGTGGAGTAAGCGCATTTTCTGAGCGATCCTGATTTCAATTTATCCTGTACATCTTCGTCTTGTCCACAGGAACTGTACGTCTAGTTGTACTTTTGCGTTAGACCCAAATGCTAGAGGTTTTCCTATGTCTCATCATCACGACATACTGTAAAAGACTGTATGGGGTAGGATGAATAAGAAAAATAGATCCAGGAGTCACCTGAGTTAGTCGCTATATTTCAAGAAAAATCCTAGGTGGGTGGCGATTTCTGTTACAAAATGAAGGGTTCGCTGGCTGTTGATATCTTTGTTAGCTTCAAGCCCATTTAGGCTCAATAATGGACGCCAGGATAAAGCTTCAATCTAATTAAGGGCCCATCAGCACCATTCATTGAATAAAACTTGTGGCGGGTGAGGTATATAATGCTTAGATAAGCTCGACGCGCAACAGTGTAGATCATTACGTCCTGCAGACCCTCGCATTAGGTCCCGCCAGTGTCACATTTCTTGGCTTTGGATTTGAGCTTCTCTTTTTTTTTCGCCTCCATGCTTTACTGTTGCTGACGAGCCATGCCTGTTGCACCCCTAAAGGGCGTGGCAATCTACATCTTTTGCCCTTCCTTTGGCTTTGATGTCGTCACGAGCGGACCACCCTCCCGTGCGGGATTCAGGGTCTCCGGCGGGTGAACAGCATGGCACACCCGAAGACAGACGACCGCAGTATCAACGATCCAACGGTGGCTCATTTGGGCGTCGAGCTATCCCACCGAGCGATGGCCGCGCGAGTGGTGAACTTGAAGGGAGTACACTAGGCAGCAGCTCTCGTGATGGGGATCGAAGAACCCCGAACCAGCGCAGATCCCAAAGCTCAGGTGGCTTCTTGCTGGATTCCTTGCCTCGATCCAACAGTATCAGAATTAGTTCGCACCGTTCGCGTCCGTCCGATGCGCCCATCGAGAGAAATTCTCCCGACCCCGGTATCGTGGTACCTAAGAAGCGATCCCGATTTCCGTGGAATCGCCATAAGAACTCTGCCTCCGAGTCAGTTGCCGATGCTACAACACCGAATCCAGCAGTCATCCAACAGACTTCGACGCCGCCTCCAGATGACCAGCGATCTCACACCTCTTCAACGGCCGAGCCATCTGCGCACGATGCGCAGCGGACTACAACGGGGCTAGATAGAGACTCCTTGCAGATTGTGAACTTGGCCTTGAATCTCAACGAATCTCGAAGAAGAAATGCTTCTGGATTGCCTTTGACTTCTAGTGGACGCAGGCCGTTGTCTGTGTCTCAGCCTATAGCACCACCCGTGGACCTACGTGGCCCATCTTCAAGGGGAAACCGTGTTTCGTACGACTATTCACAGCGCAATTATACCCAGTTTCCAGAGGAGGTGCCTCGAGTCCCACAGCAAAGCGGTCAGTCTCCAGTGGTGGAGTATCTACCAGCTACTGTGGTGAATGACAATCGGGCCTACGAGTTCTCTGATAGCACTCTTGCTCGGGCGGAAAGGGCTCGTCGTCATTTTGATCTATTTCACGAATATCTACGACTGTTGCCTTTGTTACCTCCCCTTCGGAATGGCCCAACTACAGGGGATGCCGATTCGTCATCCATTTCGGGCCAGAAACCAGCAGCTAACCGTGGCTATAATCCCTTGCAAATGATTCGAAACAGAAGGATCAGATATCGAGAGAAATGTCCCATTCATGCAGAGGCAGAAGGTTGGCTTGACACCGGCAAGGTCCATGATTGGGTCAGCACCATCGAGGAACAGTACAACCTTAACAACTACGATGAAACACAATCTATCAAGCTTCCTTCTTTCAAGTCAGGCCAATCGCATATGTCTCAGGGGGATCCGGAAGACTTAGAGTTGCTGGCTGCCTCACCTCCGTCAAGCCTAAGGCGTGTGAGCCGTACAAACAGTGCGAAGGCACCTCGGTTACGCCTTGACTGGAAGATCACACCTGCCGAACTCATAGCAGATGTTGCTTGGATTGAGGATTTATCTAACAAAGCCAAGATTGTCGACAAGAATGGTAACAAGATCTATCCAGATCTCGGGGAGCTCTCTTTGATTGACCCCGAGGCCGAACTCGCCGCTGCACAGAGAGAACACCTGTCTGTCGATATGGGAAATTCTGCTGACGACGGACCCCCTTCTCGGAATACATCCGTGTCAAGTTCCCACCCTGCCCGTGCTCCCGAGTTCAAAAGCCTGAATCGGGGTCGCCATAGACACAGATTCCAAAGCCACACCCAAGGCTTGCGAAGCCGTAGTGCTTCTAGTTCGCGGAAGCGCTCGCGTTGGGACAAGATGAAAATGCGTTCCGGCAGCATTTCCAGTGAGTCCAGTGCAGATGGCCGCAGGTCAGTGGATCAAAAACATCCAAGCCTGGAGCATTCGCGCAGGGATTTGGATAGATTGTTGCATGGAAGTCTGGCAGAGTCGTCCGAATCTCGGAAATCCCGCAAAAGGTCCTCAGCGGCCGGGGCGGTGCACACGGACCGTAACAATCCAGCCCAAACTCCATCAAATAATACGAAAGCGAAGTATGCCGCGAGAAAGGCATCGTTTTCCTCGGCTGGGAGCATAGAAGATCGACCTAACAAAAGAATGTCTCTGGAGGGAATGGACAGCTCAGTCCCCAATTCTCCTGCGCAGCCCAGTTATTTTCCCAGCATCGCTGTGAATTTATCCCCACCTTCAAGTCGATCCCCCTCGCCTGCTAAGAAAGGTTTGCGGCACAAGATCGCCGCGCGCCATGAAAGGAGCAAGAGCAAGCAAGGAGACCGAGAGCTTCGAGGGTACGAAGATGAGGACCCTCGGGTGGCCAGCGTAACTTCCAATCCCATGCCGCCTCCATCTGAGCAAACCGAAGGTGCCTCGAAGCTTGAGCCAAGCCCTCTTCCCGACATTGTGTCTTCCTCCTATACCGACGATGGCATGACTGAGGGCCAAAGAGTCGATTCTTCAAGAGGACGAAAGGGCCAGAACCCTCCTGAGTCTAAGCTGCGTGGAATCCTAAAGGGCCCTGGTCGGATCGCAGAAAAAGTTGGGAATGAAGTTTCCAAGGTTGGAGATCTCATCCTGAAAAAGGATGTACCTCCCGACTCCCGGAAATCATCGTCAGCAACGACCCTTGCGTCGGACTCTAGCGACTCGGAAGAGGAAGAGAAAAGATCGGATAAGCGGAGAGGTCTTCTGCGGCGCCTTCCAACTCTCGGAGACGAGCCTGGGCGCCTTACTCGTCGGGACTCCGATAAGGGAGCTCCTTCGAGAAGCTTCATATCGACGTTGCCCAGCTTCACGTCCCCATTGCGACAAGATGAGAGAAGCGCATCGCATGAAGCAATAGACTATGGTAGTCCTCGTGAACGTGGGCCCGCGGCACGGGAGGCTTCTAAAAGAATTAGTCTATCCCGAAGCAAGACTTTCGACTTCGGCCCTGCCTTAAGTGCAAATCGTGGTCACACAAAGCAACACGAAATCAAGGATCCTTCAGTACCATTTAGTCTCACCCGACCCCCCGTCACTGGCCTTGCCCAGGCTTCCCCCGGAAATCCGTCAAAGAAAAGGCCACCTCTCTCGGGCTCTACCCGCGCTTGGAGTATTTCTGGCCGCAGTCTTCAAACCTTGAACGACTCTGGCATCCCTGGCAAGACGGAAGTTGAACGAACTCGAACGCTTCTTCTATCGTCTGGTATCAAAGCCCGGGAGATCGTACGGCGAGCACATACTGTGCGCGACCCACCTCCTCACTGGCTTCAAAGCTCGATGGGCTCCACCGCATCTATTCCACGAGTACCCAGGATCGGCGAATATGACCTTGCTGCCCAAAATTTCCTGCGTAGGTTTGAAATGACTCAATACTCTTTCCAACAGTCAATGCATCACTTCACCACCACTACCTCCTCTCCTCTGCACTCGCAGCTGAAAGATCTGGAAAACCTCATCAATCAATCCCTCACACCTCGTGTTCGAGCCACAGCCGATGATGCCGAAAATCTGTGTGTTCAACTAAACACGACAAGCACGCTGGCAGTAAAATCACTGACCGATGCCCTCGATAAAGGCGTTAGAAAACGTCGTCGCCGACTGCGCTGGGTACGACGTGCTGGTTTCGTCGTACTTGAATGGGCTCTCGTCGGTATGCTGTGGTGGGTCTGGCTCATCGTTATGGGCTTCAAGCTCGTGCGCAGTGTCTTTCGAGGGGCCATCACTGGTGCAAGATGGGTCCTCTGGCTCTGATCGGGTTTGAGAATTTTCTACGACGCTCAGATCTCTTACCATATTTTCATGACTTCATCCCCTGCCTTGGTGCTTCCATTTCGGGTCGCCTGCTTAGCGTGCTCATTATACCCTTCGGCCTGATGTTGCTGGCCTTTACATCACTTCTTATGGACAGTATTATTCGTTTTAATGAAGCATTTGACCTACCCTTCATCTGTATATAATGTTTTTCTTATGCTTTCTTTCTTGTCAATGCCTAATTAGAGATTCAACATATAATGCATACAGTGTTCTCTACGTTATAATATCCCCAACCCATTGACAATGATTGTGACCTACCCGAGGACGTTAATCTGCACTTGCGGTAACCACCACTGGATTTTATGTATGCGTCTCTGGTCTGAGACATCTAAGAATGTTATATCCTTGTATCGACATGTTGCCCAGATGGATCTGTTTCCAGTTAAAAGTGGAAGTCCAGGGGTATTCACGTGCTTGCCTCGCCAGGGCAGTAAAAGGGTACGGGAAGTTAAAAGTATCCGCAACAACTTTAAGTAATTGAGGCCTTTTTTTGCCAGTTGGACTTCCAACAATTGAGACGACCCATATGCATAGACTAATGTGTGCATGATATAGCTCTGGAAGAGAGAACATACTATGCATTATCTCCTGCCACGTGTTGCGGTAGATCATCTTATATATCCCCCCAAGCCTTAGATGTGCGGCAACCCACGCCTCAAACCCACAAACCTTGAAATTTCCAAGGTTTCAAACAGATTGAGTTTGACAGAATTCCTTGTAAAGTATGTTATGTACTCGGATCCCAAAGAGTTAAAAAAAAATGACAACAATGATCTTGCGTTCAGGGATGTTCATTGACACGCGAGTCGGCCTTTGTGCTATTTCAAGGGCTTCCTTTCATCGCAATAATCCCATTTAGCTTACTGCTGGATGGACAAGTTCAACATCACCCCTCGTGCTCCAAGGCCGTCTTTGTTCTTTCTACCTTTGATGCGGCTCAAAATAGAAGAAATAAAGTGTGATGGAATACTGAAATATATAGTCACTACTCTTCCCAGAAAAAAAGTACAGATAGTTCATTTCGCCCTAGCCCATCCTTTAGACTAGAAAACACTGAATCAATCTGAGTTTCAATCTAATCAATTTCTGCTTAGCCCTGGAGGTACTGGGTACGTCCTCACAATGAGCGATCCTCAACTCACCATCCACTCACAACAGAGTCGCTCGAACTTCCCAACCAGAGCTGGTGCAATCCGCAGATCAACTAACCCTCTCAATAGGTGTGCAGCATTTGAATCGGTCACTCTTACTCCAGAAGCCGGTCAAGAACACGCTATGGGGAACCACAAATCCCATAACACTAACTGCACACCCAGCTCAAGCAACGGGAAACACAAAGGCACGATAATCACCACCCCACCTGTCCTTTCTGCAGAGCAAGACTGGGTGATATGCTCCCCAGTCGGTGTAAGAATATCTTGTTCCCAAGTCTTACACATGTGGACTGTTCACTAACAAAAGCTGAGAATATACAGACGCCGAATTGTGGCTGGAAGGATGAGCTGACCTGGGACCTCGATGGCGTCCGCGCTCTCCGCGAACTTCTCACACAATGGATTAGCTTAGGCGTCACAGCAAGTGACATTGGAGGTTTTCTCGAAAGCGTTCTCTACAACCGAGATGAGCACCTTAACGGTCGCCTAACCCGAATGGTGAACAACCACGAAACCCATACCGAGATCGCACTAGATCTACTGAAACACTACCAAGTCCGCGATGATGCCAGTAAGCCTCTATGGGAACTGAAAGGCTCCCAGCTCGGCAACAAGCATTCGCGCTCCGGAGAACCAAGCACACCAAGCACACCCAGACCAAGTGAACCCAGAGAGCCGAGCAGTAAATTCCGACCCAAACGGCCAAAAATTAGAGTACCTCTTCTATTTAGAGTTGCATCTAAACCTATCTCAGAGCCCGAACCGACTCAGACGCTGAAGCGCGATACCTGGTACCAAGTCCCCGCTCCCCAACCCCTCCGCACCTTCAAAAAGCCCTACTTCATAAACGATGTCGAGCCGATACCAGAGATTAAGGACGCGAGCCAAGGCATGAGCGCCAAGGCTTCATGGTCTTTCAACATCAGCGAGGATCTTACAATGCTTACAATCGCGGAGAGGAGAGCACTGATGGCGAATACGGGGGCTTTGCCTCCATCATTTGCAGCGGAGATTTGCGATTCTGCTCCGGTTGAGAGCCTTCATTGTTTGGGTAGGACTAATTCATTACAGACACAGGCGCTAAGACAGGGAGACGAAACGATAAAGAGTGGTGGTAGTAGGGGATCCTATTCCTCTTCTGATTATGGGGGTATGTTTCTCTTATTTCGACAGATGGTTTTATGGATTTGGGCTGACTGATCTTAGACTGAGAGTCAACGCTTTGACAATTTACGTGAATGGTTCCAGCGGTACAGTTTAGGGCATTATTTGAAGGGGCATCCGGGTCTGGTCAATGGCATGGTTATTTTCGCGTTTCTTATGCCCATGTATGGCTTGAATCCAAACTTGAGAGAATGAAACCTCCTTCCCCATAATCCTGATCATTTCACGAGACGTATGTGTGTTTTTACCACATCTGGTCCTTATTTCAAGTTGCATTGGAATTGACGATTTAAACTGGGTCCCTCTTTATGCCGACTATTTCAGAATGCCTGCATTTCTTGAATTATGTAGCCAGTAGCCTAGCCCGAATCAGTCTCCGCAGACCTTAGAAGATTCTGACCACCAGTCTTGCTTCTATCGCCTAGTACCACTATCGAGGACGCGAGCGATTGAGTCTGCAAATCCACTTTCGAAGAGCAGAGCTCTGATTTCCAGAGTTGACCTGTAGACGGATACAGCGTGGCCAGCGTATTTAGTAGCGTCCGTAAATAGCGTGGAAATTCATAGATATCAATGCGTCAGTAACAGTGATGAAAGGAAACTAAGGAAACTCTAAGGATCAATATAGACTCAAAGCACAGTGGGTCTACCCTTGCGGATCTATATGTCAGCCAATTAGAGAATTTAAGCTTTCTCTTGTGGCCAATAAAGGGTGTATGATCAGCATAAAGGGCAGATCACAGTACACTAGATGGTGATACACCCATAGAGAAACTTAAATCTGCACGGTGATAATGCTTCGAGATACCCATGGATGCCTTCTTGATTATCCCGGAACCTCGGAGGGCCCAATTGGGTAGACAATGAGAAGGTAATTGGAGAAACAAAAAATGGAACTGTCTACCGGGTCAATTGTGTTATAGATACCTTCAAGTTGTTGGCTCAGGCATGATAATACCAGCAAGCAATTCCAGCAGTTTGGCGCTGATGAGCTGGAAATGAACATGGTTGAGCTGGGTCTCTGTGGAGATATTGTCTACTCCAAAGGAAGGCGTGAGACTGAAATGAGCAAACCATTGTCTCGGCATCCGCTGGTCAACTACAAGCTCTAGTCACGCTATATCGACCCCTCTAGCTCCCCTCATCTTCCTTCCGACAGGCATTCATGAGCGGGGTAAACTTGGTGCAACTGTTGCGGTCATCACTGGACCACTTATTGGGACTACCCCCGCAGCACTTGAGTCGGATGACATTCGTGTCACCTGCAGCCGGCTTCCAGATTTTAAAGTAGGTCATAGACCGGCTAAAATAAACTTGGAAAGAGTCAGTCCAACTTACCCTCAACGCGGGAAATTGAACAATCGACGTTAATTTGACAAATGACGCAAAAATACTTGTCAGTTATCGCTAAAAGGCCCGAAGTCTCCCGACCACCGAGAAATGACAGGAAAAAGAGTAAAGGGTATCGTGTGTGTCGAGGAGAACTGCTGCGGATTAGATGGTTTCCTTGCTCGGCCCGAGTGCCAGCAGGTGGGAGATGCTGCACCGGGTACGTCATATATGTGACGGCCCGAGCGATGAACCACACGATGGCAGAGGCGTTCTTCCTGCGATGCCGATCCCCCGATATGATGACCGGGCTTATAGGAGCGTTAGGTGCGTTGATGTCAATTCGAGACCGTGCGCGAAACGGGGGCTCATATCATGTTTTTGCCTCTCTTGCTGCGATAACGAAATATCCATTGGACCCCGAGGTCGGCTTGTTTCTCCCGGGTTTAGTAAAGGAGGTCGCCGAGAGCTTCAAGTGGGAATCGATGGGTCCATCCCTTTTCATCTGTGAACTTCTGGATGTGGTGATTAGGGGGTTGGAAGAGGGAGTTCTGGATATTCCTTCTCGTAATTCACCCTTTTACCACTCGAGAGAGAGTGGGGTACTTTGGAATTGCACAAGCCCGTGGTCAATTTGGGGAATGAGGGGGTGACGCCACGGTGGCTTCCCTCCGGTACCGCATTGTTATGATCCTGCCCGCATCTCGTGGCTCTCTGGATCACATCATGCAGGGTGCATATGAGGTGGGAGGTATGCAGGTTGGTCTTTGGCCTTGTTTTCTCTCGAACCCCAAAGCTTGGTTTCGTAGGATACCACGTGTATCAATGGAACCGAAATGGCGCGTCCATTGTGGATGACCCTGGAAGGGGGTAATATGCAAATTATGGAGCCTTGATTATGAGATATGCATCATCATCAGTTCCACCCATTTCATTGAATATCCAATAGTGTGGCATATGGCGTGCAATGTGGATTTTTTAAGCGGGAACCGGCCTCAGCCGGTGCGTGTATACCAGTCCGTCCAGAACGCACTTGGCAGTCTCACCACGGTCTACGCAGCCATTAACTCCGATTTGAGAGGGGGAACTCTCTCCATTTGCCCTGAGACCCTTTTTTTTCCCAGGCAATGAAACTGTGTACCACGAACGGGGGCGGGACGCCGAGAGTCCGCGTGGACGAATATCCGCGCAATCCCGGCACTAGAAGAAACCGGGAATTTTCCTCCGTTTCCCCTTTGCTTTTCTTTGCCGCCTAGACTCTCGTGAAAAATGCTCGTATTAAAAAACTATCGCTTAGTTTAACCGTTGCTTATGCCTAAATATAGTGTCGTTACATGATTACATTACACAGGGTCCACGTTGAATGATCTAACCTGCAACGCCTTTTTTCTCCTTTCTCACAACCCCAACCTGTCACTCGTTTTTCATGGCTGGGTGTTCCGGTAGACTTGGAAATGCGTCTACCTTGGAGAGTTTCATCTCTCTGGGTGTTATTGCTCGCTGAACTGGTCTCTGCCACGGATTACATCACAACCGATGCATTGGAAATATGCCAGCCCAACTCCGCCATCAGCGTGAGCTACTTTACCGCCAAATTATCACGAGCTGGCGAGCTTACCCTCGCTTTCGTTGGAAATGTGGGTATCGCCGGTAAAATCACAGCCGACATCCAGCTGTTGGTGTACGGCTACATGGCTGTCAATGAGACTATCAACCTTTGTTCTTTAGGTGTCGATAGTCTCTGCCCGGTCTCATCGGGCGCTCTTGATATCCCGCAGGCCACCGCGAACATCTCCTCCATCCTTTCCGACATTCCTGGTTTGTTGCACTGCCGCCGATCTACCTAACTTACAAGGCTAATCATTCCTGCAGGGATTGGATACACGGTGCCCGACCTAGACGCTACCATCGTGATCTATGTGAAAAATGAAACAACGGGAGGCAATATCGCATGTCTCTCAGCCGATCTTGCCAACGGTCATACCGTTGATCAACCCGCAGTCTCATGGGTTCTCGCAGTAATCGCCGGCCTTGGTCTCTGCGGATCCGCACTCTCTTTCATGAGAGGCCACCTAAATACCGCCACACACCTTTCTTTTTACTCACTAGCTCTTCTCGAGTTAATGCAATCGCAGGCAACGATCGGCCTCAGCTCCGTCAAACTCCCACCTATTGCACAGTCATGGACACAGATGTTCCAGTGGAGTATCGGGATCTTGCATGTTGGCTTCCTACAGACCCTCTGCACCTGGTACTTGCGGTCAACGGGTGGCACACCGTCCGATCTCATGACCGAAGCTAAAAGTGTCTCCGTGATTACACAAAAACGCAGTCTTGTCGAAAACACCCATATCTCAACGAATCTTCTCAAAAGAGCAACAACCGCCATGTCAGCCACTTCAACCAGTACAGAAATCACCGTGAAGGGAATCCGCCGCATGGCCTACCGAGCCAGAATCGAACCCACCAACATCTTCATGACCAGCTATTCCGTGTTCATGTTCTTCGGGTGCATAACGGTATTGATAGTACTGGCTTTCAAATTCCTATGTCAAGCCCTTGGGAGATCAAAGAAGCTCCCCGACCGACTTCGATTCGTCGCAGCAAACTTACAAACCACCAGCCGAGGAATTCTGCTTCGATTTATCACGCTCGTCACGCCGTCAGCAGCAGTGTTCTGCTTCTGGGAATTCACTCGACTCGATTCAGCCGGCGAGCTCGTCCTAGCCATCTCATGGTGGGTCGGAATCACAATCTGTCTAGCTTGGACAGGAGCCATGGCCATCTTCCACGTTCAAAAATCTCGAAAATCAGGCATCAGTGCCTCATACGTTCTTTACTCAGGTCTGGATAAACTAAGCCGGAAGACGAGCTTCCTCCACGTTCACTACACCGCCAACACCTATTACTTTTTCGCCATCGCACACCTCTACACCCAAGTCAAAGGCATCGTCACCGCCGTCTCTCAGCATGCTCCAAAAACGCAGGCCGTCATTCTCTTGGTCATAGATTGTATCATGATGGGACTCGTCATATGGCTCCGCCCATACATGGATAAAAGCATGAACCGATTTGGAATCGCCACAGCCATCTTCGGCTTCCTGAATTCGCTCTGTCTCCTCTTTTTCTCGGAAATCTTCACTGGACCCAAAATGATGAACAGTATTATCGGAGTCCTATTTTGCATCTACAATGCGGTCTATATGCTTGTTTTGGCCATTTTCCTTATCATGTCTTTCGTCTACGCCTTTGTCTTGAAGGACCCTGAACGTCGATACCAACGCGTCAGCGACAACCGCGACTCATTTATCGACTTGCATACCGCTGTTCCTGATGAACTGGAAGATTTGAGTGCCACTGCTCGTACAGGAGAAGAGCCCAAACTTCCTCCACAGTCATCCTCGAGCCTCTTGCTCAATCCTCATAATGGGGAGCACCCGAGGTCTCGTGATACATAATTTTTTTACACATATTTGCACATATTAGAAATTCCACATATAAATTGTTATCTCAAGATTGGAACGCAAATCATCGATGTTAGGTAGACCTATAGTAGATAAAGACAACTTATATTCGAGCACCTGCTGTCACATATTGGAGGGATTCTGCGGCTACGAGAGAAGAATTAAGTCAACGTACAAGACATCGTATTGTTCAGACAGGAGAGTAGAAAGTAAAATCTAAAAGTTTAAAGTACATATCCCAAAAAGCCGCGCGAGATGATATAGTGCCATGACGCAGAAAGTACATGAGAAATTTTGAGTCCACGGCAAAGCCGAGAACAACGAACAAAAGCCCGATCTTCTATGAAAAGACAACAGTCTGTGCTGTACCTGATCTCCATTATAGAATGGTTGAGACCCCGCCGGGCCATATGAGAGTAGTGGGGGAGATAAATGTTACATGTGTCGGAGAGAAGGCGGATGGAGATCAGACCAGACGGTGATGCGTCTGGTGATAGGCTTATTTCTTGTTTCGGTCGGCCTGGGCCTTGACGTACTTGGCAATAAGCTCCTTCCTGTACGGCGAGGACTGATTAGTATAGATAAAATTAACAAAGAAGGGGGATTAAACGTACTGCACCTGCGGAGGAGCCTTCTCGTAGTGGCTGAACTCCATTTGGTATTCACCCTTACCCTGGGTGGCGGCACGGAGGTTGGAGCTGAAGCCGAACATGCCGTTCAGACTGCAGTCAGCGTAGATGGTGAACTCGTCAACACCGGTCTCAGTGTCGTTGATGGTGGCACCACGCTTGTTCAGCAGGGCGATAACGTCACCCTGGAACTCAGACGGGGCGGTCACCACGGTCTTCATCAAAGGCTCCAGAATAGCAGGCTGACTGTCCATGAAAGCCTTACGGAAGGCCTGTTGGGTGGCGTTCTTGAAGGCCATTTCGGAGGAATCCGTCATGTGAGTAGCACCGTCGTTGATGACCATGCGGGTACCAAGAACCTTGTGGCCAACGAGAGGACCCTTTTCAGCAGAAAGGTTGAAACCCTTCTCACAAGCGTACAAGAACTTCTCAGAAATGCTACCACCGACAATCTGCTGCTCGAACTTGTTCTCCTCAAGAGTACCAGTGGGCTCCATCCATCCCATAACACGGGCGTAGTCACCAGCACCACCAGTCTGCTTCTTGAGCAGGTGGTCGAACTCAACACGGTGACCAATGGTCTCACGGTAGGCGACCTGAGGCTGACCGGTCTCGCAGTCAACGCGGTACTCACGACGCATACGCTCAACGTAGATGTCCAAGTGAAGCTCACCCATTCCGGAGATAATAGTCTGTTCACTCTCGTTGTCGTAAGTCACCCGGAAAGTAGGATCCTCTCTCTGGAAACGGGCCATGGCCTTGGAGAAGTTGGCAGCATCCTTGCTCTGCTTGGGCTTGATGGAAAGAGAGATGACGGGCTCAGGAACGAACATGGAAGACATGCTGTAGCCGAGCTGTCCATCAGTGAAGGTATCACCGGAGGCACATTCAACACCGAACACGGCACAGATCTCACCAGCACCAATCTCGTTGACTTCCTCCATCTCGTTGGAGTGCATGCGCACAATACGGGGAATCTTGACCTTCTTGTTGTTGCGGGCGTTGAACACGTTGGCGCTCTTGCGGAGGGTACCCTGGTACACACGAATGTAGGTCAACTGACCGAAGTTGCTCTCTTCCAGCTTGAAGGCCAGACCGACGAAGGGAAGGGAGTTGTAAGGAACAAGCTTGACGGAGGCCTCATTGCGCTTCTGGTCAAGGGCAAGGTTCTCCACCTCAGCGGGGTTGGGGAGGAAATCAATAACACCATCCAGCATGGGTTGGACGGACTTGTTGGCAAGGGCAGAGCCCATGAAGACAGGAGTGAACTTGAGACCAATAGTGGCGCGACGGATAGCAGCGCGGATCTGGTCCTCGGTGGGCTCAATCTCTTCGAGGAAGAGCTCGGCCATCTCGTCATCGACATCAGCAAGAGTTTCAATGAGCATCGCTCTGCGCTCAGTGGCGATATCCTTGACCTTGTCGGGGATCTCATCGGTCTCCTTGAGTGTCTCTCCGCTCTCACCGACATTGTAGATGGCCTTCATGCGGATCAGATCCACAACACCCTCAAATTCATCCTCGGCACCAATGGGGACCTGGACGGCAGCGGCGGGAATCTTGAGCTTAGAGTTGATCTGGTCAACCGCCTTGAAGGGGTTGGCACCCATACGGTCCATCTTGTTAACGAAGGAAATACGAGGGACATTGTAACGACGCATCTGACGGTCAACGGTGATGGTCTGGGACTGGACACCAGAAACAGCACACAGGATCATGACGGCTCCATCCAGAACGCGCAGCGCTCTCTCGACCTCGATGGTGAAATCAATGTGACCAGGGGTATCGATCAAGTTGATGTGGTACTTCTGATCCTGTCCCTCCTTGTCCTTCTTGACCCAGTCACAGAAGGTGGCAGCAGACTGGATAGTGATACCCTTCTCACGCTCCAAATCCATGGAGTCCATCTTGGCGCCGACACTGTCACGTCCACGGACCTCGTGAATGGCCTTGATACGACCGGTGTAGAAAAGGACACGCTCGGTACAAGTGGTCTTACCACTGTCGATATGGGCCTACCGTAGAAAGGTTGTCAGACACTGTAATAGACAACAGAAATTAGTTGAGAGAGTATATACCGCAATACCAATGTTGCGAACTTTATCCAAACGAGCCGCCTCCACGGGATCGAGGTTGTCGATGATAGCGGCTTGCGACAGGGTGTCCGGGCTGGCGGCGGCGGCCTCAAGACTATGAAACACGGAACAAGATTAGATCATAGCCGGTATAGAATAGACTTATGAACTTACACCGCAGACGCAGTAGCGGAGGCATTGCGTCGTTGTTCCCATGTCTTCAAAACCGACTGATAAGCCGGCGCGACACCGGAAGACCGCAAAGCGGCCGTAGATGCGCATCGCGACTGCAGGAGGCCCTGAGACTGGAAACGAGAGGATCTGGCCAGGCCAGACACCGCACGGTACTGCAACCGTGCAAGAGAAGGAGACCTCATGGCGATAATCAACTCAAAATAGAATTGATCGTATCAAGACAGATTGATCAGCGCTTGTTTTTTCGCGGAAAAAAAGTTCGGGGAAGCCAGGAACGCCACACGTGACCGCTGACCTGTCAGGAACCGCGCATTACATGCCCCAGTATTTTCAATATAGACGCATGTAGACCTGATTACATGGGCAATTTTGCACGTAGGAAATGATACTGTATAAGATGGAAGATCGATCGGTTCGACTTCCAAAGCCATGAACCATGTATAGATCGATAGAGTTGAATTGATTCAGTATAGAGACCGCATTTCTGGTCCCGAGACTATTGTACAAGAAAAGACCCAAGCGCCGCAATAATGTCCCAAAATACATCTGGACTAACACATATGCAAAGTTATAGGCAGAGGCGGAAATCGAAGGTATCAAAGTCGTGCGTGCCGAAGAAAGAACGAAGCGGAAAGGCATCCACCCACTCTATTTGCCCTGTCGCTGCTTGTGCTTGGCGTTTTTCGAGCTAGAACAAATGTATTAGTAGTTGAAAGAATGGGGCAATCTCAGTTGGGAATGTAGAGATCGTACCAGATAATGAAAACGCGGTTCTTCCGGCGCACGGGCTAAAGAATTGAAGTCAGTATCTAGACATAGATTCTATCAAGGTTCCCCTTGAAGATCTCAGCAGAACCGGAAATGCAGTTCAATCATACCTTGCAACCATCACACAGGCGCTTCACTGAAGACCGAGTCTTCATTCCCCGAATCTGAAGCTGCCGGGAGGTACCAACGGCGGCAGTGACAGCATTGCTAGTCTGTGATTGAGCGCGCAGCCTCGTGAGACCATTCTGGACCATGTGCGAAAGAGGGCGGACAGACGCGACTCCAGAAAATGAACGACGAGAGACGGAGGGAAGAAGCTGGCGGAGTGCACCGGGGGCGCGGAGGACAGTTCGGAGGGAGAACATGACGGTGGTTGTGATCTTTCCTCGGGAGTGTAAGGGAATTGTCAAAGGCTCGGAGTGCCTAATCTCTTTCTGAGAAATGGACAGCTAAATGCAAGTGGTTGTCGTTGGCTTTGCTCCCGGGGTTCTCGCTCTTGATAGTGCTTTGAAGATTGTTGCCGGAGGTCGTGTTTTGCCGGGCCGATCCCGCTCCGATGTTGATTGGTGGATATGCAACAATACTTATCAGACAATACTAATTTACATCAGGCTCAACATGGAAATACACGAAAAAATTAATAAAGTATGAACTGACACAGAAAAAGCTATCATACAATCCAAGTTTAATTCTCCATAGTCTATATGCTCAAAACCCAACGCCAAATGAAGTACAGAGACGGGGTTGCACTTTTAAGCCGCTGAAAAATAAAGAAAGAAATCACTGTTCATCATACCCCGGTAAGTCTCCATCCAATATATACCAAAAAGCATCAAAGCGTCATATGAATCCATTACGAACGAAGGAAAGTCTGGTAAGTAGGGGAATCGGTGTGCTCGCTGAAGGGGTAGCCCAGGTCGCGAAGGAACGACTCGAGCTCATCCTTCTCTGTAGTAGGGCACTGAATACCACACAGAACTTTGCCGACGTCACCGCCGTAGTTGCGGTAGTGGAAGAGCGAGATGTTCTGGTTGGGACGGAGAGTAGTCAGGAACTTGGCCAAAGCACCTGGTCGCTCCGGGAACTCGAACATAAAGAGACGCTCGTCCGCCACGTTGGAGCGACCTCCAACAAGGAAGCGAACGTGGCGCTTCACCAGTTCGTCATCGCTGAGGTCCTGAACTGACATTCCTGAGCTCTCCAGTTCCTCCATGATCTTCGCCAAGTCATCCCGACCAGTCACAGCAGAGAGTTGGATTCCCATAAGCACATCAGCAACGTGCTCCTGTGCAAATCGGTAACTGAAAGCGGTCACGGAGTGAGGCAGGATCACCTCAATGAGCTTAGCAAAGGCACCGGGTGTCTCGGGGATCTTGACACTCAGCAGAGCCTCCTTCTTCTCGCCAAGGGCAGCCCGCTCGGCCACAAAACGGAGACGGTCAAAGTCCATGTTGGCGCCGGAGGTGATGGCAATCAGCTCACGGTTGGTGTCCGGGCTGGGGTTGTTGGCAACATATTTCTTGAGACCGGCGAGAGAAAGAGCACCGGCGGGTTCGACGACGGTTCGGGTGTCCTCGAACGCATCCTTAATGGCAGCACAGATCTCATCGGTAGAGACCTGAACAATCTCATCGATCACATCGCGGCTAACACGGTAGGTTTCCTCACCAACGGACTTGACCGCGGCACCATCAGCAAAGAGGCCAACCTCCTTCAGGAAAACCCGTGTGCCCTCATCCAATGACTGGGCCATGGCGTTGGCATCGTAGGCCTCAACACCGACCACCTTGACATGAGGCGCAATGCGCTTCATGTAAACCCCAATACCAGCAATCAGACCACCGCCACCAACACCACAGAAGACTGCCTCCAGCTTATCCAAGTTCGCCTGGCGCAGCAGCTCCATTCCAATGGTACCTTGACCAGCAATAACGTACGGGTCGTCGAATGGTGGGATATTGGTCAAGCCGTGCTGCTTTTCCAATCGGTGGGCCTCGTCCTTGGCCGCATCGAAGTCATTTCCGTGAAGAACCACACTTCCACCAAGACGAGCGACGTTGCGGTGCTTAATAGCCGGAGTACCTGAGGGCATAACAATAGTCGCGGGAATCTTAAGCTTGCGGGCGGAGTAAGCGACACCCTGCGCATGGTTTCCAGCCGAGCATGCAATGACACCCTTCCACCGCTGCTCGGCGTTTAAGTGAGCCATTTTGTTGTAAGCGCCACGAAGCTTGAAGCTGAATACCGGTAGCAAATCCTCACGTTTAAGGAGGACTCGGCTCTCGAGTCGGTTACTCAAGTTGACGGCATGGTGGAGGGGGGTTTCGTCGATAACATCGTAAACGCGGGATGTCAAGATCAGGCGGAGATACTAGATACCATAATGTAAGAAATGGGAGGTAACAGCGGGCAACTAGAGTATTTCTCACATCAGGGTAGCCATTGGGAAGCAGGCAAGATTCGGGGATTCCCCAGTCTGGGGGCACTCCAGGGAAACGCGGGTTGCGCTCTGAGGGAGGCGTGGGAGCGGCGGTGTATTCGGTCAAAGCGAAACCATTCATTTTGGGAGGGGTGACTGGTGTCTTAACGCCATTGGCGACAGGATGGTCAGACATGTTGATCCTGTGAGAAATTGACCAACCTGAGACTACTCGACAAGAAAGTTCAATGACTCAGAGGAGGGGGTTTGTAGTCCAGGGAAATTCTTTGATCTCTGACTCTTTTTTCCCGCGGGGGAGCGGGATCGGACCTTATGTCATCAACGCCGATCCACAGCCCTAATCATGATATGACTCTAGTGTAACCAATAAGCCTGATTTTATCTGTTACGATGAATGAAGAAACTATAGGCTCATTAATGTATTTTCTAAGTATAGTGGGATATCTTTGGAGTTTGTGGTGTGAGAAGATGTATATGTCGAATATATTCAAGGGTGGCGGTCAGCGGAGATGCGATGGCGACATCAGCATAGATTTTATTATCGATTGATGACTTTGTAATTATGTTTCCCAGACTTCTCAGCCTAGTTTAGTCCTGTTTGCTATCTCCAAAGTAGATATAGAATCCCAAATATTGATTTTAAAATCTTGGCCCATTTGTCAAATAGCCCATCAAGCCCAGTATACAAATTGCCTGATAGGCTCATACAATGCGGCGGAAGAAAAACTCCTTGGCAAAAACCTCGCGACGTCATGCTGCACTGAACACCTCTCGCGTGCTCCAGATAACCACCATCACCGAGCTTCAATCGCTTCCAGAATTGAGTTGGAAGTTATCCGACCACTCCGACTGCTATTTGCAACACCGAAACCCCCCTGCAAACCGCCCGATCCAAGCTCCCACGACCCCAACCGTCGGAGCATCAAGCTCTACTGATTCGTACAATCATCCGCCATAATGAGCCGCGAACCCCTTCCGTCCTCAATGGATACTGCGGAGAGCAGCCTGTACGTGAAAATCCCATTACACACCAAGCTCAGCGACAAAGCAGGAGACACTACTTTGGAAGAACATGTGAGGGGGCGGAGACCAGTTTACTAACATGGACATATTCTCACCAGCCAATTCCGCGAGGAAAGCGGCATGCAGAAATTTACCAGACGTCTTAAAGAAGAGCCCTTGGTTCCACTAGGTATGCCTACGAACCCCTGCGATCCTACCTTCAAGCAGCCCAACCAAGCACAAAGTACTAACCCATCCCTCCATCGCCACAGGATGCGCCGCCACATGTTACGCCCTCTACCGCGCCTACCGATCTATGAAAGCTGGCGACTCCGCTGAGATGAACCGCATGTTCCGCGCCCGTATCTTCGCCCAGGCATTCACACTAGTCGCCTTGGTGGCAGGCGGTATGTATTTCAAGACCGAGCGCCAGCAGCGCCGCGAGTTCGAGAAGGCTGTGGAGGAGCGTAAATCACAAGAGAAGCGCGATGCTTGGCTGCGGGAGCTGGAGATCCGCGACAAGGAAGACCGTGAGTGGCGTGAGCGTCATGCTGCTATCGAGGCTGCGGCGAAGGAGGCTGGACAGAAGCCCCAGCAGCCTGATGCCGCTCGCGCGTCGATCGAGCCGGCAGATGAGAAGAAGGTCGGTGTTTTAGATGCCGTGAGGGTTCTGCTGGCGAAGCGAAACTAGGGTGATCCTTGCCCGTGTAAATTACCATGACAAGTTGTAGTGATTGATCTGTATTATTGTTTGTATATAGCTGCTCCAATCTCCACCAAGCATTTGATGTTTCTAAGTTTACTCTGAAGTCACTCTGAGTCACATTGCATAAGAAGCCTGATGTGTTGAAATCATATTTACCTTATTTTTTTGGGTTTCCAGGCTGTTTGTCATGGTCAATTGCATGTGGGACAGTGCCTGGCGCGGGCAAGGACGGGATATTCTCCTCCACTGTAGCTTCTCGCCCCTCTGATACGTGGGCTGATCTACCGTGTTAGTATTTCACGGCTTGACACCACTTAGGATGCATTAGCGTCTCTCGCAGTCGGCCAAACTAAAGTATGATCAACCCGGTTGTAGCAATTTTGTCGCCGATTCTACCTCGGACTCTCGTGAGCATGTGAGATCGACACTTTAGCGTCATAGATTTACCCCAACATGCTTTAGCAGTTCTTGTTTGCCAGCTATTAGGCCCTAAAAATGAGTTTTCACTAGTGCATAGTCAAGAGGAGGTGCTTCAATTTCCCCAAATCGCTGGATGCTTCATCTATAGGAAGATGGGGAGACAACATTGAAATAGCATAAACTGGCGGGGTGCATTCTTAATGGTTCCCCGGAACGCACCCGTGGAGGCGCTAAAACTTTGATAGTTCGGGCCAAAAAGCCCTGGACAAAACCCCTGTCAGGGTTTCGTGCTCCACTATTGTCGGGTTCGTTCCTGTGTTGAGAGCATGCAGGGTCTCTTGCCCCGGTACCTTGCCTAGGCATTGATATCACACCATGACGTCTGGCCACACTAGTAAACCGCCTCGGTCTATTGAATTTTCTGTTAGTGTAAACTTAACCCCAACAATATCCTATTACCTATATAAGCTTTGGATCTCCCCCGCTGGGCCTGAAGTGGATCTTGCTGTTTTTTCTTTCATATGAGTATTGTTTACTGTAACGCATGAGATACATTCGACTTTGTTGAAACATACAATCATCTAGGCCAGCAACGATCTACACATTGAATATCAACCCCGCATTTCAGCAACCAAGTTCACATACATCTTTACAACATGTTGTCCTGGGTCTACCCTATCCGGATCGTCCAGGCTATCTTTGCCCTGGCGACCATCGGTCTGACCGCATACGGTTCGTCACGCACACAACCACAGTACCTCATCGTGAACAAAACTAACAGTTTTCCAGTCATCGGATCCCTATATTCCGAATGGTCCTTCTCCAATGTGATCTACTTCATGCTCTTCAATGGCTGCTGGACAGCCGTCGTCGCCGTCCCCTACCTAGGCCTCGCTCCTCTCTGGCTCCCACGCATCTCGCACGAGTTCGTCATCCCCGCCGTCGAGTTGATTACCATGGGACTCTGGCTCAGTGGATGGATTGCTTTGGCTGCGATGATCCCTCATCCAAGCCAGTGCACCTATGCCAGCTGCCATGCCCTTGAGGCGCAAATTGTTGTTGGGGCTATTGAATGGTAAGAGAAATTAGAGGATCTGAATTTCCAAGACGGTATTTCTGACTTTGAATGCTAGGGCTCTTTTCTTGTTCACAAATGTCTATGCTGTTATGGATGTCAAGAACTCGAGGAGCAATCACAGGGCTCGTGAGCAGCAGGAGCAGCAGCCTGAGGTCTCTCAGGTGGATGCTGCCGAGACTGCGTAAAGTATATGGAGACGATTCTCATTCTTCCGCTTTGGCTCTCCTGCTCTGATGGCTTGATGCCTTATGAAAAAGTGGCTTTGAGGTCAACACGAATATACGATACGATGGATTGTTTAATGGGATATGTGGGGAACTAAGATACCGTTCCTGCGGCCCTGCGGGGTTTCACCTCTTTGTTATTATCATAGCACACAGATAATGTTTACCATAATGTAATGGATATATCGGAAGTAAGTTCACCATTGTATACTTGACGGGTCTTTCCCGAGCCACTTTGTGAATCTCTTTAGGCCATGCCTTCGAAAGATTTATCGTGTGATAGCATTCCTTGTGATTACCTGAAGCCACACGTAATATGCACTTGCCCAGATAATGTGGTACCTGCTAAAATGCAGGGCTTTTGGTCACTTCAGTCATCAAAGCCAGGGCTACGGAATTTTTCTCAACCATCCCTCCCCCTAGCACTAAGCTGATGAAGTTGTTCCAACTTATTGATGGCGATGAATATACGAGGCTTTCGTTCATCGATATATTCTTTGACTACAGGATCTTTGATTACAACATATCTCAACCTAATACGTGGGGTTAGGATAATAGTGGCTTGGCATGAGCTAGGGATAGTCACAAGGCAACCAGCGTGCTGCCAATCTTCACCTCTCCTCTCGAAATCACCTTTGCAGAAAGTATTCCTGGCTCGGTGTTCAACAATGAACAGCCCTCTTGTAGCCATAGTCACTGGCGCCGTAAGTCTCCTTCTTTTGTAGCAGGTCGATTCTCACCATGGTTTCAGAACAGAGGCATCGGGCGTGCTATCTGTACCGCGCTGGTTCAGTAGATCCTGGGTCCTTTGGTTCTATACGAAGCCTCTCGTTCCGGAAGTTCAATTGACTTGACAGGCCTGTCTATTCCTCCAACCGCGCAAATCCGTCCTGCTAAGCTATCCCTCACCGACAAGGCCACTATCACCGCTCTCGGCACAACGGTCGGCAACGAGTATAGGAGCTGCGACATTCTCATCAACAATGCCGGGATCTACTATTTTCAGGAGAATATTACTGCCACAAAATGTCAAGAAACCTTGGATGTGGACTATCGCGGCACCTTTGATGTATATTGCTAGATCTCTCATCTTTTCCTCGTCAAACCAACTTACTCCTCTAAGTCTGTCAAGCCTTCTTACCAATCATGCGTAAGGGCGGCCGCATAGTCAACGCTTCCTCCCAATCCGGCCAACTCAAATCCTTCCATCCTCGCTTGCAGACACGTTTCTTGAAGCCCGATCTCACCTTTGCCGAGCTGGACATTCTGGTAGGCGAATACAGCGTATGCCGCATTGACTATTCCCTAATTCGTTCTGATCTGCTACTAACGACCCAACTCTAGCGTTTAGCAGAACAGCACAATGAGATCGCGTCGGGCTGGCCCCCCTTAGTCTATTTCACAAGCAAGCTCTGAACGCCGCAACTCGGATTCTGGCCCGCAACAACCCTGATCTGCTGATTAATTGCTGTTGCCCTGGGTGGGTGGGTACGCCGCTGGGTGCACAGGCAGGTCAGCCGCCCAAATTTGTCCGTAAGTGCGGAAATCTCTCTCTCTCAAACGTATCACTAACCAATTTTTAGAAGAAGGAGCGGGGGTCCCACTGCGATTGGCGGTTGGTGATATTGGACAGGTTAGTGGCCGGTACTGGGCGAACGATTCCGTGGCGAGTACGGGCCATGGAAAAGTTAGTGATTGGTAGCAGTCATTTCAAAAACGAGGCTATATATAGGCGACTCAAATCATAAATTATTTGGATACTGATCACCAAGACTGATTATTATTCATACTAAATGACTGTTATCTCATAAGGGTCCAGGAACTATGTATTTGATTTCAATTTTCTTTCAAGAACAGGTGACCCTTTTTGTTGCGATCCTTTTCGAGTATACCTAGGACTTCTTCTGCAGCACATCATGAGAGAGTGTCACCTTATAGAGATATCTAGAAAGACGCGGAGGTATTTCAGATATCTCACGCACCCCCGGCAGTGGCCGAGATGTTGCAACGGGTATACTACGTATGAAAATCAGTAATTTAATTTACACACTAGGAGCACACTTCACTTAACGCCATGAAAACCGAGCATACTAAGCTTGCTGCAGCGGTCGCATACACGCAGATAAATTTATTCCCCCAAAAATTCAGCACCTCGTCTGTCAGGAATGGGAATCAACGACACTTACATGTTATGCCATGCGGAAATGATAATAATAACTGCTTGCTCCTGCAGAGTCTCAGATAGCGACGAGAGTAGCTGGCTACTGGTTCCGGAGATGATCTGCCTGATTTTGGATTGCGGGTATTTCGGGAGCAAGCTAAACAAGTTGTTCGACGCGATATTGACAGACACGGCGCCGCTGATGGATAACCCAAGCATCATGTCACATGCTTGAGCTGCACAGTCTGTGTTAGCTGGAAATCTGATAAGGGTTCAAAGTCCCGAACCAAGTACCATGAGTGTCAGCCCGTTGGGCGCATCGGCCGGAGCTACCACTACGTAAACATACTTTATAGCCTGAAAACACAATATACCCCCACCCCAGTATACTAAGTTCAGGGGCCACTTGGCAATTAGTCAATTCGGGCCAACCTCTTGCCGTCACAAAGCATTCAAACAAAGAGCTCTGCCCTGGCGGACACACATTGGGTATAGGGCAGGATTCCATTGCTGCACGGAAGTTGCTGACTATACACCGGTCTGCTTCTGATTGGTCAATAGCTGCCCTGTTGTAGATCTTCGGCAGATCTACAGGCCTACTTTGGGAAAGTCTCCGCCCACAAATACAGCGGAATCTTGGCGACTCTTGGCATTTCTCTAAACTGCTTGATTTACAGAAAAAGATTGGCAGTAATGGTGATATATACCTATTTCCACGCATTATTAACACCGACACGCTTGTCTTCAACTATTAGTATCTGTGATCATATTCCGAAATTGAATGTCAAGTTGCATTGAAAAAGATAATCATCAAATCTAGCAAATCTGTCCTGGTATCACTGCTCTAACAATCTAAGTAGACAAAGAGAATTCATAAATATTCATCAAAATAGGGACCAATTGGCTGAACTCATAAAACATTGCACTTCATGCCAAGTCCATTCCTTCAAAGTCTTGCGGAGGCGAAGGCGTGGAACCCTCCTGGTGATATCCCAAGACCTCAGCATACCTATTGCCGAATCAGCTCTGTTCCTGTGCGATGAAATTAGTCAAAACTTACATAATAGTCTTCCAAACATCGGCTGGTAGGTTTGCATCAAGGAAAGACCAGTCAATAGCCTCTGCCGCTACCGGCTCATCGTTAGGATCATGATAAGGAGCAAGGTAGGTGGAAGCGAGTGCATCGGCGGCAGATATTCTCTCATCGGGGTCATATTGTAGCATCTTATCCAAAAGCATTGTGGCTGCTTATGTGTCAATTCCATACATACTGACTGCCAGGGTGAACTAAATTGCTTACCTTTCGTGTTTGCTCCTGGAATGAGGGTTGTCCAGGGTTTGCGAGAGTACTCAGGTAAAGAGCGGACGAAACTCATAGTCTATGTAAGTATTAGTATCCCCGACATCAGAAGTATCCTTGCATGGGTGTGAACGCACGTTCGGACTAGTAATATGGGAAATAACGTGATCGGGAAGAGACCCGAGAAGCTTGGTGATTACACAGAACTGGTCGATATGGTTTTTGCCCAGGAAGAGAGGCTCCCCAAGTAGCATTTCAGCAAAGATACAAGCTGCACTCCAGATGTCGACTTTCTCATTGTATCGCTTCCAGGTGAGCATTATCTCTGGGGCACGGTAGTATCTGGTTGATACGTAGCCGGTCATTGATGCCTCTTGAACTCGGGCTAGACCGAAGTCGCATATTTTAAGGTCGCAGTTTTCGTTGACCAGAACATTGCTTGGCTTCAGATCACGATGGATGACACCAGCAGAATGAACGTATTTAAGGCCGCGCTGTGAAGTATTAGCAGTAGCTCCATGACTGTTTGAGGGAGAGATTAGTCACCATTATTTGGTACATGAAATATTGGGAAAATTGATTATCCACTTTCTTAGATCTCAAAAGAGTGTGTAAATCGGTTGACATGAGGTCTGTCACAAGGTAGCTAAACTCAAGGGTTGTTTGGTCAGTTTATTCTCGCGGTATCGATCAAGATGTGGAAGTTCATACATGTCTTCTGAGGGCGAAATAAAAATGTCATTCAAATGAATAATCTGTCAAAATGAACAGTTAGCGGGTGGAGCACATCGAGTACCACCGGTTGGAGACACACGTTTTCATGTTTGAGTGTTTTCAATAATCTGACTTCTCGGTACATGTGCTTCGCAATATTTTCAGATTTGAAGGGCTGGGCGAGTTTTTTGACAGCAATTGTGCGCTTCGTAATCTGATCCTTGGCGGAGCTAAAGTGAACGACGGTAAGTGGTAAGCGTCTGTTATAAATTGAACATCTAATCACTGGGTATCATACCATACAAGTCCCGAGACTCCGATTCCAATAGGCTCTAGATGACTATATCTATACATGATTCATTGTAAATATACTATACATCCATGTTTGATCTTGCAGAATTAATAGGTGTTCACAAACCTTTCGGTTGTTTCGAACGAGGAGCCTAGGACTGTCTTTGTGGTGAACCGAGCCATATCTTGGCCGACGGTTGGGTCTTGAGTTACAGACGGCGACATTATAGTGTTGACGTCTTACTCACAATCATACGATGGAAATATCGGGGGGGGGGGTTGTTAAACAAAATATTTGATTGTATTTGACCTTGGAAGATGTCAAACTAGTTTGGAGGATAAAAGATCCATTGCGGAGGACACGAACTGTTTTTATTAAAAGACCTCATGATCCACAAGCTACTTCGATCACATTCGGTGGCGGATGGCATGCTTTGACATAAGTGGCTTAAGGGAAGTACAGTGGCACCGCAAAAGTCTCCAACAACCTACAGACCGCCTTTGGCACACGTGGAGACCGCCTAGGAATCCAGAAAAAGCATTGTATCCCCCATGATTGGTGGAACACTCTTCCACTTGAGTTACATCACGAATTCAAACTTGGCACTAGTCGTACTCCATCACAAATATTGGGCAGAAAAGTGGCAGAAAATTATCTAATCAAGAGGTTGTCGAAAACTTTTGATTGTGGCACTGCAAGTTCCCAAGGTGTATACGGAGCCTCAGCCACAAGTAAGGTTGGTACGCCGGCCATTTTCCAAGATCCATAAAGTCCGCAACGAATGCAATGCGATTGGTCGGGCCATTTGCCCGCTAATGAAGGTGGGTCTATATGTAGACTCCCCACATGTCGCTCAAAGTGGATATTGAAGAGCTCTGCCATCCTACACGGACAAGGTTCGAGAACCCGTTTATGCAGCGGTGGCGATTCCTGCGCCTTCTGCAGTATACCATATGCCGATCACTGGGGGTCTTGGTCTCCGGCATAGCCTGATCTGATCACGCGGGTCCCGAATGATCACGATCAATCTTCAGCCTTATGTATCACGTTGCGATCCGTGATGATCTTGTAAATGGGCCTTAAATACACGTTGCACACATAACAGAGTATATTGATGTGCCTTAGGTACCCGTGGACAGAAGCTTAGATACATGTTTGGGTGATCCCGTCGATGACGTCACGACAGTAGCTAGAAGCTTGAAGATCGCAGCCACATTATTAACTTCAAACACAAAAAATGGCCATTAGGCCTTTAGCTAGTCCGCTTCAATGAATGTCTCAAAAATCGTATCAGGGTATTCGTCATAGCTTGTTTTCGGGGCCGTCATCGTCGAGGGAATAGCTTCAAGGGGGCTAGATTCCTGGCTGGCATCTCTGCTCGAATTCTCGGAAAATGTACTGACCGAGAATGTGGGTGATGGGCATTGGAAGGGAGCGGTATTATTTTGAGCGGCACGTTCACTTATTATGGCAAGCTGGAGGTTGATTTGTGGATCGTCGCATCGTGCGTGATCGAAGATCGTGTTTTTTAGGTGCCAAACCTCTTCTTTGAGACTGGTCACCACAGACTGAAGGTGTTCGTGCTTCGCAGTCTCATTGCTCAACACCTTCTCAATTTCTTGATGTTGTTGTTTTTTCTTCAGTCGACATTTGTTTGCAGCAATTCGGTTGCGCTCGAGGTGCTTGGCCCGCTGGGGGCTTAAATTGGCAGGCTGTGAGGATCGCCGTCTGGAAGGAGCCGACTGGGGAGGTGAAAATTGGGGTGCGAATTGATCGATTTCATTTAATGGTGGTTGTAATTTTGGCACGGGTTGAGCCATTGGGTATAGGTCAGATTGCAATATGGGGTCGATATAAGGGAGCTGCGTCGGGTCTAGGGATGAAGACATCTCGATGTAGAGAAATACGAGAGCTACAGCTCTGAAGCGGTATTATAATTCAGGAATGAGATATCAGTGTTCAGAGGCGAGACGTTATATGTGGTGTCTGCAGTTTGGAACGAGGGAGTGTGCGGAAAAGAGTTGCGACAGGAAACATTTTCGACTTTATGGGCCAGGGCTAAGACAAAGTTCGAAAAAGTTATGCTCGTCATCAGCCGCGCCAAGTTTCATTTGTGTTGTTATAAACAACTTGAAATCAAGATTCTATGATGTAAACTAAAAGCTTACAAAGATTAAGGTCTCGCCACATTGGCTCTAGCTCGGATACATCAACCGCTGGAGGGATCGCCATGGTAATTCGCGCTAACAACCGGATTCATTTCATGCTCCACCCGTATATCATATGACAGGTGGTTTCTTGGGCCGACCTCCCACTGTTCCTTGGATATGTGATGTCAATGATTGGACAAAGACGCACATGTATACCGGATACAGTAATGTCTGGCAAGATTCTAGAGTCCCCTTTCCTATTGAGTGCTCACCCCTTGCCGCTTTTTGCTGACTGAGTACAATTGAGCACGCCCTTGAGCATTCTATTCTACGGTATCCCACTCATCGTATCTCGCATCCGAGGAGTAGCGCTGATCTCCTTACGGAGGCCGATCACGTGGCCTATAGTATCTCAGATGTCTGAAATTCCAGTTGTAGATAAGATTGTTTGCTACGTAGTTCTTTCCATCATATGTATGATTTTATTATTATCAAACGCAATCCCACAGGAACAAGATTGACCCACCCATCTGTTTCTGCACAATGTTAGATCTTATGCCAGATAGTCTTTACGCAATATACACATTTTTCGTAATATACCGACCAGGTTCGGATTCACAGCTTAATATCCTCCTTAATTCTCCTGATCATCAGACGTGCAGTAGAATCTGCCTGTAAAAAACAGCCCTTACATAGAAGTGAGGCCTCGTGTCGGGCGCGACTTTGAAGTCATATTTTATTCAAACATGACTCAGAGCAATCTCAAGCTCATTTGCCGCAAGGAAACGTCTTAACAAGTTTGCTTCGCCTGAGGTCGGGAGTGGTCGAACGTCCAGAACTTTGTTGGCCACATTGGCTATGTTCGTAAGCAAGGCGCAAAAACCATTGTTCATTGGAAAAACGCTCTTAAGGGATCGAGGCCCATGGCACTTGAGCCTACCGGAGCGCAGAGTCAACACAGATGAAAGTCTCAAATATCTTGGACTTCACCGCAGCCAATATCTTCCTTGCTGCTTGCACGGAGGCATTAGCTCGTCTCCACGACACATCGAACGTGAATGCTTCATTGACAGTATTCGGGCGAACCATGCTGCTGGGGGGTTTGGACAATGTCATTGGGCCCTATCTCAACCAGATCCCATTACGAGTTTCTCTGCCAGCTGATCTAAATTTTGAGAAAACCCTCGCCATGGTCCAACAAGCTCAGCTGAACGCTTTACCAGCCGAAGTTAGTACTTCTCGGAGCATCTACAAGACCTGTGCTGAGAATTGGTCTGTCCACCAGCGGGACATGTTCGATCATATACCATTTCACAATGTCATCTTCTTATCTATTGATTTGCTGGGTGACGGAGTGAAGACGCCTCTGAAGGGCACGGTCCACTCGGGGTGTGGAATCATTTGAAGGAGGTCTGGGTAATAGCCAGACCAGTGGGAGATACCTGGCACATTGCTCTTAGTGCAAACGATTCAAACTGTACTCCGAAACTCTTGGAGAAGGTCTGAGATGCAATCGACTGTACCTCGTATTCGGCGTGTCCATAGATCTGCACAAGCTCTAAAGATAGTAAAAATCATTAAGAGTCCAATATCGCTGTCATCATTATCGCCTACCAGTATCAGTATGATAGAATCTTTGAGTCCAAATTTAATTGTTATACAAAAACGACTACTTATATTACTTTGAATATTGCAGTTTCCACATTGTAGTTTCCACATAAGAAACCACATATACAGTACATGACAAAATAAGGAAGTTCGACGACATCATCCTGAATTGGACAGCATTCTCCACCTTCTTTGCCCGCAACAAGAGAAAAAAAAAAACTGATGCATTCTTGGTGATATGGGATCCTGTAGAATATAAGTGTAGCCGATTTATCGTCAACGCACTAACCATTACAGAATAGATGGCCCTGTGGGGTCTTTCTATTCCGGGTTTGATCTAATTTAAGTTGAACAAATGAGGGATACTGAGCATTCATTGAGCGTGCCAATTATTAGTCCTGTACCACGTGATTATACTAAGCGTGCTCAAATATACTCAGTGAGCCTGAGCGTCCTCTTAAAAGCGGCGGCAGCCCAGTTAGGAAGGGCCCACTCGGCAGACATTATCCTGCCTATATAGCTGCATATTGTTAGGGATTATATAACCTTGAAGGAAACAGGACCTGGTCTATGATGCAATCCATTAAATGGCTGACCAATTTCCGCTTAAAATTAGCTGCGTTGCTAAACGAAGGAATAAGATGTCCGGTCAATCACTGTTGGTACAGAATGCCTCTTCAAACAAATAGATACTAATACACATGTACAAAGAGCGTCAACCAGCGACCTGCTCGTCAATATAACGCCTCATGGTATCAAACTCCGCTTTTCCTGTCTTGGTAACCAGTTAGCACATCTCTCTCCGCCCAATAAATTTTTGGGAAAGAATCAAAGGTAGCCATACCGAAAGCAAATATCTGATATGTGGCTGTGCGTACCAGTCAGCAATGAGTCAACGGATCACAATACGAGAAGAGGAAATTTCAACCTACCACATCCTTCACATCACGATGTCGCTCGAATTCCTGCCGAGCATATGAATGCAGCTCACTTCGTGTTGTTGAAGGAGGAATTTCTAGATACTCGTGTAAGCTGGTGCCATGGATGGGCTTAAGAAGCTCGAGGCTAGAGCATACTATTCAAAGCTCGGACGATTTCGCGCCATAATGCCAGGACACGCTGTCTTTGGATGAACTGTAGATCCCATTAGTGGATTCCCGGAGATTTTCATGCAGTGGCTCATGGATGCATCTGATGCCGTCTACCTACATGGTCTAGACTGATGGCTGGCTTTTTCAGCCTCGATGGCTGGCTGCGAGCAACGGCAGCTAATAAGTTTAAAGAGGACCTCATAGATGCTGGCTCATATTATATCTGGCGAGAGACTTGTTCGATCTGATCGGAGGATTGTTTCAGCCTGAGTTTTGATGTTGCGGCTGTTTAGTTTGGTTTGGATATCGAGCGCAGATAAAGGCGGTCGCTCGAAATTGCATGTATTTAAATTTCAGTATATCACGCATCATGTGATCCATTACCTGCAAAGAAAGGCCTACCGATACAAAGATCATGTTATATTAATACGCGTTTTTGAAATTCGATCGCCGGCATGAACGACTGGCTGGGAGATAGATAAAACAATAGTAACAGGAGATCCGCTTCTAGAGGGTGTTCAAGAATTAAGAAAGTTAAAGTGAATTCTAAAATACAAGATAGTGACTAGTTGGATATCATATACACGAATACACTGCACGTCGCACGCCCAGGTCAATTTCAATACATCGCACGGGCTCGACTCTGTCATGGCGCCTGAGACACGACAATAATCAGGTTTCGGCTTGAGGATGTCTGTTCTTCATGTGTTGATTGTAATTCCACGTCCTTGAAAAGCCTTTCTTATTGCGACTGCAGGAAGGGAAAGGACAGAAAAGGATTTCCTGCCGACGAGAACTATTTCCAAAGCCAGGCTGTTTGGCCGGAATTGGTTTTTGTGCCACCTTTGAATTCGAAGAGCCGGGAAGAGAGACTGATATTGGTGGGGGCGCCGGAATAACCGCTGGAACCACAGCTGGAGCAGGATGGGGTTGTCGTGATGGTGACCGTGTAGCGCCTCTGGAGCTATTCCTACTTTGCGCTCTGCTTTTGGGTAGTCGGCCTGAATCGATGTCGGATTCGTCATTGGTTTCACTTTCAATATAATCGTAATCCCAAGTCTTGTCTGGGAGACGTCCCACTTTCTCTATGCGGCCTTCGTGGAATGTCCGGAATGTCATATCTTGTTCAAGTAGATCCGCACAACGCTTTGCAGCTCGTTTGACTGCGTTGGGTGGCAAGCCCACCATTGAAGCGACGCCCATCACCTCGCTCCAATCTCGTAGGGGAAATCGCTGCAACATTTTTAACATGAGTGCCCCTGAGCGATCCATTGACTCTTGGTTTTCATCGATGTCATTGTTTGTGTTCTCGGGTTGTGGAGATGAGGCTAAATTCGATACATCGCGTGAAGATGGTCCAGAGTGTCGATTACCACGGCCTGGCTTCCGACCGCGGGTTTGACTGCCTTTCCGAGCTTTGCGTCGGGATCGGGATCGGGATCGTGACCGTGATCCATCATCATCAGTATCAGTGGCGGAGTCGTCGCTGTCGCAAACATTTCTGCCTCGATTCCTTAGTGAATGGTGCAACCCCATTAACAACTGGTCTAATTGCGAGATAGCGGTGCGCGAAAGAGGCAGTAACTTCTGGCGAGCGGCGATGTCGTCTTCCATGCTGATTGGCATTTGCCTTCGTCTCTGATCAGATACACTTTTCTGGCCTTCAATTTTGTTTTCGTCGTTTGTTGTGTCAGTATCAATCTCCATCGCGTCTGGATCCGCGATATTCTTCTCTTCGTGAACTTCCGCATTGTCATCGTCGCTCACATCGTCCCACTCGCGAGCCGTGAACCTTTCCCTGGCAGTCTTCATCATCGTTGCTATGACACACTCTTCTAGCTCTCCACTGGGGCGAGTATCAGACATCTGGAATTCGCAAGGGTCATCCAGCTCGTCGAAAGCAGTCTCGCCTGCACGAGGAACCCAAATTTCTGGCATAGGCCACGCTACCCATCTTTTGCGGAAAGCCTTTTCCTCTTCCTCTGAGACCCGAGGGTCGCCGGACTTGTCCTTTTGTTTGGGTTGTCGGTAAGCCACATAAGTATTGTAAAGGTGAGCAGCGAGGTCTTGCGCACGAGAATCCATCAAAGTCTCGTATACATCACGCTCTGCTTCAATAACTCTTTGGTATTTAACTTGGGACTCTGTCCACCGATTGGGGCGCTCTTGTCCAGGCGGAAGGTCTATCCCACGATGGAGAAAATAGGTTGTCTCCTGTGCTACATCTTTAGATGGTTGCTTTTTAGATTGCCGCCTTTGACCGATCGGGGTAGAGGAAGCCTTGGCAGAAACAGACTTCTTTTTGGACGTTTTAGCTTCCTCGTCATCGCTCTCTTGATAAGAGCTGTCCGAAGCAGAGTCGTAATTGTCATCCAAGGGTTCTTCTCGGAGAATCAAATCCAAGTGCTCCTCTTCTTCATCGGAAATTACCTCGCTCATAGGTCCAGGCTGATCTTCTAACTCAGGTGTAACATTTTGAGAGCTAAAACCGCCGAAGATCGATCTTCTGGGCCGGAGCGACCTCGATGACGGTGGATCGGCATCATTGCTAGGTCCGCCAAATAACGATCCACGCACTTGAGCTGACTGCGGTGGTAGGAATTGTGATGATGACGGTTGGTCTTCTGGAAATGAGGACATCCCTCAGCCCTGTAGTCGGATTATAGGCACGTTTGATGAGACTGATACTAGGCTCATGTCATATGCGGGTACCGGGCTAAAATAACGCAATTTGGACCGCAATGGGAATCGAGCATCACGTGAACTCTCGAAATACAGCCAATCTCAAAGATTTGAACATTTGGTATAGATGGGTGAAGATTGGTAGAAGATGAAGGACTTCAAAATTCTCAAGTGGGACCATATCACGTGATATCAACTATGCAGCACCGGGTCTTTACTGACATTCTATCCCAATCCCACTTTTACATTTGGAATTACATCGGGGCACTAGAATACGAGATAGGGTACTATGTTTGGTGCAAAAGAAACCATTAAATTCGATGGACATAAATTTTTTAGGACATGCATATACAGGGGACTTTCCCAGCCGCAAACGCCAACAAATAAGTACTCTTGATAGTGTGACAAATCGCTCGACTCTATTTCTCGCCCTTCTCGAGCTTGCGCCGCTTCGAACGGAGCTTGGCAGCCTCTTCGGACGTCTTCTTGTTCGAGTGCATCATCTTCTCCAGAAGCTTGCGCTTCTTCCGGCTCATCATCATCTTCTGTCTCTCGAGTTCCTCTTCCTCCTTGCGCTTCTTGGCAGCCAGCTTCTTGGTCTGGGCGTTCTTCTTCTTGGATGCCTCATCGGTGGCACCGTTGGAAGAGAAGGGCAGACCAGCAGCCTCGGCCTCAAGCTCACGCTGGTGCTGGTTGCGAGCGGCCTCATCGTCGTCGTCATCGGACTCAGATGCGGCTTCGTTGTCCTCAAGTCCTTCGAAGTCCTCGTCTTCCTCAGACTCCTCGTCGCTGCCACTCTCGTCATCATCGGTGCCAGCAACATCCATACCACCGTCGACGGACTCCTCCTCAGACTCCTCGGCAGCGGGAGCGGGCTTCTCATCTGCGGAAGCTTCCTCCATCTCCTCGTCGCTGTCTCCCGCCTCGGCCATCTCAGCCTCGCCTTCCTCTTCCTGGGAAGCCAGGGTAGCCTTGGGGTCGTAAGCACCACGGTTGGGCTTGACCCATGGGCTCAAGTGAGGGGGAAGAGTAGCACCAGGTCCGTAAAGATCAGGGCGGCAGAGCTTGCCCTCGTTGATGCAGTCCCAAACCCACTGAGGCTGGACGTAAGTACGGCCAGGAATGCGAGTACCAGGCTTGACCTTCTGGCCTGTACTCTCACCAGCAGGGATGGCTGGGAGGGAAGACTCTGGGAGTGGGGGACGATCGACAATCTGGTGGGTAATACGTGGATCGGTCTCATCGTGGGTGAAAGCACCATCGCCCAGCACGGCATCCCAACCAATACGCTTGCAGCCGAAAGCACGCAGGATGAACTCGATGGGGGCCTTAGGGGCCTCACGTGAAATGTAGAACACAAATGGAGCAAAGAGAGTACCTGCCTCGTTACCGCTCATGTCAGGCTGGGGGAGGGTATCGGCTTCGGGAGCAGCGGTCTCGAATCGGTCGATCGCATCAGTGTTTTCCTCGGCTGTGTCCACAGTCTCCTCATCATTGTTCTGATCCAGACCGGCGGACTTGATGACCTTGTCAACCTTGGCCTGGACGGCCTTGGACACCTCCTTGTTGGAGCTACCGTTGGTCTGGGGCTTGCTAGCCTCCAGGGCCTTGGGAGCCTCACCCACATTCCGGCCCTCCAGAGTGAAAGCAGCCAACTCGGCACCATTCTCGTCGCTTCGGGTGTCGAACTTAGGAGGGTATCTCAAGCCAATGGAGGAGTATAGGCGGAAGTTGACGAAGCCCAGCAAGGTGGTGTAGAAGTCGACAAAGGTAGCCATGATACGGTAGTCGACATCGCCATTGACACGCTGCACGAATCGGTACGGCACCAACCACATGATATCCTGACCCTGAATAGTGGCCTGATAGTAGATACCCTTGATTGACAGGAAGGATTTACGCAGTGAGTTAGTGGTAATCAGGTAGTGCTGGAACTCATGGCAGACGCGCTGGCACAGGGCAATGGTCTTGTGGGGAACATGGGTGGTAGAAGGAAGCGTGGCGAACAGGAAGAGTAGAGACAGAGCATCGTCAAGGTCGCGGAGGGCGTCAATGAAGGTCGGGTAACGCTCCTTGATGACATGGTCGAGAGTAAGCTTGGGGGAGTGGTTCTTCTCCAAGCGCGCAGCGTCGCTGACTTCACCACGGCCCAGGGAGCGAGCGATCTTCTTCGCAAGAGACTTCTGGTCACGGAACTTGTTCAGCAGCGGCTCGTGGAGAAGGTACTGGATATCCTTGGTGTAGTAGAAAGTAGTGTTTGGCGTCGAAGTCTTGGAGGCCTTCTTCTTGCTGCGAGGCTCACGTGGGTAGATTCCTTTATTTCAAGTCTCAATCAGCATCGCATCGTAAGTGCCTATCATAACAGAACTTTCTTACCCTTGAAAATGCAAAGTCGACGGAAATCAGGCAAAGAAATCTGAAGTTTGCGCACGGCCTGGGTACGGGTGATATAGTTTTTGGCCGCGCCAGAGGTACCTGAGAAAAAAACTGTTAGCCGTGGCATTAAAGAAATTGAAAATGGTCAGCATACCCTTCTTCTTAATCTTCGCCATGATGAATTCTGTTGGAGCTCTGAAGTTGAAGAATCCAAACAGTTTCTGCTGATAAGAAGAGGAAAAATTTCCAGATAACTTTTTTTTTCTGTCGGAGGCGGTCAGTTGGCCCGTGCGGGTGCGGGCGTCCGTGGTTCTACGGCAACGGGAGTAAAGGGACAGATCAATGAGTTGATCCCGCCAATTCCACATCTCCGAACTCGCTGTCATGGCGGTAGACCGGCGCAAGGTTGCTGTCTTTGGTGCAGCCTTTGTGCTGCGGCTACTCCTTGTCTGTCTTTTTCCATCGTTGCCCGACTTGCTCACAGGCCGAGTGGAGGTCTCGACCCCGGTCAATAGCTTCAAGCGCCGTACGTTATTTACCCCCAATGTCTTCATCGACAATTAAACAAACTGGTACTAATTTGCAACAATAGTTCAAGAAGGTCTCTTTCTCTACATCAGAAATGTATCGCCCTACGATGGAGGTGTTTTCCACCAAGTAAGCAGATCGCAAGTGCTTCATTGAGACTCCAATTAACACCGATTGTACTCTAGGCGCCACTCCTCCTCCCCTTATTCGCTTTGCTCCCAGATGTGAAGAGCAGCCCATTCCCTACCGCCATATTCTACTTTCTTGTCGATCTAGTAAATGCGCATGCATTGATCTCCATCTCGGAATCGAGCCAATCGGTGCAGACCCGACTACACTCTGCTATGCGAAAGCATATTCGGTGGGACGGAGTGTCCGTTGCAGCTTGGTAGGTGCTATGAATTGATAAAATGGGAGAATATGGGCCCCTAATCATGAACAGGTTTTTGTTCAACCCCTTTACCATCGCAACTTGCTTGGCACGATCAACGAGCGTCTTCACCACGACCGGAGTCCTTTATGCTGTCTCGAATGCCGTCGATGGAAATAGCATCAATGCTGTGCTGGCATTAGGATTTGCGTCATACCTGTCTCTTTATCCAGCATTATTGTTCATTCCGCTGGTGCTGCTCTGCTATGACCAACAAGCACAGTCATCCAAGGCCCCCAATACTGTGACGTTTTTTGTACAACATGGAGCGATGCTTCTGGCTAGCGTCGCCGGTCTACTTGGACTGTCATACCTTGTCACTGGGAATTTTTGGGAATTTATGTCCGCTACCTATGGCTTCCATCTTCTGGTCCCCGATTTGACTCCTAATGTGGGTCTGTGGTGGTATTTCTTCATCGAAATGTTCGACTCCTTCCGGGAGTTTTTCCTGGGCGTCTTCTGGCTTCACCTAGCCAGCTACGTGGGAGGATTCACTGCCCGTCTGCGTCGACAGCCTTTGTTCATTATCACTTCGCTGCTGGGTGTCTTTGCAATCTTCAAGCCATACCCTAGCATTTCCGACGCATCTCTTTACTTCGCGCTGCTACCATTGTACCGGCACCTCTTTCCTTGTAAGTATTACTTTGCCAGTTCAATGAGTACAACTGAATACAGAAAACTAACCATGAATAGTGATGCGATACACTTTTTTCGCAGTTTCCGCACTGCTCTACTCCAGTCTTCTTGGCCCCGCATTCTACCACCTGTGGATCTACGCTGGGTCCGGCAACGCCAACTTCTTCTATGCGATTACTCTTGTCTGGAGTCTGGGCCTTTCCATCCTGTTGGCCGACAGCATCTTCGCGGCTCTCAGAGATGAATGGGAGCAAGCCAACCCGGAGTCACAAGGCCAGGAAGTGAAACAAATATAATATAATGAAATGCTTGCATTTCCATCGCATCATGATTTCATTCATGCTCAAATACTCATAGCAAAGATAAGCATTAAGCAAATACAACTTCAAACTATAATCTTCACTGTAAACGCTTTGACAAGATCATATAATCAAACTCCTTGATCGTCCCATTCCGCAACTTCCTCGGCTGAGGCGAATACTCATCAACCACATACCCGACCTTCTCATAGAACCTGCATGCAACCACATTTGATCTAAAAACCGTGAGCATAGCCTTCTCCACTCCGACCGACCGACCAATCTCCTCCATCCGGGCCATCAGCAAAGCCCCAAGCCCGCGCCCCCGGCCCGCTGCCGCTAAATGGATTTCGTAGCAGTAAACCACCTCTTTCCCATCTTCATAAGTGATCATAAAAGACAAGAAGCCGAGAACACCGCTCTCATTATTGGCGTGCTCATCTGCGCTTCCTTCCAGACCGCCATTCGCATTCCCTGAGCTTCTTGCCTTGACCTTCGGCTCGTCGGCTTTATCGGTACCGACACCGACACCGACACCGGCTTGCCGCGTATCAGCCGAGGACGCGCAGTCGCGCAGGATTAAGTACTTCATATCCGGCAGTTTCATCTCCTTCCGCTTCTTAGGCCGAGACCAGCCTGCGCCGGAGGCAGCATAGTCTTCGCTGGACGTGAGTTCGACGAGATCTAAACATGCGTTTAGATCCGCGGTAGAGATGGTTGCGGCGGAGTAAACATCCAGCGACGTGTCGCTTGCCGCATTGCCTCGCAGCGGCAAGTTTGTGAGTACTGGATCTGTTTCAGTGACTGGTGGGGTTTTGGTGGCTTGGTTTGGTGATGCATCTTTATGTGGAGACACGTGGAATGAGATGAAGTCTTGAATGCTTAGCGCGTTTGTACGCTCGACTAACGGGAGACCTTGAGAGTTGTGGTTAGCATGTATGTCGTTATCATGGGTGTTTGAAAGTAGAAAACACCGGGTTGGAACATTAAAAAGTTGTTAGTTACATTGAGCGTTGTTGATAGATGTCTTACTTTTTTGGCTGGAGACGCGTTGTGCGGACGTATGAGATCGCCGGGCTTTCTTGGTGACTCGGCCTTCCTGAGTTGGCATTGTATTTTGGTTGGTTTTTATTTCGGGGATTATTCCAATGTACTCCTGCCAATACAAAGTGTTTTGACTGCGTTGCGTATCAGTGGATGGTAACGTAGAGGTTTGAGTGGGTAGACCGTGTTTCGGGATCCATCAATTCTGGATACGAGCGCTTAGGTCGCGTTATTTTGATATCAATCACTCATTCAAGGTTGATTTTGGTCGGGATTATCCACATAGAAAGGTATCTACATAGGCGAGTAGGTAGGACTGCTCTAGGTATGCTCGTTTCTCCCGTTCCGGTTCTCAATGCGAATGAGGTCTCCTTATGCTGGAAGACTGTCGGAACTGTGGGAAAATATATATGTATTTATATTCTCGTACCTCATACATGTATACCTATCAAGTATCCAAACCAATAGATACAAATTAACAAACCAACCGTTAGTTAAAGATTTATCGCAGGCTAGCAGCATGCTCTTCAGCCCGGCGCTCAGCCTCCTCAGCTCCCAGCTCCCCAAAGACGTCCACTCCCCAGCGGAAGGGGTAATTGTATCGCGCGTTGCGGTTCAACTGGTTAAGGGCTTCAAATTCTGCGTCGGGGATGACGAAGTCTACCAGAATGTTAGTCTCAAGTGAGAACAAGTCTTCATTATTATCCTACCTTCGAAGTTGCTCTCGATGCGCGAGGGCGTAACGCTCTTGGGCAGCACGGCAGAGCCCCGCTGGACAGCCCACGAGATCAGCAGCTGAGCGGGGTCTTTGTTAAGCTTCTTGGCAATCTCCGCCACAGTCGGGTCGTCGATAACACTGCGGGTCTAGATTTAGTACGATGTGATCCGAGCGATGTAAAAGGTGGACAATCTTACCGTGGAATACCAAAGGTGTTGTTCCCAAGGGGACTGTATGCTGTAATGAGAATGTTCTGCGATTGTTTTATCAGTTATCCTGTTTTGATAAAGTAGAAGAGAAGGAGGTTCTTACTTTGTCCTGCAAGAACTTTGTCAGTTCTGGCTGCTGGAGGAAAGGGTGCGCCTCAATCTGATTTGTAGCGGGAACGATCTTCGCAGTCTCGAGCAATTTCTTGGTAGCATCGACGGTAAAGTTACTAATACCAATGCTACGAATCTTGCCTGTCGCGACAAGCTTCTCCAAGGCGGCCCAAGTGTCAGCCACCGGAACATCGGCTATGCGGAATCGCTTCGTGACCGGATCGGTCGGTGTGAGAGTTTCGTTGGTGTGCTCAAAAGCGACAGGCCAGTGGATCTGCGTGAATTCCATTAGTAAAAGCTCTTTAATTGGTTTGTTTTGGATTGTAGATAGCCTACCAGGTATAGGTCCACGTAGTCGGTTTGGAGATCCTTCAGGGTCTGGTTGAGCCCCTCCTCGACGTGATCGGGGTGGTGGTGGGTATTCCACAGCTTGCTAGTGATCTGAAAGTTGAAAGCGTATGGGTTAGCCGTCTTGAAATGCCTTAATGTATTTGTAGAAGTTGTTCAACTCACGAAGATCTCCTCGCGCGGCACGCCCGACTTCTTCCAGCCATTTCCGACCTCATTCTCATTTTGGTAGCACGCTGCAGCATCAATGTGACGGTAACCGCTGCGCAAAGCGTGCTCAACTGCCTTTTCGACTTCGTGGGGCTTGGAAAGCTGTTGCGCATGCATGAGTTAGTTGCGAATTTGCTGGTTAGCTGGAAGCAACGTACCCAAGTACCGAGACCAACGGCCGGGATCTCGTAGCCCGAGTTAAGCTTATAGGTACGGCCGAGAGACATTGTGATCAATAAGATGGCAAAGAGTAAGCAAAGTTTGTTCAATTAGAAAAGAATGGGAACTAGTCAATAAGCAGAGGGAAAGTGGAAAGAATCGCGATCTATTTATTTTCGACGCCTGCCCCTCCCAGATTTTACCCCTCCCCCTCCACGCCAATAGAAAGTCTTAATTGAGAGACTTTGACACGCGGTCTGTTGATCTCGTGCTTTTAAAAACCCCGGTACTCGTCTACCATAGATGAAGTGGATGCTATAATGTATTGAGTGATCTTAGCTTCGGATTGCACAATTGCTGGGCCCCTCAGTGGATACCGAGAGATGTAAGGCCCGGCAGTTAGCTCATCCATGGTTGGCCGCCTTTTATTTACTTTCCCACGTAAAGAGTGTATGTCCTTCTAACTAGCCGCATGATTTTTGGAGGGTCTTTTCTAGTTGACACTTCTCGTCTTCCACAACACAAGATTATTACAAGAGTAAGGTGTGACTTGGGCAAAATTCAAGAAAGCCTTTTGCCGAAGAAACCTGAAAGGGGAAAGGCCACGTGAAGAGAGAGACTTCAAAGACAGAACGATAACAAAAAACATCATACCAACAGAGGCTCACCGGAGCAGATATTTCCTACTTTGAATGTGTTGCTGTGAATGCACTTTACTTTCTCGTGACTATGATTACCTCCGACTTTTTTTCATCTTCCAATCCAACTCGACGGTTTTTGGTTGATGCACTTCGACAAGACATGCAGAGGAGGACTTGGGCGTGGAGGATAAAAACCGACCATCGATATGGACCGCATCGAGCCTGGTTCGCCAGGGTAGACCAGAATTCTTGAGATATAGAGCCAGAAAGGACTACAACATTCAATGCTCTCCCTTGAAATGGAGTATACAGAAGTACTTGGGTGAACAGACTATGTGTCTTCCCTGACGAAAGTCAACGATAAACCGCCGGTTTGTCTTCCAAGGCTAGTTGGCTCATTTAAGGCATATCGTTGGAAAAGCCCTTAGACATGGGGGAGGGATTTTCTAGGTGACATTCGTGCTGTTTCCAGGGAGTTCTGGACGCTTACCAATCTGGTGTTCTTTACATGAACGAAACAGTTCCAGCATGGCTGACGACAGTTGGACCCGGAAATAATCTCCCTCACATTGGCAAGAATGCTGTTTTTTCCAAGGGACCGGTTGTGCTGTGTCCTGCGCTAGATGCTTGGGCAATGGTAGTGCTTTTCGCTACCATGATGATCGTGGTGTCCACTTCCAGTATCATTGGGATGTTGGAGAAGACAACCTGCACAATTCGGTTGGAGCTTGATTGTATGCCCACGTGCATACATTCAGCCGCCATGTGACAACCAGAGAGCTGGATGACTGAAATGAGGAGCGCTATAGCAAAGTATCGCAAAGTTAGTCACACACCCTTAATGACTTGCATTCAAGAAGCGCAGTATTCAAGATTCAGAGAGCAATCTTATCAAGTACATACCCGGGTACTTACTCGAACATCTACCCGTAGCTACCTTGAAAAGCTAAGGTAATATAAGGAGTGAATTCTTAGCATTTGTTTTGGCCCCAATGCAGCATTATCTTAGTTGTTGACGTGAGTCAAGCGAGGTGATGCGGTGGTCTCTAATACTTGAGATATCAATTTCTCACTACGCTATTTTAATAGCAGGTAGTGAGGGTGTTCAACTAATCTCATGGTGTTCAAGGGCTCCGTGAGATAAATGAGCCAACTGAGATGCAATAGAACCTCGGGAATGCATTGTCATCTCAGAGCTGGATACCATGCAGCCAGCAATTTTCCTATTCCTTAATTATGAAGAAATCCAATACTAGCGTACTAACGTCTTGTATAGCAAGAGGAACAGTCCTACTTGAATGCTAGTCCAAAAATTAGTTATCTAGTCAAGATGTTCTGTTCTTTAACATCCTCACGTTAATCTTCAGCTATTCATACATCATTACTACCTTTTTGGACTCTGTTAATTGTATAAAGAAAAACAACCCTTTCATTTTATTGCTTGTATTGAAGGATTAACCGGACCTAAATGCGCACCCAAGCGCTTCTTTATCGGAACATATCTAGAAACGGGTGTGTGAGACTGGAGATAGAAACAAGTCACCGGTCGGATCGGCGAATGGATAATTGAGTTTGTCCGACTAAGCACGGCGCGGAGACTTTTGGGTTTCTTAATAATTGACGAAGTGGGCCGTCATGAAGTGGAGACTGCGCACAAAACATCGTGACGTCAAGCACACCGCAGAGTATAAATGATACGGTCATCCTTGTACTTCTAGTGAGAGAAACTTTGGAATCAACCATATCCGGCTATTCTTACTTTCTTATTTCAATATGGCAGCAACAAACAAGCAGTGGATCGTTGAGGGCAAGGACAAGGGCTTCGATGGCCTGGTCTACAAGGAAGTCTCGATTCCGCAAGTTGGAGAAAACGAGGTGCTAGTGAAGCTTCAGGCAGCTTCCCTGAACTATCGGGATCTGATTATCCCGAAGGTAAGATCTTAGTTTTCAATTGCCAAGCATAGACTAGTGAAGTAACCTGCGGTTTTTATTTTCCGGCAGGGCATGTATCCATTCCCGACCAAATTCCCCGTTGTGCCTGCATCGGACGGCGCGGGCGAGGTCATCGAGGTTGGATCCAAGGTGACCGATTTCAAGAAGGGCGACAAAGTGGCGACTCTCTTTAATCAAGGCCACCAGTTCGGTTCAATCGATATCCCTGCCGCCCAAACCGGGTTGGGAGGTGTGATTGATGGCACGCTTCGCGAATACGGCGTGTTCGCTGAGAAGGGCCTTGTCAAGGCCGCGAAGAATCTCTCTGCAATTGAGAACAGCACTCTTACATGCGCTGCACTGACAAGCTGGAATGCTCTGTACGGCTTGAAGCCCCTGAAGCCTGGTGAATATGTCTTGGTGCAAGGCACAGGTGGTGTCAGCCTGTTCGGTTTGCAGGTAAGTGCGCGAGGGATAGGACCGATTAACAGTTGTCATGGCTAATCCATGATGTATTGTGGATATAGTTCGCCAAAGCCGCTGGTGCGATCGTGATTGCGACCACATCCTCTGCACAGAAGGCCGAGAAACTGAAGCAGCTGGGTGCGGATCACATCATTAACTACAAGGAAGATGAGAACTGGGGTGAGACCGCTAAGAAGTTGACTCCCGATGGTGCTGGTGTGGATCATATCATTGAGGTCGGTGGTGCGGGGACGCTGCAGCAGAGCTTCAAGGCTATCAAATACGAGGGTATTATTAGCGTGATTGGCTTCCTTGGCGGTGTCGACCCAAAGACCCAGCCCAGCGTTGTGGACACCCTAGGCCATATTTGCACCGTTCGTGGTGTGTACGTTGGTAGCAAGGCCTTGATGAGAGACATGATTCGTGCCATTGAGGCCAACGATATTCATCCCGTTGTGGATGAGAAAGTGTTTAGCCTTAGCGAAGTCCGAGAGGCGTACGACTTCATGGTAAGCAGTAGACCTCTGATTGGAATTCCATTAAAGAGTGCGTACTAACAAGATGCACAGTGGGCCCAGAAGCACTTTGGAAAGCTAGCTATCAAGATCTGCTAAATGCCGAGTGATCAATCACCTGCAATAATAATACTTCCCCTTTGGACACGGAGACTAGCCGGGGCAAAAACCGTTTTGTCTTTGAGAGACATGGACGCTTTCAAAATTGAAATGAATCAAAAGTGTTTCTATCTAAATTGAAAGATTTTCTTCTCACTTTCCAGGATGTTTAGGTAAATTAGGCTGGTGGGATACGTAGACATAGAGGTAAGGTACCGAACCTTGAGAGTTGAGGTCGAAATACAGTTTGGGGGAGCTTCCCCTCTTCATCATAGCTCACGAGTACACTCTACAAACACCTCTACCAAGACCGACATTCTGAACCCGGCCATTTGGATCCGAAATTTAACTGCATACTACTTCTCTAGATTACCTCTTAGCGCTGAAGCTACATATTTCTTTATCCGATCGTGGTTGGCTAGTTCTATACGCATCTGATTACCCCTCACAACCCCCAATGCAGGGCATCATTAGAAATAAGACCTCGACCCTTCCCATTGTTGGACCAGCCGATCGCATAAAGCCATCCCAGATCACTTTTATTCGGCCAGCTCAAATGAGTCTTTTCGCTCGAGTAACATCTTACCCGCCCCTGGGGCAAGTGACCTGTCTGCAGCGACCCCAGAAGACGTTGCGGCCTGAAGAGGACGATGCGGTGAGTAAAGCAATTCATAGATGCACCATCCCAAATATTCCAATCTACTTAGATTTCTCTGTGTAACATGCTGACTCTCGTACCAGGTACGCTTTACTGTCGTCATCGAGTCCAGCACGTCACTTCCACAACAATCGTGGGAAGCACAGATTTGGCACAATATCACCAGCCCCGAATGGAAAGCTCTTCCATTACGCAAAGTCGACTCCACAACTGCACCGTTGCTGACAGGCAACGAAGCCGATTATAATTCTTATCGCCATGTATTCTCAGAGGAGATTGCGCTTCCCCCAGCTGGTGGTCACGCTCAGTTCACCGCACGCTTCCGAACCAATCCCGACACCGAGTGGCAATGGGCAAGCCAACAGCGTCCAGTCAATGATGGCGAACTGGTCTTCGGGCCCCGAAACTCAGAGTTCAAAGGAACATTATTATCCGATATTTCTTCTCTGAATGCGAAAGAGGAGTTCACGAAATATATCGACGGTCTCTCGTCTGAGGTGCACGTTGAATCTCGTCGCAGTGACTGTCCGGGCTCATTCCTTTGGGCAGTTTCTGGAGAGGCCAATGCGGCTCAAAAAGGCGTTTCTGGTATGACGCAACTCTCTCTCGGGACACCATCATCTATGATCAGGTACTTCTCACTGGTGCGCATATGGAGCCCGTGGCTGGGTCCTCGGCATGGAAAGGACAAGTTCCATTTGACAGAGGATGCAATGTTGTGCTCTTTTCTGCGGAAAGATGGAACAAGTCTCCTTCTACTGGCCGTATCGGGAGTCAATGATGTCCTGACTACATTCCGGTCTGGCGAAAATGGCGACGTGCTGATCAATGCTAAGAGTGATAATGAAGAGCCATCTCAATTCCATGTTCTCGCCGCGGTAGCGGAGGACTTTGAGGTTGCCATGTCTGCATTAGTGTATGAAGCAAGGAAAGTTGTCAAACCATTTTCCCAATCTACCAGTGGTGCATCAGAGGAACAGCCTCCGCTATCTCCCCCTGGGGATGATACGGTAATTATTGAGAAGGACATAAAGACACAGTGGCTCACGGAATGGTTTGATGGCTTGACATACTGCACTTGGAACGGACTTGGTCAGAATCTGACCGAAGAGAAAATCTTGGGTGCATTAAATGCCTTAAAGAACCACGGAATCAACATCGTCAATCTGATTATTGATGATAATTGGCAGAGCCTTGATAATGAGGGCGAGTCTCAATTCAAACGCCGTTGGAAGGAGTTTGAGGCAAATCCCAAGGCCTTTCCTCGAGGTTTAAAGCAGAGTGTTGAGACAATCCGGCGATCTCACCGTAATATCCAGCATGTTGCAGTATGGCACGCCTTGCTGGGCTACTGGGGTGGAATCTGCCCCGACGGTGACCTTGCGAAGAGATACAAAACCAAAGAAGTCAAGATCAAGGATCCTGCAGCCGGAGGTCCCATTGCACATGATATTGCAGACGGAATGATTCTTGCCATTGACCCGGAGGATGTTCAGCGCTTCTACGAGGATTTCTATAACTACCTGACCTCTGCCGGCGTGGACTCTGTCAAGACTGACGCCCAGTCCTATCTCGACCTTCTTGATGATCCGGAGGATCGTAAAAGATTCATGACATCTTACCAAGATGCATGGTCCATTGCTTCACTGAAACACTTTAGCACCCGTGCAATTTCATGCATGTCCTTGATTCCACAGCTAATTTTCCATTCGCAGCTCCCGACAAGTAAACCGACGATTGCGCTGCGAAATTCCGATGACTTCTTCCCGGAAATCCCTGCGTCTCACCTGTGGCATGTGTTCTGTAATGCACACAATGCGCTCTTTACTCGGTACCTCAATGCCGTACCAGACTGGGATATGTTCCAGACCAGCCACCCTTACGCATCTTTCCATGCCGCTGCTCGCTGCGTGTCGGGTGGGCCTGTATATATAACTGACGAGCCGGGCAAACATGACTTGGAACTGCTAGATCAAATGACGGCGCCGACAGTCCAAGGAGGTACCGTGATCCTTCGTCCTAGCATCATTGGTCGCACGATAGATGTCTATCACGATTACAACGAGGGTCATGTCTTGCGTGTTGGGAGCTACACTGGCTGGGCTAAAACCGGCAGCGGAGTACTGGGCTTATTCAACATCCACTCTGCCGAGACATCGTGCATGGTCTCGTTGATGGACTTCCCCGGAGTGCATGAGGACTCAAGTGGCCAATACATCATCCGAGCGCACACAAGTGGCAAGGTCACAGGGCGAATGCAGCCAATGGCGCAGAACTCTCTTGTGTCTGTCGTTTTGCAGGAGAGAGCCTGGGAGATTCTCACAGCATACCCGATCCAGTCGTTTACAATCAAAGGAAGCAACACTTCCAGTGAGAGCCAAACTCACGTGGCTATCCTTGGTCTACTTGGAAAGATGACTGGTGCCGCTGCGGTAATCAGTTCGGACATCTTCATTGTTGAGAATGGTCGTCTTCGGGTTGACGTTCATTTGAAGGCGCAAGGGACCCTTGGCATCTACTTATCTGATCTCAAAGACCGAGAGATCGCCCAGAACTTCATGGTCATGATCCTCGGAAAGCCAGTGCCCCCAAAGACTGTCTGGAAAGAAGGTGGAGAAGATAGCCAAGTGCTGGCCATCGATGTTCTTGCAGCTTGGAAGGCCATGAAACTTGACAGCGGGTGGAGCAATGAGGCTTTCATCCAGATTTTTGTCAGTTGACGACTTGAATTAGATTATTTAAAGTTTGAGATTTAAACACTACATCTTAAAAGGAGCAAGATATGTAAACAATTGTTCGAAGCTTGATGATCTGTTTAAGTTCGTTCTATAGCTAAGGATGCGCCGCATCAACAATGTTCCGATTCCTTATCGGCGTGATTATCGGAGTCGCGGACAATTTCAATCGCTCCCCAAGTTACAATTGTAAGCTCCATTGCGTTTAATTACAGTCAAGGATCAGCTCAATGCGGTCCCGCTCGGTCCCGCTCCTTCGAGCGCAATGGTACAATCCTCGTGCCCTCCAACCAATGCCACACGGTGCGCGTAGCTTTTCTCAAGCAGCGCAAACAAATCCACTACTCCGCGAACTGCGTCGTCCCGTGTCACTGTCCCAGCACCCCGAGCGTCTATTACAGCAACAACAACGATGCATTACACAAAACTACCTGAAGCGCATAGAAGATGGAAAGAAGGAGTGGGCAAAGCATGCCGAGGAGATCAAGGCGGGCAAGAGGAAGAACTTCGCTGCTCATTTGGAAGAGCGAGGTCTATTGCATGATGTCGTCGGGTACGTGTGACAATTATCTACCATTAATTAGCTCTATAACGCTGTACGAAATTCTCAACCTTTTTGCTGACCCGTTTCGGATCCAGAGAGCGCGAATTGCTACACAAAGTGTTCACAGAGAAGCGGGCCGGAATCTACGTCGGAATTGACCCTACAGCACCCTCCATGCATGTCGGGCACATGCTGCCCTTCATGGTCTTGGCCTGGGGATATGTATGGGGCCTTCCGGTCACATTCTTGGTGAGTTGTACACATACTGCATACAGTGGATCTATGACTAACTCCGCATAGTTGGGTGGCGCGACATCTCGAGTTGGCGATCCTACCGGCCGGTTGAAGGGACGAGAGCAGGTCCACACCTCAGTCCGAAAGGCGAACATGGCGAGCATGCACATGCAATTGAAGAAGTTGGGCACAAGCATTGAGCAGTATGGCAGGAGGCATGGCTATGAACGGAAAATGATTTGGAAACGGGCTTTGGTCAACAACAACACCTGGTGGAACTCCACGCCGTTTGTTGAGGTCTTGCGCGACCTTGGAGCGTATATGAGACTTGGTCCTATGCTTGGCCGGGATACGTGAGTCTTCTATTCTGCGATTGTCCATGTGTACCTCTCTGACTTCATTTTCAGTGTTAAAACCCGACTGAATCAAGGCGATGGAATGTCCTTTGCGGAGTTCTCCTACCCACTTCTGCAGGGCTGGGACTGGTGGCACCTGTTCCAAAAAGGGACCCAAGTGCAGGTGGGAGGCTCTGATCAATATGGAAACATCCTTTTTGGAATGGACGCGGTGAAGTCTATCAGTCGCAACACCGCAAATGAGCAAGCTCGAAACCCTCTGGACTCAGAATTGGACCGTCCCATCGGTTTTACGACGCCGCTGTTGACAGCAGCATCGGGTGAGAAATTTGGAAAATCTGCTGGCAACGCGATCTGGCTTGATAAGGACATGACGTCGACCTTCGAGCTGTACCAGGTAAGCTCGAATTTTGCGATCGCTTGATATCTGTCTAATTTCGGATCTAGTTCTTTGTCCGCACCCCTGACGACACAGTAGAACGCTATTTGAAGCTGTTTACTTTTATTCCCCTGCCCGAGATCGCCACGATCATGGAGGAGCAGAATGCTGATCCTTCCAAGAGAGTTGCTCAACATCGCCTCGCCTATGAATTTGTGGAGCTGATCCACGGCAAGCAAGAGGCGGATGCTGTGTCCCTCCAACACCGCCAGCTATTCCGTTCAAGGTCCTCGAAGGGCGAACCTTCACCTATGCCTCGGACTTCCACCCCCCCTGCTGGTCACGCTCAATCACCCATAGCTGGGTACGCTACCCCGCAATCCGGCAACGCCTATGCTCCCCAGACCAACTTTGCCAACATGCCCAGCGCCAAAGTGATCCTGCCGAAGTCCCTGGTCTACAACCAGCCCTTCAATAAGATTCTTTGGTCGGCCGGGCTTGTCGCATCCAAGGGTGAGGGCCACCGAGTGATCCTTAACAACGGTGCTGCTGTGGGCAGTCGTCCTGGAGATAGCGGTCCTATGTCTGATGATCTCGCTTTCACTCCTATTCGGCCCTGGGCCGCAGAGAAGACACAAGAGTTTGTTCTCGACGGGAAACTTCTCATGCTCAAGTTGGGCAAATGGAAGTTCAAGATGGTTGAGATTGTTAGTGACGAGGAGTTCCGCGAAAAGGGACTTACTGCGCCTGGATGGCAGCAGTCGCCCGATCCCGTGCAATAAGTCCGGAACCCTTGGAATAGCATCTCCGCTTTGTAGTTCTAGTTATTTTTCTATATCTAGCGTATAGCATCTGTATATTATTTTGCATTGAGAATCATGTTCATATTATCTGCATCATTATTTGGCGTAATACTGTAAGGAGGTTGTAATACGTAGGACCCGCCAAGACCGACACCACTTTACGCGTCGACGCGATTCGCGCCTCGGTCTTTATCTCCTATCACTTCTAACAATCCCTCAGCTGAACTCCATCCGAACAATTCCTATACTATACCCCATCGATGCTTCACATGGGCTTCTATATGTGCATTTTATAGTCCTCAATTGCCAACATTGCATTATTTGCATAATAACAGATTGCCAACAATGGCCAAGGCCGAAGCCTCATCGCCCACCGGGACGCCGCCCTCAACTGCGCTGAAGCGAACGACTTCCAGCACCCAGAACATGAAAAGCCAAAAGTCTATTCTGGGTTTCTTCCAGAAATCATCCCCTGCCACTCCCTCATCCGCCAAACCCCGCGAACCTGCATCATCACCCGCCCAACGAGCCTCCGAGAACCGCGGTGCTAGCGCGACAAAACAAACACCTGGAACGCAGAAAAGAAGCTTTTCGAGTTTCGCGGCGGACTTGAGCCCCGTACCAAGTAGCGATCTACCTGTTCCGGACGAAGATGAGGAGGATGCTGGTGTGAAGGTTAGTTTCAGCCGATTGTGCACCTAGCAATCCCGACGCTGACAATTCTGCTTTTTTTAGACCAAAGGTGATAGAGCGCAAGATACCACAATGTCTCCTTCTCGTCGGGTATGTCAACGCCCAGCAAATTACTTACAACACCCTCATATTTACGATCCCTCCCAGGCCAAGAAGAAGCAGGTCAGTTACAAGGAGTCTGATTCGGAGGGCGAAGAGGATGACGAGGTCATTTTCCGCCCAAGTCGGAAGAATGGCCGGGCTAGCAAAAGACAAAAGACTGTCGTGGAGAGTGACGATGAAGAATTTAAAGAGGCTGCGGATGATGCTGGATACTCAGATGATGGTACGTTTTGTCTAGAGCCATTGAGTGCCCGCACTATAACTGACTTGAACACAGATATGGACGACTTCGTTGTTGCCGATGACTCGGATGAAGACGCTGCACCCGCGCCGAAGCGCAAGAGACCCGCCACTCAGTCGCGCAAAACTTCGAACCAGTCGTCATCCGCGCCGCCTCCTCCACCAGCTGACGATGATATCGATCTTGACATCCCCGAGGGATCAGCTGGGACCGCGCAACAGTGGAAGTTCGACCCCGAGAACAACGCACCCCGAAAGGAGCGTGTGGTGGAAACGAAATCAACCTCGAAGGCTCCCGCGAGAAAAGAGAAGGCCCACGTCAAGGAGCCCGAAGACCGATATCCTTGGCTTGCGAACATCAAAGATATTGATGGTAACCCTCAGGGACATCCCGACTATGATCCTCGAACTATCTACATTCCTCCTCTTGCTTGGTCCAAGTTCTCGCCGTTTGAAAAGCAGTACTGGGAGATTAAGCAGAAGTTTTGGGATACCGTGGTGTTCTTCAAGAAGGGAAAGTTTTACGAGCTGTACGAGAATGATGCCACCATCGGCCACCAGCTTTTTGATTTGAAGCTTACTGATCGAGTCAATATGCGAATGGTTGGTGTACCGGAGATGAGTTTGTCTCACTGGGCAAATCAATTTGTGGCCAAGGGATTCAAGATTGCCCGCGTTGACCAGTCCGAATCTGCGCTGGGCAAGGAAATGCGCGAGAGGGACGCCAAGAAGGGTGGAAAGGAAGACAAAATCATCAAGCGTGAGCTGGCGTGCGTCCTAACAACGGGTACACTCGTCGAAGGATCGATGCTTCAGGATGACATGTCTACCTACTGTGTTGCTATTAAGGAGGCCATTGTAGATGACCTTCCCGCATTCGGTATTGCTTTTGTTGATACAGCGACGGGTCAATTCTTCATGTCTGAGTTTATCGACGATGTAGATTTGACCAAGTTTGAGACCTTTGTTGCACAGACCCGCCCTCAGGAATTGTTGCTTGAAAAGTCTTGCGTCTCGACGAAGACAATGCGCATACTGAAGAACAACACTGGACCCACCACGCTTTGGAATCACTTGAAGCCAGGCAGAGAGTTCTGGGAAGCCGATATTACGCTCAAAGAGCTCGAAGCAGCGGAGTACTTCGTGTCGCAAGATGATGAGAACATCAAGGCTTGGCCTGAAACACTTCGCCAGGCTCGTGAGAAAGAGCTGGTCATGTCGGCTTTCGGTGCTCTGGTCCAGTACCTGCGCGTTCTCAAAATTGACCAGGATCTGATTACCATTGGCAACTTCACATGGTACGATCCTATCAAGAAGGCTTCTAGCCTGGTGCTGGACGGTCAGACTTTGATTAACATGGAAATCTTCGCCAACTCATATGATGGAGGTATCGAGGGCACCTTGTTCCAACTTCTCAACTGCTGCATCACACCCTTCGGCAAACGAACATTTAAGCAATGGGTTTGCCACCCGTTGATGGACGCAAAGAGAATCAATGCCCGTCTAGATGCCGTTGACGCTTTGAACGCCGATCCAAGTATTCGCGACCAGTTCTCCTCCCAATTGACCAAGATGCCTGACTTGGAACGATTGATCTCTCGGGTCCACGCTGGACAGTGCAAGGCCCAGGACTTTGTGCGTGTCCTGGAGGGCTTTGAGCAGATTGATTACACCATGGGTCTTCTCAAGGAATCTGGTGCTGGCGAGGGTATCATCGGACAGTTGATCTCCGGAATGCCTGATATGACTGAACTTCTGGGTTACTGGAAGACGGCCTTTGATCGATCCAAGGCCAAGGAAAATGGCATTCTCGTTCCAGAGCCTGGTGTTGAGGAGGATTTTGACAACTCGCAAGCGGCCATTGAGCAACTGCACAAAGATCTGGATAATATCCTCAAGAAGTCACGCCGTGATCTCGGCTCTACTTCCATCTGCTACCGTGACAATGGTAAAGAGATCTACCAGCTCGAAGTGCCCGTTAAGGTGAAGAATATTCCCACAAACTGGGATCAAATGTCTGCTACCAAGCAGGTTAAGCGATACTATTTCCCAGAGCTCCGAAGCCTTATCCGTAAGCTGCAAGAGGCCCAAGAAACCCACAGCCAAATTGTCAAGGAGGTAGCCGGCCGATTCCATGCTCGATTTGATGAGCACTACGGTACATGGCTCGCAGCTGTCCGCATCATCTCCCAGCTGGATTGCCTTATCAGTCTGGCGAAGGCTTCTGCATCTCTTGGCCAACCTAGCTGCCGACCTGTCTTTGTCGAGGACGAACGGAGCGTTTTGGAATTTGAGGAGCTCCGCCACCCTTGTCTTCTTTCTTCCGTCGAAGACTTCATTCCTAACGATGTCAAGCTCGGAGGGAGTAAACCCAACATCGACCTGCTTACCGGTGCCAACGCTGCCGGAAAATCCACTCTCCTTCGCATGGTATGCCTCCCTTGAGTTGCTTTAATGCCCCACATTAGTCGCTAACAATTCTCAGACCTGCGTTGCCGTGATCATGGCACAGATCGGCTGTTACTTGCCCTGTCAATCCGCACGACTCACCCCAGTGGACCGCATCATGTCGCGTCTGGGAGCCAATGACAACATTTTTGCCGCCCAGTCTACCTTCTTCGTGGAACTCTCCGAAACGAAGAAGATTCTCTCCGAAGCCACACCGAGGTCCCTGGTGATCCTCGACGAGCTTGGCCGTGGAACAAGTTCGTACGACGGTGTCGCCGTCGCACAAGCCGTGCTCCACCACATTGCCACACACATCGGTGCAATGGGCTTCTTCGCTACACATTACCACTCCCTCGCTGCAGAGTTCGAGAACCACCCTGAAATTGCGCCAAAGCGCATGGCTATTCATGTCGACGATACCAAGCGCCGTGTAACATTCCTATACAAACTTGAAAATGGTGTTGCGGAGGGCAGTTTCGGTATGCACTGTGCAGCTATGTGTGGTATCTCCAACAAGGTCATTGAGCGTGCCGAAGAAGCTGCTAAGCAGTGGGAGCATACCAGTCGCTTGAAAGAGAGCTTGGAGCGCCGTAAGGGTGGTGGTTACGTTGGCCTTGGTTGGTGGAGTGATGTTGCCTGGGCGTTGCGAGAGTCGACTTCTGAAGGCGCGGACGAAACCACTGACCTTGGTCTTGAGGTTTTGCGGAAAGCAATCGAGTCACTCTGAAATGAATATGGCGAGCATCTTGCCAAGGAGTAGAGTCTTGGATCGGACTTTTTTTTTCTTTTCTTTCTTGCCATTTCGACCATCCGATCATCTCCATTATCTTGTCTCCTTTGTTCTGATATCTCGGGTTGAGGCGTGTACGGAATTTCCTCTATGTTATTTTCTAATGCTAGAATCATATGCTCCAATACCAAGTCTCTAGGTACCCTGCGAGACCAACATCTAAACCTAGGTGGCTCTTCCTAAATAAGCGACTGCCTACATTTTCCGGTCATGGAGTATACAAATGCCACGTTCAAGGTGTAGTAGCCTGTGGCATCAGATGGTTCTCTGTTCTATACTGAATCAATCAAGAATGACAAAAACCAAGACATGCTCAGGTGAACCGTGTTGGACAGCCTTTAAATGTAAGCTCTCTATTGATTGTAGCGTTGGTTGCGTTACTTAGTACGAGCCAGAAGACCGTTGTGGTCAAAGTAGAACCAAATAGATTCCTAAACGCTAGAGTATCTGTGAAAGAAACTCTGCAAGATTGAAGACAAAAGAACAGAATCATGAGCACGCTGTAACTACACACGAGGTGAACGATGCAGCACGAACGAGCCAAACGCATCCACTGGGCAAACACAAAACGTGAGATCAACTGGAAAATTGGACGCCCGAAAAAATCATTCAAATTCAATATGACACGAAGGACCCGCGGGCAAACCTTTAGATCAACTGTGAAATATCTTTCATCGCAAAAATGATGCAAATATCAAAGACAGAAAATCAATTAAACGTCATCTGGGCTCTGTTCCAGAGCCTCCTGCTGCTGCTCAGGCTCAGATGAGTCTGCTCGGACCAAGGCCTCGAACAGAGGTTCATCATCATCATCCTTAGGCTCGGCCTTGCGCTTTCGGGGGCGCTTGGCAGCGGGAGCCTTAGGCGTGGTGGACTTGTCAGGAGCTGGCTTGGTGGGTTTGGCGGAGACAGGCTTCGCGGCGGGAGACTTGGATGGGATGTTGCCGTCGTCGATATTGGCAATGAGCTTCCTCTTAGCCTTGGGGATCAGGACCTTGGTACTGCCCACGGTGAAGCTGCACATCTTGGCAATCTTCTCGGCATCGGGCTAGTGAAAGCGTGAGTTGGGGTGTTGGATGTCAAACTGAAAGTCAAAGGCTTGGAGATTTAAATATTAACTCAAGTTTGACATACCTTGCCATCTTTGTCCAGGACAACTGAAGCTAGAAGAAGAAGGCGGGCCTCCGAGGCTGACATACCCAGAAGATCCCCCTGGGTAATATGGCCCTTCTTGATGGGAGTCGTGGTCTTCGAAGGAGAAGACATTCTGAAGTATGATTCACGTATTGAAAAGGTTGGGAATCAAACCAAATTCCAGATGGAGAGGAAGTTTCACGTAATGAAAGGGTTGGAAATCAAAACGTGAAAGGAAATGAAGAGTAGGTTTCACGTCATGAAAGGTTGGAAACCAAACGAAAGAGATGAAGGACGCGGCAAGGTGTCAGGAAATAAACGAAAAGGAGAAGAGGACAAATAAGAAACCATGGAGGAAAGCAAAACTAAGTGCAAACACCAGAACTTCAACCAAATCAATCGGAGATCCGAACATTTATAGACAGGCAACAGCAGTGTTTACTGCTCCAAGCTTATTGCCCTCTTTCAAAACGAAGGTCCTCTCCTAGCCCATGCATAGACACAACAGCATAGTCTGGTGAGCAAAAAGTGCAAATCGACCCGAGAACCTAAACATAGTTGTATTCGTTTGAGATTGGATAGGCAATACGGTAGCATTGCCGACTATGTAGACTTCACACCTAATATCATACATATTAACCTCAGCTGCCAGTAAACATCATACAGTCAATGTCAAATATATAGCTTATATATCACTTTAACGTTTGCCCGGCCCTGGCGTTTTGCCTTGGATGCGCTGAAAGATACTTGGCCAAACCTCAGGATAAAATGCCGAAGACTGGCGTCCCGGTTGGCTATGATCGCCAGTATAGAACTGAGTTTGGTGTTTCCCCATCCACCAGGGCCTCTCAACGGGCTTTGTGTTTCGGAAGACGACTGGACGGAGCACATGCTTGTCTGGTACAAGGTCACCAACACGCACTTGGATTGTGCGAGGAATGGTGTTGAACCGCATGGTGTTCAGGTAGAGGATTGCCGTTGGTGGTAGGTCCTTGGCATAATGAATTGCCGCTTCACGGGACCGCCGAGCGAAAGCCGGAAGAGCCAAATGAACAAAGTTGACATAAGGTGCTGATGTGAAAGCGACAAAAAGCATGGGCATTGCACCGCCGGCGATCACTGTGTATAGCCTTGTTAATGCCAAATTCGTTCAAACTTGGAGTCAAGATGGCCAAGACAGCTCAGAAGCCTAATATATAACATACCTAGTGGTGTAATATACCATTCATTCTCATCGTTATAGCAAGATGGTGCCACAATTAAACATGCGGCACCAAATAGAAGAATGGTAGATACCCGTAGCATGCCTAGGAACATGGCTCGGCCAGTTCCGCCATAGTAAACCAGTATACGCTCCGGTGGCCCTGGAAGTCCTGGTTAGCATGTCAACTGTGAGCCAGTGCCAAGGTATTAAAGTACCTCTTCGAAGGTTTGTTTTGGAAGCAGTCGGGACCGGTGCGCGTGCCGAGGTTGGGTTCAATTCTTTGGATTCAGGCGCTGCTGGCGCTGCTGGCTCATGGCGCTTGGAGGGTCGGGGAACCTGGGATTTGAAGCGCACCCATAGTTGAGTTCGCAAGTCCCGTTGGACTGATTTAGGAAGCGCCGCGCGCAATTGAGGGTGGAGGAGAATATGTCGCATGGTGTTGGAGAAAGCTTGGAGTTTGTTTCCCCGAGCGGAAAGCGGTGCTGAATGATGGATATGACGATCGCGACCGCCTTGGCATTCCTTCTGTTTGGGACTCAAGGTTGTCAATCCCCTAAGCCCCCTCATTGCTCCTCATTCCCTGAAGTGCCGGGCCAGCCTATCACTCTGGCTGCGCACTAACCTTCCCTGACAAGCCATGAGCTTATAACAACCCGGGCCGTCCAGTCGTCATGTCTTTGGCTTTCTCCAGCCTATGTGGCCATTTCATACTCCTATGGTTCAGCTTACTACTTGTCCTACGCCCCGGACAAGCATACGAAGGACTCTCCGATGAAACGTTGAAGGCATTGCCACGACCAAGTCAAGAATTTAATATTTATAATGGTGCCATTCTGTCCCCTATCCTCCAGACCCGTGTCCCTGGCACCCCCGGCCACGATGCCGTCCTCGATCACCTGGTCAACTACATCCGGACGACCGTACCCAATTGGAAGCTGGAGCTTCAGAACTCTACGTCGAAAACACCCGTATCTCATGGAAAAGAGGTACCATTTGTCAACATTATCGCATACCGTGATCCTCCAGGCGCCCCCGTTGGAGACATTGAACGACTCACCTTAGTCGCCCACTATGATAGCAAATTGACACCGGCGGGTTTTATTGGAGCCATTGACAGTGCTGCACCATGCGCCATGATTATGCATGCAATGCGCACCATCGACGCCGCGCTGGAGAAGAAATGGGCTGCCATGCGGGAGAAAGGGGCCGACCCTGCATTTGAGGAAGAGCGCGGGATCCAGGTTCTTTTCCTCGATGGCGAGGAAGCATTCGAGGAGTGGACCAGCACTGACTCCTTGTACGGCGCCCGCTCGTTGGCAGAAACATGGGACCAGGAAATGAACCCAGCCATGTCCACATTCAAGACGAAACTATCCTCTATCTCGCTCTTCGTTCTTTTGGACTTACTGGGTTCTGAAAGTCCCAATATTATGTCCTTCTACCAGACTACTCACTGGGCTTACCAAAATATGGGCAATCTGGAGCAGCGTCTGCGGTCATTGGGCCAATTTAAGTCCTCATCAACCGACCCATGGTTCATTGATACGTCCAAAAATTCGCAACAGGTCGTTTCTCGGGGCGGTATTCAAGACGATCACATCCCTTTTCTGGCGCGAGGCGTAGATATTTTGCATATTATCGACTTTGCGCCGTTCAAGGGATTTTCTCCCGTATGGCACACCATGGATGATGATGCAGAGCATCTGGATATGGATACAGTTCAGGATTGGACTCTGCTTATCACCGCTTTTACTGCGGAATGGATGGAATTGGAAGGTTTCCTCGGTCATTCAGAAACTGTGAAAGCACGCAGGGACGAGGACCCTGAAGAGGAAGCCATCCGTCTGAACAAAAAGACCGAGTTGTAAGCCTTCTCTACCCTTGCCACCCTTTGGGCTTTCGGTTTCTTTTTTTATACGCTTTATACCCTACACGCCACGTCTCTGACTTGTATCCCACGCCTCGCATGAATCATGCTGATTCTCGTATACAGTTGATGATTGAAGACAATTGTTATTTTTATTTCGGCCAATGCAGCCTACGTGTCACGCATATCATCATTATCATTTAGATACACCCCAGCCTTGGAACAATTATCTTACAAAACCATCATCTCATCGTACTTTTCTTTCCAACCCAGGCTAGAATGTGTTTCCAAATATGTACCCGCTCATCGTGACAAGTCCCCAAGTGGGCTGGAGGATTGTACGCAGGATTGCCGGCCCGGGACACACTCCCCTCAGACCCCAAGCCATCCCAAATGCCACCGCACCGGCAACGAACCGCCAGTCAATATCAGCCACAGTGGCCGTGGGAAGTCTCCAATTCTCGGCAAGCGTAGGTTTTGTCAGTGATTTTCCTTTGTCACTTATCTGACGGGGGCTGTTGGACAGATAGGTCGCCATCGATGGACCGATGCCAAACACAATGATCAATGCTAAAGAAGGATCAAAGCGAGAGACATCCGTGAGAAAGGCAAAGAACCTTAAGACCTTGGCAGGGTCGGCCATTCCGGATATCAACAGTCCGAGTCCAAACTCGAGTCCCGCGAGATAGGAAAACAAAGTTCTTGACTTCTCGGATCGTGTGAGTACCTTCGGCACAACAAAGAAATTTGTGATGCTAGATAAGATTAAAGCACCGGAGATGAACACCAGCTCTGCTACCGATGGGTACGTGGGAGTATAGCAAGGGCCCATCTCACAAGGTGGGATACCAGATCCTCCAACGAGGTTGGCCGTTATCAGAGCGGTGGTGAAGAATATAGCTGTCGCGATCAACGAACGAGGAGATAGGCGTGATAAGCCACAGAGCATATGTCCTGAGGTACAACCACGGCCATTCTGAAAGAAGCAAAACAACAACCGTCAGTACTCGTGATCACCAAATCATCAAAGAGAGAATAATTACCTTCGTTCCCCAACCCATCAGAACGCCAACACCGAACGTTGCAGCCACCGAGGCCAAGGAATCAGGCGCAACAGGGTAGTTGGGGATGAGAGAGGGAGTCAAAGCCCATACAGGGACGATACTGGACACCAAACCCGCAACAATAGGCACATTATCCCTACTCGGATGAAGTATAGACCCCGAGACTAGAGACGAGATACCAAAGACAGCACCATTATGAAAGAGCAACCCCGAAGAGCCCTGGTAGAGCAGTAAGGCACCCAGTGCAGTGTGAATCGGCGTGAACATTATGCGTTTCGGAGGAGAGTAATGGGCTGAAAATAGACTTTGACGGGAAATTGGGAATTGATGTCATTGATATGGGATGCCGTCAGTATCCCAAAGTGGGCAACGAAATGGGACGAAGTGTTCAGAGCCCAACAAGTGTATACAATATGATATACAGTAGTAGTAAAAGACAAAAGTATTGATTGCTTCACTATCCTGGCGACTTCAAGGGAATTACCCGATCCGGGGACCACGCGATGGTCCCCGATCAGGAACCCGCATCCCCGATGTGGATCTGAAGAAAAGGGGATTAAAACTTTGGATTCAATTCGAGGAAGTCGGCAAGTTCTGGGCCAAATTCTAATGAAAGAATTGAAGGTTCAAGGCTTGTTTTATCCCTGGTTACACAGGAGCGCATGGAGACAGGGGTTTGCTATCACACCCATGATCCATGGATATCATTTAATCCCTGGAGCAGACAATGGGAGATCAATTTGAATCCGGGCTTTGTTCACCAGAAGTATGCAAATGTCCATAAATTGTCCATAACTCAGCTGTCAATTCCATCGTTTCGAGCATTTCACACTTTGGTTTATATGAGAGCTGTATATACTGGTTTTGAGGCTTGGGTCGTAATCTGCCTCATTAGGGCGCCACTCCTTTGTGAGGGCAGATGGCGTTTAATGGATGCTCGGGCTCGGGGAACACCCTGGCCCTGCTCGCCGACTACTTAAACTGCCCGGGCTTAGCAATCCTATAGCAACGCACAGACATGATCGTCATGCTGCCTGGAAGTGAAGGCATGAAGTTCATGGACCATTTGTTAGCCATTTATTCTGTGATGCTAGCGCCAGCAACTAATAATACATTTATCATTCAACTAGCCTTGACAATGTTTGCTGTGTTTGCTCTTCTTGCTACTTATCTCCAGGACCTTGACGCGTATATTCAATAAATGTCAAGGCAGGACAGGTATCCCTTGAATGATGTGAAACAAAATCGCATTGACCTCGGGATAAGGTTCTCTCTTGACTCCGCAAACTACAGTATGTTCCTGCATTAGCCATCTTTCAATTAAATCTCCGATAAGTCTCCTCATCTTATTTCTAACCTTGGCGCCCTGAATCTAATATAGTCTGGTCTCTAGCACTTTCGATCTAGAAAGCAAAATTAAAGTCCTGCTGATACCACTTCTGACCCCGGTCGCCTAGAGGTGGGCGATCGGCCGTTCACGGCGTGCCCTTATCAGGAGACGGCTGTGGCGCCGTGTCCGTCGTTGCAGACTTGGACTGCGCCCGAATAACGCGCTTTACTTGTACAACACGAGGCAAATGGGGGCATGCACTAGTATTTTATGTGGACCGCCCTCAAGACAGCCTTAAACCTTAGTATAGATTATCTCAAAACCTTATCAACACATCAATTTTCTATCCAGGATACCTCGAAATTTTGATCGGAAGAGCTATTTTGTCAACCAGCGATTGGTAATTGCTGTAAACGCCTAGTCTAACTTTATATCTTCTTGCTTCATTTGCCAGCACCAGTTCATCACCAGGTTTGCACAGTGTATCTATTTTGGCAAGGAATTCATGCTCCAAAGGTTCATTGATCTGCCAATAATTTTCTACCATTCATTCAAAATTACCTAGCCAATGCTTAAGCCGACGCAGAAGGTCCAGCTGTGTAGTTATCGGAGTATTCGGACTTGTCATCATACTCCTCAGGCTTCAATCTGCGCAGATATCCACCAGCCAACAAATCCTTAACGCTCTTGTAGGACAAAAACTGCGTGCCCATGCCCGGCTGCTCAAACCACGGAGCAATAGGTCCTAGTCCCACCACAAAGCTCTTCGTTACCTGGTACACATAGTAGTTGTACGGATAATCACCATCAAATGTGTTGAGGTTGCTAGGAGGAAGCGAACGCTCAATGTATGGCGCGCCCAGGGGAGCCAGGAATGATCCGTATTCGGAACCGAAGCGATCGAGCTTCTGTCCGACTGGAAGGGTGGTGTTGCCCAAGATTGAAGCACCGGCATTGGTGATCACAAACCCATTCTGGGGAGGATATTCGTATGGATCTGAGGCGTTGGTGGACCCGGCCCACTTTTCCAGGAACTGCGCTGGGCATAGGGTTCCAAATCGCTCGTAGGTTCTCAGCTCGTTATTGAGGGGGAATTTCTTCGGTGCGGTGACGGGTCCGAGGCGGTAGTCTCCACAGACGTAGGTGGTGTTCGTTGAGGTGATTCCTTTGCAAGGGTCTGGGTAGCAGTGGTCAGGGATTTTGTACTATTTGTTTTGAATGCTATTAGGTTCTTGATGAAAGTGGAAGGGTCGGGGAGTAAACATACATCAAGCGAGGCTCGTTTTGCCTGGGGCAGCGCATTGATAGATGCGGCCAAGGTGCTGAGCACCACAAGGGCTGTCGTAAACTTCATGTTCGTAAAATAGCTTTGGTGCGGTAAACCTGTGCTGCAACGATGTAGAAGGGGGTGTCCACCCGGTTATTTAAACAATTCATCTTCTGGCCAGGCTGAACCATCATTTCCCACGCTGCATGATACTAGTGAATTAGCGCATCATAGCTGAAGTCGTGCCAAGCCCTCCTTTGACGAACCGGAAGATTGTTTGAATGGGGCATTCGATGGAAATGCCGATCTAGTATCGTATCTGGTCATATTTGGCATCGATCCTATGGGAATGTCCACCCAAATAGCGGGACGGGGAGTTTGTCACCGCAGCTCAGCTCAGCTTCCGGCTCCAATCATAGTCCTCTTGGCGTCCACAGATAATATCTGACTGAGACACGTAATAGCTGAGCGACATCATCCCTTGGTACTGCTGTATGAGGGGATGCCGACCGGACCGACCCGGCCCTTGTGAAGGATTTTTGTACTGTTCCTGAACCCCTAAAAAAGACGCGACCAATAACGAGCGTTGTTATGTACCTAGTGGGGAACACTAAAGTGATCGGCAAACTATTGAGCCGCGACTCGAGCCATTCCGGAGGCTGGGGAGCCCATCTCATCACCCTTCAGGCGTTGGGCCTGAATTATCTTCATGGCTTCATGCCTTCACGGAGTTAGACGATGGAAATGGAATTCAATTGTTGATTTAATAAGTAAGTCTGACTCATGGATACGAGACAAGCCCTGAACTGGAGTACAATGCGAGTCGCGAATAGGCCCCTGAAGACGAGACCTTCAAAGGAACTTAGTATGTACAATGTGTAATGACCTTTGCTTTGATTCCATTCCTGATGGTGAGATCCCTCTGCACCAAACATTATTACGAGAAAAAGCGGATGGTACTATCTTATGCGCCAAGCCAGAAAACCGTATCGCCCTCTTGGCTAGACAGAATCGTCATCCAACAAAGACATGACCTTGAACTCACTATCAATCTACGGGACATGGATGCGTACGAGCTGTACATATGTGTCAACGATGACCCATTGGACTCGAGGTTCCTCGTTCAACAGCAGCAGACATTCCCGGCCCGCCTCAAGAGTGTCCCCTCCAACGACCTCTCGATGGCTACATGCTCCTGTGAAATGTCGCGCTTCATGCCATCCACCTCACACATTAACACTGCCGGCTTCAACCCGGTAATTGTACGGTCCAGCGACTCATGAAGCTTGTCAATGGTCGCATTCGCCCCATAGCTTGAAACAAGGAGCGAAGTGGACTTACGAGTTTCTCGTAAGTCCACTCACTGATACGGATGTTGAGTGCCGCGGTGATGTCAAAGCTTAAATGATTAATTCTCAAATTGACTGTCTGGTTGAAGTGGATGCCCGGCTCTGGCGCGATGGTGACATTCTTGCGGGTCGGGGCTTCTGAGAGTAGTGTCGTGCCGAAGAAGATCCGCATGTTTCCAAGGTTGGAGAAGCATATCATATATGCACCACAGATATACGTACTTAAGGAACGAGTAACCCTGGACACCGTGATGAGCACATCGTCGACGAGCTGCGGCTGCACAAGGTCACCCTCTGCGGCGGAATCCATGTGTCGAGGTCGTCGATCAAGACCATGAAGGTCTACAGAGAGACGCAAAAGACGAAGCTCAGGCTGTCTGAGCACCGCTATAATTTAAAAAACAGACGGCATATCCTTAGCCATGACCGAGTAGACGTGTAAAGTACCCAAGGACAATTTGACAGCCCATAGATTGACACTGATACGCTGTAGGCCGCCATCATCAGGACAGAATGAACGAATGACTTTCTGAGCCAGGGCTATGCAAAGGCTGTCCTGTAATTGGACACTTTGAGAGCTTTGGGTGTGACATGATAAGAAGGGTGAGACTATTGAGCCTTCTCCCATGGGTAGCTCCCCCGGCAATATGTAGTTATAACGTTAGTGTGAGCATCTCTGTTGACAGACTTCATGAGTTCTTTATAACGTTACCGGCATTTGAGCAGTTGTATGTTTACCGCGTTTTGTTTATTAGGGCCTCTGAAATCCTTTTGTTAGCTTCTTTGGGCATAATAGACGACAAGGAATTCACCAACATATTCCAAGGTGGAAGCGTGGTGGACCGAGTATTGAAAAGCATAAGATTTTGATTCAAATAGAATTGAGAGATGCAATGGATTCATGGCGTCGGAGGAGTACCTTCCCCAAATCACTCATCCCTACGGAATGCAGGGACCAGACTTTCCTTTTCCCAACCAATCCCTTGCAACATTTCAAAGCTAATTTTATCTTTAGTCTTTGACCTTTCCTTTGTTCCATTCTTTGCATCACCACCCACCTGGATATTCGTCTTGTCATCCACGGCTTGCTCGACCGCGCGGTATGGGTGTTACCCATAGTTCAGTCGTTCACGACTGTTTGCTCTCCGCCGTGGGAAACAACTCCAACCTGCTCGCCTTTCAGGGTGATTTTGGGTTTTCCTCTAGCATTCATCCGTACAACTTGGAGTTTCCCGTGGTCCCTACCGCCATCACTTATCCGCAAACTACGGAGCAAGTCGCCGAAATTGTCAAGTGTGCAGCAGCTCACGACATCAAGGTTCAGGCTCGCAGTGGAGGCCACAGCTATGCAAATTATGGTATGTCTAACCTCGTGGGCATACCGACAAGACTGACTCGGATTTTTTGCCACAGGTCTTGGAGGGAACGATGGTGCGGTGGTTGTTCATCTGAAGAACCTCCAGCATTTCTCCGTTGACAAGGAAACTCACATTGCGTCCGTTGGCTCCGGTACGCTTTTGGGTGATCTTCATAATCGTCTTTATCATGCTGGTAGAAGGGCCGTCGCTCATGGAAGCTGTCCTCAGGTCGGCATGGGTGGTCATTTTACCATCGGCGGTCTAGGCCTAATGTCTCGCGAATGGGGTATGGCTCTTGATCATGTCGAAGAAGTCGAGGTGGTGCTTGCAAATGCCAGCGTGGTGAGAGCTTCTAAGACGCAATATCAGGATATCTTCTTTGCCATTAAAGGTGCGGCAGCCAGTTTCGGCATTGTCACTGAATTCAAACTTCACACTCATGAAGCACCCTCGGAAGCCTTTCAGTATACATACGAAGTCAATCTCGGCAACGTTGCTGAAAAGGCGCAGCTTTTCAAAGATTGGCAGCATCTCATTGCGACCAAAAACCTCTCTCGGAAATTCTCCAGTGAACTTGTCCTTTTCGAAGGTGGCGCCTTGCTGTCTGGCACGTTCTTCGGATCCAAAGAGGAGTTCAAAGCTTTCGGACTAGAAGAACACTTTCCAATCAAGAATCAGGGCACTATCTTGTATTTGACAGACTGGCTTGGCATGCTTACCAGCCAGGCTGAGGACCTCATAATTGCGGCCATGGGTGGCACCCCAGCGCCCTTCTACGCCAAATCGCTGCCCTTTACGCCAGAACAACGCATAACCGACGAGGGCGTCGATTCCATGTTCAAATACATTGCCACTGCAAAAAAGGATACAGTCGCATGGTTTGTTATATTCGACCTAGAGGGGGGTGCTGTGAATGACCACGCCGTGAATGCCACTGCTTATGCCCATCGAGAAGCCTTTATGTGGATGCAGTCCTACGCAATTAGTCTTATTGGTCCTGTCAGTCCTACCACCAAGAACTTCCTCAATGGGTTAAACGACGTGATAACTTCTTCTCGACCTGGAGTATATGGGGCATACCCTGGGTATGTCGATCCCTACCTGAAAGATCCACAGAAGTCTTACTGGGGACCCAACCTTGAGAGACTTCAAAAAATTAAAGCGAAGGTTGATCCAAAAGATATTTTCCACAATCCCCAGAGTGTGGAGGCTGGTCTCTATAGCTATTAGGAGCGGGAGGAAGTATGAAAGGCCACAGCGCCAATGATTGTCACCAGCAGAGTTTTGTTTTTATCAATACCCAACATCGATAGCTCTTGAGCGTATTTGTTAAACTTTGTTTTGATACCAGGATATTCGAATGAGACTTAAATTTGATTTATCAAAGAGCCCGGTTGCTATTGTAGATGACTAATCTATGCAGTCGATCCTCGGGATAAATGTCAATCGACGATCGCTTCCTTGTGCACATGCACATTGGGTTCTCTCCTTCACCTGACATGGCATGACTCGGCAAGTGAGTCGGCATTCAAGTTCGCAAGTCCATGTCGATTTAGAAAGTCTCGTAGGTTCGCTTGCAGGTCTTTGAATATGAAACGTGCGGCGAGTTCAGACGTCGGTACCGATACCCCAGCACAACAATATCAAATTCCACAGCCAGCATCTTCCCTGTCCAGTCTTAAAGCTCCAGTATCGCCCCCTCAAAGGAAGCGCCAGCTCCGCCCTCAAGCCGTCGAAGCTTCTAAAAGATCTTCGGCGTCGCCCAACAATGAGCACAACCTTGCCGCCATCGAGGCAGGCGAGATCAAAGTTGATGACCATCTTGGCATTATCTCTGCAAAGTTGCATGAACTTATTCGACCACCTTTGGCATCTCAACCAGTGCCCCGTCTTCCTATTGCGGAATGGGTCGATCTATACCAACGCAATGATCACCCGGAAGGCCGTCATTTTGTAATCCACCAACACGACCACCCCGTCGCTGGTCCCCACTATGATCTGCGACTGCAGTTCTCAAAAACGAGCTCTGTGAGCTGGTCAATTATGTATGGGCTACCGGGCGACCCGAATAGCCAGCGATTGAACCGAAATGCAACAGAGACTCGGATTCACTGTTTGTGGGTACGTCATCACCCGCTCTAGATAAATTTGTTACGCGGACTGATGCTTTCCCCAGAACCATCTCATTGAGACTGCATCCGTAAAGACGGGAAGTATGATTATATGGGATACAGGAGAGTACGAAGTACTGCCATATTACACGGATAAATTCCTGCCCGAGACGGATGATTCGAGATCAGAAGATTCTGACGATGCAAGGCCATCGAAGGAATTCGCTTCGGACAGTGCCAAACTTCAAGAAGCATTCCAAAATGTACGTATTGGTCCTTTCTTATATGGTCACAGTTTTCTGACTCTAGAATCAGCGCAAAATCCGGCTCAGACTTCATGGAACCCGCCTGCCGAAGGACTACACAGTCATGTTGCGTATGAATAAAAGCACCGATTATGCAAGGCCAATCCGGAATGGGCCGAAGCGTCGTAGGAAGCCTTTCAATTCCATACGCATGGCACCAAGGGCACCGTCTACATCCGATTCTGACATTGAGCCTTCCTCAGCGTCGGCGCAAGGGTCAACTACAGAACCACCAGAACTTGAAAATGCAGAAGCCACCCATTCTGATAACGATATCGATCTCCAAATTCAGAAAAACAATGCATACCCCGGCTCAACAAACACAATCGGCTCAGTCCATCAACGTCGCTGGTATCTCAGCTTGGACCGAGCCAATTCTGGGTTCGAGCCAACGAAACCACCCAATGGGACTGGGGCATCATTATCGACATCAAAAAAGAGGTTATGGGTTCGAAGCCACAGCACTGAGAACACAATGCGCGGATTCGACTCGTTTCATGTACGTGGCCCGGACGTTGAGAGGAGCGTCGTGACGGGCCGTTTGGGGAAAGATGTGCTCGATGATGAGAAGGTGGAAGGATTTGTGCCCAGACAAGGATGGAGACCTGTTTTGAATTGAATGGGCTTCAAACGTATAATATTACCTCTGTGGAGGAGCAGCGGAGTAACACACATGGGGCTATAAACCTGAACGTGATATTCAACCTGAAAGAATCATACAAAGCATAGATACAGATATATGACTCGAAGTCATAGATACATAGAGAGAAGAAACCATTTCCCATTGCACTCATGTCAATTCCCAAGTTCACAGTTCTATCAGACTCACATTGGCCAATTTCCGGCTTCCATGCATTCAGGTAGAATCCTCTATGCCTCTATCTTCTGCCACCTTTCTTTGGCACTGAAGCCTTCCTCGACGCCCGGCCCTTCCCTTTGGCCTTCTTCGGTGCCGGTCCCGGCTTGTAATCCGGATCATTTTCTCCTTCTACTACATCCACATCCATATCCACATCCATTTCTTGACTTTCCCTCTCTTCTTCTGCCTTTGTTGCCTTCTTCTTTGATGGGCCTGCCTCTGCCTCATCTTCTGCCTTACGTTTCTTAGACTCATCTGCCTTCTTCTTTTTTGTTAAGGGCTCTGATGACGACGACCCCTCTGAAGTCTTGTCCGACGCAGAAGCCTTGCTCGACTCAGAGTCTAAGATATTCGGATCCATGTCAAGAGCTTCGAGCAGAGCAGCTTTGGTCTCCTTGGCCAACTTAGGCATCTTGACCAGATCTGCGGGTATCTCATCAATCTCCACCATGATGTTCATCTCTCCAGCCCCGTTCCGCCCCCCCAGACAGGTCTGAATATTGGAAACATAGTGAGTGCCACGAGGCCACGCTCCGAGGACTATGTTCACTGCCACCGAGCAGATGGGAGTTGTCAGAAGAGCTAGGTATTCTGGTGTGCCGTATGGCCAATTTTGAACACCAGCCAGTCCCGCGAAGTCGAGACCATTCTTTTCAGTGTAAAGGTCCTCCATAAAGAAGTCAACAGTATCAGTATTGACGACGTTACAGAAAAGAATCTGCTTCAGATTGTTTATGTCATAGAAATTCCGGTACATTGCCAAAGCTACATCAGACATATGAGCCCCTGTATCCGTTCTGAACATCTTCTCGATAACTAAAAGGCCATCTGAAACTAGCCCTGCAAACATACTCTTATTGTTAAATATGACAGTAGACGTGTAACACCACGCTATCAACGCATGGTAGTCATCCCGGAATGGGAGACCAAATAGCTCCAACGTGTTCATGGTACTGGCAGAGATATCGTCTTTCCCTGACTCATACCACGGGAGATCGGCTATCTCAAGCGTGGATTGTTCGACCTTGCACTGGACAGCAGTCACCGGTTTAAGCATCCAATTCATACGAAAGATTCCGCGGACTTGGCGCTCGCCATACTTCAAAACAGCGCCCTCTTCCATTTTGACTAAACAGAGAGGAATTGGATTCAAGTGCGGTTATGATTGTTTTGCAAGGTTGTTGATGTGAGTAGTTTGGTGATTGGCATTATTAGACATACTCGAATGCATTTTATAACTCAAAACCACAGTCGTTGGTCTAGCTAGATAATTAGAGAGAACCTATACAGGAGACAAAGAGTTAAACTTAGATGAAACATATAAAGAGTGAAGCATTCGGTCTTCCAGAGTTCTAAGGGAGCCATAGACCTTAGGAGGATGAGGATGAAGTAAAGGCGTCTGCATCTTCAATGAGTATGGGAAATTACCTAAAATAGTCAAAGAGAGCCTTTGTAGCTTTTAAGGTTCTGAATAGAATATATGGACTGTAAACTTGGAACATGAGCATAGGATAGATTAGTACGTGGACTGCGGATCGAATGCAGAAACATAAGAGTTACTTGACCAAGATATGTTGTAGAACGAGAGCTTGACCCCATTTTCAAATAGTATCCCGGTCATAGGTATCGAACTTTCATTATCATAAATACACGTAACAATTTCTTTTTAAGTCTTGGCTTGGCATGCCACTAGCGTAGATCAGCCAAGAAATACTGTATGCAAATGTTGGAGACCATTGTGTTTCGTTCTTTTGATCACATATAGTCCAGCTTGTCCGTTTTCAAACGAGTAATTCTCTTTCTTTATCAAACACAATGTTTCATACAGGCATACAGTCCACGGGAGGAGGCAATCTTGGAAGGGGTTCGCTGACAAGTGTCATTCAACTTCTTTGGGGCCCCACACTAGTGGATCACTAGTGACAGTTTTGACCCCACGAGCTGGGGAGTCAGCTTCTCGACCTCACTTTTGACTCGGATCCGTGGACACATGATAACAAGTGATCAGAACCATGAAATGTCAATATGGATCGAGGGCCCTCTTATGATGCCTAATCATGACCAGATCGAGGCTCCTAGTATTACGCAGCGTGTCCCTGCAGGCAGTGGGTCCAATGACAATGAAGCCTTTCAACTTGTTCGGCTAAAAATACGACTTCGCGAGAAAAAAAATTGCTTTCTCAAATGGCACATTCAGGCAAAATTCATAGAAGCTAAAGTGCAATCTCCACCATAGGTCGTTATCGCTGACCTTACCAGGAGTGGTCGCCCCACTCTCGGCTTTTTCAATGGGACCAAGCCTGAATTGGTGCCCGCTCCCACGGAGCTCCGATCATGTACCATGCAAGCCGCTGGAGCCGTGAGTCATTGAATCAACCAATAAGAGTTGTGCTTATACCCTACACCGTTCTTTTATCCTCAGACTGCGGGCTTGGCGGCATGCACTGGCGTTGCAGAGTCATGAGATGAATAGGGAACCGCAGTCAAGCATTACGAGACACCATTGCCTAGACCAAGGATCAACATTGCGAAGTGAAGGATTTGACTCACAGTGGCTCACAAAGAGTATACCCATCAGCACTGACCTCCCCCGCTCGATTGCGTGGATGTGACCTTAGTGGATGGCGAATGCGCTATGACTATTTTGTCGGATTAAAGATAAGCACAGCGTTTCATGCTCTTCTTATGCCTCTTAGTTTACTCGCGCCTCATTTTCTTTTTCCTTTCTTTGTTCCTTCAGTGATGGTTTGAGGCATGTTCCCTAACACTTCCATTGTGACGGGCTCGGTCGCCCTGGGATTGGTCGCCCTTGATAGTATCAGAGCCGTCAAGAGTATTGCCGATCGCATTCTCCGACGCCAATATGATGAAGCCAGTCTAGCAATTACTGCTTATCGCGACGAAGACGGTGAGGCTACGGAGGAATCACTCCGCGCCTTTTCAGACAAATGGCAACGTGTCTCAATCGCAGTGTTCTCGTTAACTGGTTTATCGACCTCGCTGGCACTCTCAGTTCTTTCAACTATAAGCAGCGATCTAAATGATTCGCTGGCTAATTGGCTACAATTTGCGATTTGGGTACGTATAAACATGCGCCAATCACGTTCCTGCCCGCTTGAAACTCGGAACAATAAAAGAAAGAAAAGAAACAATAACAGTTAACATGCGGTTTCACACAGGTCTTACTTTCAATCCAAGGAATTGCTTTTTTCACCGAACCGCGTCCAACTGCCCGATTCCGACTGGGTCAATTCGCCTTCGCAGGAAGCATTATCTCTATAGCTGTAGCGGGCTTTGAAATCCAACAAGCATGGGTTTCTCAAAATGGTCTTCTCCAAAATCGCACATGGATCGGCCTGGTCGGTGCGAGCATCGGCAGTGCTCTCCTGCGCGGGCTATTCAGTATTCTTCTACCGCGTCGCCCAAATATCTTCTTCGAGGGCCAAGCAGTAGATAAAGAGCTAACAGTTTCGACTGCTGGCCTCTACTGCTTCGTATGGGCCAGTGATCTCCTTGACTTTACAATCGGCCACAAGAATCTGGAGTTGACCGATTTACCTAAGCTGCGAGCTGATAAGCGTGCACACCGTCTTCGCGAGAATTTTGAGCGCGCGAAAGGAAATGCAAAACTTTGGAGGGGCATTATGATTGCGCACTGGCGCACTTTCGTGCTCCAGTTTTGTTTGGTCTCGGTTATGGCGTTTCTAACATTTGGACCCCAAGTTGCGCTTTTCAACATCCTCAACTCCCTAGAGGGTCGGGGAAGTGAGGGATGGTCTTCTCAGCGATCTTGGACTTGGGTCATTCTACTGGGAGTCTTTATGGCCTTATATTCGTTCATCGAGGCATGGCTTTTCTGGTGTGTTTGGTCCAGGCTTGCGATTCCCATTTATGCGGAACTTACGGCTGTGGTGTTCGCCAAGTCGATGCGCCGAAAGGATGCCAAGGACTCGAAAAAGTCCAAGGAAAGTGACGAAACACAAGCTCCTGCAAAGGCGTTGCTACCAGAAGATAAGAAAGAAGAGGAAGATGAGGAGGAGGACATGAAGAAGAGTCGCCAAAGTATTGTCAATCTTGCCGCCGTGGATGCCCGCCGTATTTCCGATGTCGCCTCTTTCCTTTATTTGATCCCAAGTGCCTGTTTCAAGATTCTTATTGGATGTCTCTTCTTAATCCGAGTTCTTGGATGGCAAAGCGCTCTTGCTGGTCTATCAATTTCTATTTTGATTGCGCCAATTAATATTGCTGTAACCAAGCGATACACGAGCGCACAAGACAAACTCATGAAACATCGGGATCAGAAAATGGCTATTGTGACTGAGGTCCTTCAAGGTATTCGTCAAGTGAAATTCTCTGCCTTGGAGGGACAGTGGCAGAAGAAGATCGGACTGGTTCGAGAAAGCGAGCTGGGTGCGCTGTGGACTTCCTTTTTCTATGATGTTTTTCTCATGGCAATTTGGATTCTTGGACCTATCGCTTTCTCATGTGTATCCTTGACAGTCTATGCCCTTATTCACGGTGAGCTATCCGCTTCAGTTGCTTTCACAGCTATGTCTGTTTTCGGTTCTCTGGAAATGGCATTAGCCATCTTACCAGAAATCATCACCAACCTACTGGAAGCTATTGTCAGTGCGGACCGTATTGATGAGTACATGGCCGCCTCGGAGAAGGTTGTCAACACGCTCCCTGGAGATAGTATCTCCTTTGAAGATGCCTCGGTGGCATGGCCCGCAGAGCATCATCCTGGAGAGAAAGAAGATGAGGAAGAGCGGTTCCAACTGCGTGATCTGAACTTTGACTTACCCAAGAAGGGTCTCAGTGTGATTTCAGGCCGTACTGGATCTGGAAAGAGTCTTCTTCTGGCCTCTATCCTCGGTGAATGTGATATCTTAGAAGGTACTGTGAGGGTGCCTGTTCCACCCGCTCTTAAAGATCGTTTCGATCACTTGGCTACAGGTGCCAATTGGATTATCGACGATGCGATTGCATACGTTGCCCAGATTCCTTGGATTGAGAACGCTACTATCAAAGCGAACATCCTATTTGGATTGCCATATAATGAGTCCCGCTATCACAAAGTGTTATTCGCCTGTGCGTTGGAAAAGGACTTGGAGATGCTCCCTGATGGTGAACTGACTGATATCGGTGCGAATGGTGTCAACCTCAGTGGTGGTCAGCGCTGGCGTGTGTCATTCGCCCGCGCATTGTACTCTCGGGCTGGAATCCTCGTCATGGATGACATTTTCAGTGCTTTGGATGCACACACTGGTCGACATGTCTACGAAAACGCCCTGACAGGCGAACTTGGTCAAGGTCGCACTCGTGTTCTCGTTACCCACCACGTTGCCCTTTGTCTTCCCCTTACGGATTATTCTGTGCTCTTGGAGAATGGCCGTGTGAAATATGCTGGCACAATTGACGACCTTCGGAAATCCAACCACCTGGAGGACATTCTTCGCGAGGAACAAGCTGCAGAGGAACTGGATAAAAAGATTCCTGACGACCAAACAGATGCTAATGATGTTGATGGAGGAACACTTCAAAAGGTCATCTCTAACACGCCACACCGACGCCAAAGCAATGCAACCAATGGAAATGTCACTGCACCACCGAAAGATACTCCCAAGAAATTTATCAAAGACGAGGCAAAAGAAAAAGGGTCTGTCCGACTCACTGTGTACAAAACCTACTTCGCAATGGGTGGTCGCCCTCTTGCTTGGGCTGTGACAATCTCGATCTATGTTTCATATGCCATACTGATGGTTGGACGAGTAAGTTTGAAGATTCAGAATGCACCTAGTGCAGTTGCAAATTATTAACTATCGAACTATAGTCATGGTGGATCAGTGTCTGGACCGGTTCTTCTGCCAATACCCATGCCAATCCCGAGACAACCCAAGTGATGCTCCAATACTCTATGATGCAGACAAATATGTCTACTGCAACCCAGGGAAATGGCCAACTCGGCATGTACCTCGGCGTATATATGGGCATCTCCGTTGTGGCCTGCATGATCGGAACCGTTAGATACTATTGCATTTTATCTGCCAGCATTCGGGCCTCGAGAAATCTTTTCAACTCCCTTGTGTTTGCTGTGTTACGTGCTCCACTCCGGTGGTTGGATACCGTCCCGTTGGGCCGAATCCTGAATCGTTTCACAGGAGACTTCCACGTTATCGATTCGCGACTGGGATACGAGCTAGGTTTCCTATTGGCCGAGACATTAGAAGTCTTTGGTATTATCGTCGCAGGCATCCTCGTCTCCCCACTTGTTCTTATCCTCGCGGCTGGTCTCCTTTTGATCTGTCTTAGGCTGTCTATGACCTTCCTCACCGGTGCTCGTGAAGCCAAGCGCCTGGAAAGTACCGCTAAGAGTCCCGTCTTGGAGCAGTTCGGATCTAGCTTGGCTGGATTAATTACCATTCGTGCTTTTAGCAAGAGTGGTGCTTTCATCGAAATCATGTATGACAAGATCAATGCCCATGCTCAGTCTTGGTGGACGGTGTGGCTCTTCAACCGCTGGCTGGGAATTCGCATGAACGTTGTCGGTGCAGTCTTTTCGACTCTCACTGCAGCACTCGTGATCTCTCTTCCTGGCATGTCAGCGTCCATGGCAGGTTTCGCTTTGAGCTTTGCCTTGCAATGCAATTCAGCAATTGCATTTGCCCTGCGACAATACTCCAATATTGAACTCAACATGAACGCTACTGAGCGCGTGATTGAATACTCCAACATCGAGCTTGAGAACCAAGGTGGTGTGGATGCGCCGGCCGCTTGGCCTACCGAGGGACGTCTGGAAGTCGATGACCTGGTTGTGGGCTACGCGCCAGATCTCCCGCCTGTACTCAACGGGCTGAGCTTCACCGTGGAGAAGAACCAACGAGTGGGTGTGGTCGGTCGTACAGGTGCTGGTAAGTCATCTCTCACGTTGGCCCTATTCCGCTTCCTTGAGGCCCGCCAGGGCACGATCTCCATCGATGGTCTGGATGTTTCCAAGATTAAATTGCACGATCTCCGGAGCCGGCTCGCTATTATCCCTCAAGATCCTGTGCTTTTTTCGGGCACTGTGCGAACCAACCTGGACCCGTTCGAGGAGTACAGTGACACTGAATTGAACGATGCCCTGGCTCGTGTGCACCTGGTTTCTGGGTCGGATAATGAGGCAACTCTCACCTCGCAGAATGCATCAGGCAGCTCTACGCCGGACACCGCTACTGTTACGGTCCAAGCAAGCAATTCGAACATCTTCTCGTCGCTGTCAGCGCCAATCTCCGAGGGAGGTCTCAATCTCTCTCAGGGTCAGCGACAGCTCCTCTGTCTCGCGCGTGCTATTGTCGCTCGCCCTAAGATCATGGTTCTGGACGAGGCTACCTCGGCAGTGGACATGGAGACCGATGCACAGATTCAGCAATCCATCCGGGCCGAGTTTGGCCGTAATGCAACTACGCTGCTTGTCATTGCGCACCGTCTGAGCACAATTGCTGACTTTGATCGAATTCTCGTGCTGGATGCCGGCAAGGCAGTTGAGTTTGCTTCACCCCAGGAGCTGATGGGCATCGAGAACGGAGTGTTCAAGAGTTTGGTGGAGAATAGCGGCGAGAAGGCCGTTTTAGAAAATATGATCTTTGGTTAGGGGCAGAAGGTTTCCTTACGTTGTCTTACAGGTTGTTACATGTGATATAGAATGGTTTTCAGAGTTTGAATAGTTTATTATTTGTTTCATTATAAATATTTGTTTTTTGCATATGCCAGAGGTGATGAGAATGAGCACATTATCATAAAAGCGCCCTTGGATTTCCAATTAGCAACCAGTCGTAGCAAGGAAGCAACCTTCCATCCAAGAAACAGCCTTTCCACGACCCAATTCTCTCCTCCGAGCACAGCTTTATATCCTATCTACGGCGTCTTGCCAGTAGATATACACCTTCAAGTTGTAAAAAGGGTCAGAGATGCCTTCATCGCGTCCGTTGGTTTAACAAGGTGGTATGCCGAACGCAGATTTCACTCTCCCTTCTCCCGAGTCTTGCAGCCCTTAAGCCTTCAAAAGAGAAGGAGAGCCACAAGCCTCAGGGAGTTGAGATATATCATATATAACACACTAGGCTTTCATCATTCTGTATAGGAAGTCAGTTTCATGAATTCGGTCAATATTGGAGAACAGGTAGACTCACGAGTATTAAACTTGGAAGGATGAAGAAAGAAGAAAAAAAAAAGCGGTGTTGACCCGCAATTATATGAAAACCACCTGCGCTAGTCTGCTTTGGGCGGGCGGGTTCCGCGCTGCCTTTTTCTGCCGTTTTTAATCGTAAGACAGTCATCGACAGTCTACTGCATATTATTCATACATAATGCTGAGTGCGGGCGTCCAGCTGCCATTGCGGCTTCGCTCGAGCTTTCTTATCTCTTCTTTGATTCGTGGCTCTCGATCAGCACCATGTGTGCGATCTATTGCGGCGTCGCGGCGTTTCCATCGTCCGGCTTGTCTCCGAGAGCAACAGTCGCCGGAGCTTCCTAGCTTCCTGGAGGCCTATAAAAAAGCGGGTTGGTTATATGCATATAGATATCCAAATCCGATCAATTGCTGATATACTGTTCTGCTCCGTAGTTGAGTTCCCACCTGCCACTCATGACTTCGAGTCGTTCTTCTCGCAGGCCGAGCCCAACACCGAGGTCGTCCTGCATGGATACCTCGGCCATAGATCAGATCTCTCAAAGAAGCTCTCCTTCGTCCGCCTGACCGACTCTACAATGAAATACAGCTTGCAGGTTGTTGCTTTTGCCAAGAACGAGGCCTTCGAACAGCTCAAATCGCTCAACGTTCACAGCCCCGTCGCAGTGCGTGGAACGGTCCAAAAGAAGAAGGCAAAGCCTACTGAGGGAGATCAACCTGCCGAAGATACATGGGAGCTTGCATTGGAAGAAATCCACCCTCTCAATGACTTCCCCAAAGAGATTATCATGACACCGGAGACAGTATTTTCGCCCGAGCACCGGTATCTACAGCTCCGTTCGGATGCGCAGCTGCGTGACGCGCTGAGATTTCGGGCTCAGGCTCATAATATCTGTAAACAGGAGTTGGAGCAGGCTCAGCCACCATTTACGGAGATTGAGACTCCGCTGCTGTTTAAGTCCACACCTGAGGGTGCCCGCGAGTTCTTGGTTCCCACGCGCCGGGCTGGCTTGGCTTATGCGTTGCCTCAAAGTCCGCAGCAGTATAAGCAGATCTTGATGGCTAGTGGATTGCCTCGGTACTTCCAGTTTGCGCGTTGTTTCCGGGACGAGGATCTTCGGGCAGATCGTCAGCCTGAATTTACTCAGGTATGTTGATAGTCAGGACCGATTGTTGAAATTGTTATTGATCTTTGATATAGCTTGATCTCGAGATGTCATTTGCGAAGGGTGAAGATGTGATGCGTACAGTTGAAGGTGTTATCCGACGCCTTTGGTCCAATTTGATGAAAGACCCCGCCCCGGAGGGCCCTTTCCGCAGAGTTCCATACCAAGAGGTCATGGCCCGCTATGGATCTGACAAGCCAGACACCAGATATGGAATGGAAATCATTAAAATCGACCACTTGCTACCCGTCGACCTTGTGGGCAAGATCTCGGACTTGAACGACCCAATTGTCGAGGCATTCAAGCTCGAAGGCAACGAAAACAACCCAGCCGAAACACACCAATTCATCAGCCAGTTCCTCGATTCCCCAGCTGGCGCACCATTTAACAGCAACCCCGACGGTGGCCCAGGTGTCTTCGTTTACAACGGCAAGCAGCCACTCTGCGGCTTACAGCCCTTCGGCTTCGAGGCCGCCGAGCAAGTCGAAGAGTTACTGGATCCTGATCACGCTGATCTCATTATCCTACAAGCTCGTCCTCGCGCCCCCTTCTCCGGTGGTTCCACACCGATTGGTGACCTTCGCCGCGCCCTCCATGCCTTTGCGGTCTCATCAGGCTTCAAACCCGCACCTACAGGCTTCGACTTCATGTGGGTCGTCGACTTCCCCCTCTTCTCCCCCTCATCCGACTCAGAGCCCGGCCAAGGTGGTGCGGCTGGTCTCTCGTCAACACACCACCCTTTCACCGCACCCAAAACCGCCGCCGACGTAGATCTTCTCCTGACAGACCCCTCCAAAGCGGTTGCAGACCACTACGATCTTGTGGTCAACGGTGTCGAGCTTGGTGGCGGAAGTCGTCGTATTCACGACGCCGCCGTACAGGAGTTCATCTTCCGTGATATTTTGCAGATGCCTGCTGAGCGTCTCGGTGACTTCTCGCATCTGCTCGATGCTCTGCGCGCAGGCTGTCCGCCCCATGCTGGTCTGGCATTGGGATTCGATCGCCTGGTTGCTGTTATGCTGGGTAAGGAGTCTGTGCGGGATGTTATCGCATTCCCCAAGACGGGTAAGGGTGGCGATGATGCTATGGTTGGAGCGCCTACTCCTATGACGGCTCAGGCGTTGGAGACATATCACTTGCAGCTGCGGAAGTAGATGCGAGATAGTTCATATACTCTGAGCATTTGGTTGCATCTGTCATATTCACTTGGCAGCTTTGTACTATAGGTGTACCATATATTTAGATACCCGGTCACAATCCCCCATCAATGTATTGAAATTGTAAAAGGCGGAGGTTAGTACCACTTCACAAGATTACTCAAAGCATAAGTAAACATGCTCAATCCTTCAGTATTACTAATATGGCGATGTAGGCGCACTCAATGTGGCAATCTGCCCGATGGTAAGTTCCGGAATTACGTACGCCCTCGAACGTTATGGAGGTCCCTTGACCCCCGGTCCAATTCCTACGCAATCTGCTCCTTTTATTGCGCAGATCAGCCGTTGCTTGGCATTCCGAAAAAAGACGCAGGAAGCCTCTAGTGCAAGACAAGGCTGAAAAAGGATTGACTAATTTCCATTGGGGGAAGATTGCGGATCCCTGCAACCCCAAGACTGATGTTGGAGAAAGATCTCCAAGAAGGTACAGACATGATGAGTCAAAAGGGGATCCTGGTGGTGATTAAGTACCCAACCCAGAGCAAACCCCATAAATCAAGCCTGTCTTTCGGCTGACGCTTCCTTTCATGTTTTTCTTGCTTCCTCCATTCAAAATACCTCATCCTGACTTTGGCGTCCTTGGCAGCCCCAATGACTGAAAAGGATACGGAGACTGGCGTGCTCGACACTCCATTACCACCATCAACAATTCCTGGTCCTCCACCACCGCCAGATGGGGGTGTCCAGGCATGGACACAGGCCGTAATGGGTCACTTGGTGTGTTTTAACACCTGGGGCTACATCGCTAGCTTTGGTGTATTTCAAGCCTACTACCAATCCGAACTCGGAGATTCGCCATCCGCCATTTCATGGGTGGGATCGGTGCAAATATTTCTCATCTTCTTCATCGGGACCTTTTCCGGCCGTGCTCTAGATGCCGGTTTCTTTTACCATGTGTATTATGCCGGGTGTTCTTGCAGCTGCTCGGGGTCTTCATGACTTCTCTCGCCACCCGCTATTGGCAGCTTTTCCTTGCGCAGGGGATCTGCACAGGCCTTGGCAGTGGCTTGCAGTTTTGCCCAGTAATGGGACTCGTGGCCACATACTTCTCTAGTCGAAGGGTCTTTGCCCTGGCTTTTGGCTTGGTCGGAAGCGGAACCGGTGGTATGCTCTTCCCGGGTCTTGTCAAATCCCTCATATCAAGTATTGGATTTGGATGGACAGTGAGAGTACTAGGCTTTGTGATGGTGGCTACAAGCATCCCAGCGACTCTCCTCCTCCGGCCACGACTACCTCCACGTAGATCGGGCCCATTGGTCGACTGGGTCGCTTTCAGAGAACCCACCTACATTTTATTCATCCTCGGGATGTTTTTCAACTTCTGGGGGCTCTATTTTGCTTTCTATTACGTCGGGGCTTTTGGGCGCAATGTCCTAGGTTTGACTTACTCGGATTCGGACACGCTCATCATCGTGACGAACGGAGCAGGTATAGTCGGACGGCTTATTCCTGCCTACTTGGCGGATCGCTATTTCGGGCCTCTCAATACAATCATTCCTCTTACCATTGGGGCTAGCATAATGATGTTTTGTTGGGCCGCCGTCGACTCGAACGCGGGTCTCTATGTTTTTGCTGTCTTGTATGGCATGTTTTCCAATGGTGTCCAAGGCCTATGGCCTTCCACACTTTCTAGCCTGACACCGGACCTCACCAAGACCGGAACACGTATCGGTATGGGCTTCACCATTGTCAGCTTTGCCTGCTTAACCGGTCCACCTCTTGGCGGCGCTCTTATTGCAAGGTCGCATGGTTACATCGGAGCACAGGTTTGGGGTGGTTTGTCTTTTTTTCTTGGCGCCAGCATCCTCGTTGCTGCTCGGGTGTTGAAGACTGGAACAGAGATCAAAGCCAAGATCTGACTCACTTGGCATTGTGTCATCTGCGCAGGCCTGCATTGTCTTAATTGCAAGGTTGCCTGACTGGAAACGAAGTCTAAGTAATGTGGAAAACTCTAAAAGCTTCATATAAGCTTTAATCTGATCTCTTCTGAATTTACAATTTACGGAGAAGGTAAACGAAGTTTCACTTCAGTTTGGTCCATTTGAAAGGGAGATAATTCAAACTATCATTGTCGCTCGAGGAGAGGAGTGAGCAGTAAGCTGCCTAAGATGCGAGCAATCTGGTGCACTGGAGAAGATTGTCCAATAAGGCAGCAATAGTCAAGTTCCCAACGCGGGGCACAAATTTAGAGGCCACTTCGAGGATTTCCGCATCAAAGTTCTGCATGAATTTGAGATTAAAACGGGTTCGTCACTCGCATGAGGCCCACTCACCTTGGCGGAAGCAACGTTGATGCAGATGGTGCCTCTCTGGATCCATTTCGCCTCCACCTTGAACGTGCGGTGCGGAACGGCCGAGATGATCACGCCAGACTTTTGCACAACATCCTGAAGGGTCCACTCAGTTGGCGTACTCCGCACCTCGGCTGACCCACTTGTCACACTAGCTTTGTAGATCTGGACCCCCATAATATCAACACTATAGACACGGGCGCCTTGGCTCGCTAACAGTTGGGCGAGAGGCAGCCCGACAACATCGGATCGATTGATGATGCAGATATCCCATCCTTTCAGCCTTTCCCCCTCGGCTAGACTCCGATCATAGATACCCAGCCAATGTAAGATAGATTCCACTGCTTTCGCCGTGCATGGCACTAGTGTAGGGATCAAACGGGGCTGGGCTTGATCCTCCGTTACTCCATGAGAATGGGGTGAGTGGGACCGATTGAGTCCTTCCACATCCTTTCGGGGTTTAACCATGCTTTTGATTTCATCATCTCTCGCGTCTCCGAAAATCGGATAATATACCATCATTCCGTGGACAGATGGGTTCTCATTGAGCGCCTTGATGTACGTTGCCACATTCCTGGGTTTCAAACGTACCAGGCAGAAGTCGATCCCACTAAGGTTCTGAATCAATGGAGGAATTTCACTATCCAATCGTGTCATGTTTGGTTTACTCACATATTATGACATGTTTCCCGAGTGCATTCTGCATATTGATGCGACCCAGAATCATCGCTCGCTAACAGGGCAGTGAGACAAGACGGTTGGGAAGGCCTTGAACTCTTTGCGCAAGCTGAGCATATAGTTCTTTGGTTAAGTCTTCTGGGAAGATCGTTACGCCGAGAGCCTGAGGAGCACGCATGATGATATCTCGAATTGATTCTGCGAAAGGTTCACCTTGGATAATTGGTTATATCGCTGTTTTCAAGTAATGACTGAGCCATGAATAATACTAAGTTAAACGAATGAGACTAATGTATATTTGATATGCGCGACTTGGCAAGCTATATATAGTAATATAAATACCAGGTGATCTTCATTTTCGATGCAACGTAGGAGGGCCAAGATCTTTGAGATGAGTATTTGTCTTCCTCTATCTGCCTGAATTAGCATTTTTCAAGTTATGGTCCTTCTTGGAAGTGTGGTGGAGACGTAAGGTATGGCGTTTTTAGCCTTTTTTACGTAAATACTTTGGCCTACTTGAGAGTTATTCCTGCATTGTTACATCCTCTCATGTGTCATGGTCATTGGCATTTGGTAATTATAGTTCGTCATCCTAGAGAGATTATGCCAAAACGTGGGAACTCCTGCAGGTAGCTCATTTTGTAGACGAAATAGTAATATCTTACCCTGGATCCGCCGCTAAACTGCATGCTCCCGAAGGATTCATTGACACGCGTGTTGTGCATTGGTGGGGAATCTTCCAGTATCAATTTCACGGTTCTCATGTGGAATGATCTTCATTCCCCATTGCTCACATAAATGGCGTATTCAAGAGTGACTGCATAAGCTAGTGGGTATGACTGTGCTTTTGCTCCATGTTGGGGCAATCACATCATCATATTACTCCAAATGCTTCATCTTGGCGCCTGTAGTTTACTAGATTTGCCTCACATCCTTGTACGACAATCTACCCTCAACCTATACACTGCATAGCGTGAGGGGTAGTCAGCTAGACAATTGGGTGTGCTTATGTCGAGATATAAAATTGAACTTCTGGGCCCGGACCAAGCCTGTGTTCGAAGAAACCTGCAAAGGAATATCAAAACATCCTCCAACCACAATGGTTCAGATCCTATCTCAGTCATTTTCCTCTGCTTCTACTCTTCCGTCTCTTCCACCACTCAGCATTACGTTAGTGGGGAGCGGAGCAAGCGGACTCGCCGTATTTCTTCAATTGATTGAAAGGGCCAAAAATGGAGACCATCTTGGAAGACTTTTTATCCTTAGAAAAGAGTCAAATCCCGGGCCCTGGCCTAGCATATTCAGACTCCTGTTCAGGGACAATCTTAAACATGCATACCGATACGATGGGGTTGTATTATGATAAGCCCCAGCACTTTACGGAGTGGCGGACAAGCCTCAAAGAAGGCGAATTTCCCTCACGGCTGAACTATGGAGAGTACCTTCAACATACATGGGCGCAAGCAATGAGTGCAGCTGAACAGGCTGGATTGAATGTTTCCGTCATTCATGAGGAAGCCAAAGCAATCGAACGATTGAGCGATGGTGCTTTTTCTTTGGCCCTTTCCAATGAAACAACACTCGTGTCACAGGCTGTCGTTCTGGCCCTTGGTAATTTTACCTCGGTGTACAATTCCCATCTGCTCAACTTACCGGGATTCTTTCCGAGCCCATGGCCTCTATCACAATTAAAATCTATTCCACCTGACTCTTCCGTGATTATCGTTGGCTCTCGCTTGTCTGCCGTCGATGCTGCGACCTACCTCTGTGATAATGGTCACAAAGGAACGATCACTTTGATGTCACGCGGCGGCCGTCTGCCTCGAGTTCAAGGAGACCAGACTACCTATTCGCGTCGGTACGTCCTGTATGAACTTGCTAAGCAACTTGAATCGGACCCGGACGACAGCCTTCTGCAAGTCACAAGTGGTCTGATGGCTGAACTGTCACAAGCAACAAATGGGGATTGGAGCTGGATCATTGATGATTCATCTCCAGAGAAGCAACTACGACAGGACATCAAGGCTGCAATGACCAATGAAGTGCAGTGGCAGGCTGTTCTTCGAGGCACGGCTCCTGTTGTGGAGCGATACTGGAATCGATTATCCCCACGAAGCCAACAGCTCTTCATGGAGAAATACCACAGTACATGGATGAGGTTCCGTCATGGAATGCCTCTGCAGAATGCACAAAAAATCGTCAGGATGCTAGAAAGTGGACAGCTCAAGATTGCCAAAGGCGAGAGTGTCAGATGGGATGGTACGTTCAAAGCAGAGACCTCGTCTGGAATCATCGAGGTCCCGTATATCATAGAGGCAACGGGCCAAGAGTGCAGTCTCGAACGTATTCCTTCGCCGCTTCTCCGATCTGCATTGAAGAACATGCTGATTACCCCCCACCCAAGGGGTGGGATATCTGTTGATTTTGACGACTTGAGCGCTTCACCAGGGCTGTACGCCATCGGATCCCTCACATGTGGTTCACATTTCTATGTGAGTGCCATCGACCGTATCGCAGCCCATGCTTCTCGGATCTCCTACAGTTTGACGCAGACGCCTTGTGCCCGATCGTTACATGTGGCAATATTCTGTGGATCTGATCTGTTCTCCCACCTCATGGTGAGCAAAATGGTTCCTCAACTTCTTGCTGCTGGCCATGTTCCGTACGTCTTTCTTCCGGAACACAAGGCTAGCCGCATTGCGACATTGTTTGACCTTAGAGAGCTGGCATTCTTCGAACGAGAGTTACTGCAGCAGTATATTTTGCCTTACTTCAAGGATGATCCCTCGTACGGCGCAACGCATCAAACAGTGGACCAGCTTCGCGCCAAATATGGAATCCTCGTTGAAAAAGTACCCAATGTCAACAACATGTCTTTCATAAAGACGCTTGACAAGCACCACATTAGTGTCGGGTTGTCAGTGCGCTGCTATCAGCGGTTCAAAACAGACATCATTAGATACTTTTCCAAGCCCCGACGCCTGTTGAATCTTCACCCCGGCGCTCTGCCTGCCTACCGCGGAGTTATGACGACCGTCCGCGCCATGAAGAACAAGGAGACTTATTTCGGGTATTCGCTCCACGATATCGATGAGAACTGGGACTCTGGAGATGTGGTTGATATTCGAGAGCATCCCATAGACTATTCTAAGTCAATGCTAGCATTTATGGCGGATGTCTACAAAATGGGAGTGGCCGTTTCGGTGGCTGCATTGGATAAAATCTCAAGGGGAAAAGAACTGTCCAAAACCCCTCAGAAGATCGAAGGAAGTGGGTACTATACGTTCCCAACTAAGGAGGAAATGGAAGATATTAAGCAAGATGGAATTCGCTTGGTTGATTCTCAGAGCATCGTTGATATTATCGTGGATTCGTTCGCGTCGCCGAAGGACCAAGAGAAATTCCGCACATATATCGAAGCGGCTGTGCAAGATTGGTATAGATGGAACACGGTTTGAGGGTTTTTTTTCTTGCCGGAGAAGGCGTGACGGAGTTATTAAGCCCAATTGTTAAATTGCAAGTCATAAGTACACGAAATGCATAAACAGTGGGCCTGAAACGCACAATGACTGGGCCAAGAGAAAAAAAAGAACAGCCATTTGAGAGCTTCTACCATATCGAAAAGATCAATGCGATGCGATTGTACGCATAGACGATTGAAAAAAATAGTAGCTCTAAGGAATTGTCCCGACAGCTGGCGAGACTGGAATACAGGAAAGATGCGAACATTTGAACTAAAGCTCACCAATTTAATGGATTTAACGACGATAACTAGATTGTTCGTCTACATTTTCCGACGCAGACAGTTAGACCTGTATCTGTAATAATGGGTCTTGACTCGTAGATTATGATAACGGGAAACTAACATATACGTTCTACAACGCTTTGGAAATGCATTGGACATAGCCAATGTTTCCAATGCTATGCTCAATGTTATGTGGCCCGCTAGGTTGACTCCGCTAGTCTCCAGGGACATCAGGTCCATAATGTGTCTATTGGCGGGACTGTCCTGGATGGACCAATTCCTGGAGAAAGTCACGTCACCCATATCTAAAAGAAGATACTGGAATCTCTTGGTCATATCGTGAGACTGGCTCCGGCCTCTTTCGGTATGATCAGCATCGTTAGTTAAAGTATGCAAAGGACCCGCACGTTCTAAAGAATCAGCTCTTCGAGGCCCTTGACAGCAGGAATGCTGACTGAATCACTCGTAATACGACGCTTGAAAGCATATAATTTGCGATCAATCGTGGTCAAGTTCGCGGGAACGGAGAAGAAACGCGTGAAAGCTCTGTAGACCTGCGATTCCTGTGTGTTGGCGCGCACTACGTAGATATCCAGTATAGCTTCATCGTTGCAAAGGACACGCGATTTGGTACAAAGCGAACTACCCAGGCGAGGGATTTGTAATCTTGATGATATTGGAGGTAATCCAATTGGCTCCATATGGACATGTTATACAAGAAGAAAATGGAAACAAAAAACGCCACTCCCAACCGCTGTATAAAGTTGAACCAGACAACTCAGAAAGGAAACAAAAGAAACCTGTGGAAAGGTATGTCTATACCAATGACCCAACAATGCATATTTGAAAACTAGTCATGAAGTCTCTCATGCAGTAGACAAAGCTTTGCTCCGGTTCGCTGATAGGACGGAAGCATCTTGTGACTTAGAGTTGTTTCCAAGGTCTTCCTCCTCATCTTCATAATACAGATATTCCTCGTCGTCTTCCTCCTCTGGCTCTCCAAAGATGTTTCGCCAGACACCATCCCACAGGCCCTTCTTTGTAATTAGTCCACCAACAAGTAGAATAGGCAGTTGCCAGATACTAGCCCAGAAGAGACCACGGGCGGTGCCCTGCGCACCTTGGTGTTGCCAGAACCGATAAGCTTCACGAACGAGCCAGCAATTGGCCACAGTGCTTCCAACCAAGAAGCCGTGACCGACGACACCGACCCACCAGAGACCGATGGACATGGGGAACATCAACACAGAATACCGCAATGCAACACGAGTATTCATAGCCGGGTTTACCCAGGCAAGCATTCTGTAGCCTGCTCCCTTGTATTCGTCGCGAATAAGGTGTGAAAGGGCGTTGAAGTGAGGGAACTGCCAGGCAAACAAGATACCACCGAGCAACCATCCACCAATACTTTCTTCGCTAAACAGCATGTCACGCCAAGTGTCATGCCCTGTTGTAGCGACCTGATTTTGCGCAGCAATCCAGCCCATCAGCGGCGGGATACCACCGACAATTGCTCCGATCCACGTGTTGATTACATGAATACGCTTCAACGGCGTGTACACGAATGCATACAGGGCAATATTTGCCGCAGACAAGGCTGTTGTTGTGGGGTTTGTTCCGACGTACAGAAGACCAAGACCGATGACCGCGGTACCAATAGCAAATAGCATAGCACCACGGTGCGAGACCAGCCCGCGGACAAGTGGGCGATTCCGTGTCCGAGACATCAATGCATCATACTTCGGCTCAGCCATCATATTCAGAGTATTGGCACTGCAGCATGAGAGGAATGTGCCCACGGTCAAGTAGATCAATGTCAAGGTTGAGGTCGAGAGCGTTGGGAGAGGGGTCATGGCCGGGTCGAGGGCAAGCAACGACGAGATGGGGTACATTCCGTATGCAGATGTAGTGGTCAGGACGACCAGGAAGGAAAGTCGAGGTTTCGTCAGAGCGAGGTATGCAGCGAATTTGCGGCGGAGGGAGGTGGTGGGGAGGGCGGCAGACATGTTCGACAATTGCGTCGACGCATCCAGTGGAAGTTGCTGCTCCGGTTGAGCGCTATTAGACTCCTCCTTCAATCGTTTTCTCCGCCGATGTGGCAATTCACTTTGGGCAGATTCCGGCGCAATTGGAGTAGCTGTCTCGGACGAGCTGTTCGGAGTTGCGGAGGTATTCGGGGGCTGCGAAATGGAGGGATTGGACTGGGCGTTGGCATTTGAGGATGCGATTGATGAAAGCAAGCCGCCGGTAGTATTTGAGCCATCGAAAAGTCTGTTAGGAGAGAAATAGGTCTTTTGGAGGGGCGAGGTGGATTGGTTCGCCATGATGCCCGTTCGCCGGTTTGAGGATGTTAGGAACCCCCGAATTGCTTGGGGGGTATGCGTTCGCGATCGAACCAGACATCGCGAACATAGAGCCGCCTCTTGAGGCCCTATGGGCCTCAATAGGGCGGGCCGTAACAGGATCATGGCGCGTCTGTGATCCTTAACAGGTGAAGGGGAGAAAAGTGGAACGATGCGAACTTTCCCCGGCGGCGGCACGGACCAAACCCGCAATTTATTCGGCTTCAATGTCAGATCTACTCCGTACTATTCCGTGTTTATGGCATCAATATACTGTTGCAAGGGAATGAAAATACTTGGTTTTATAATGAATTTTACACTTGTATTTATCCCCAGGTATGTATACTTTCGTTAGTTCCTCTTTAAGCAAGGATAACAAGAAGCCCTATGGCTGGCATGTATAGAGAGAGTCGAGACCAGGGTAGCCGCAACTTGAAATTTCAAAATTACTCTATGATTTAGCTTTGGGTTTGTGTAATAATAACTTATACTGTTTCTTTAATGACATTTACTCAGAAGCATTGACTTTGCGCGGTGAATTCTTTGTTGATATTGACGGCTTTCTGCACCGTGATTATGTCATTTTGTATCTAATCGCTGTGGGTGGGAATGTCAACACAAACATTTCTTTCAACCACGTTGTCCTCAACCAACACCGTCACCATGGATGTCTCCAGTCTGCAAACCACTTTGGAACCTATCTTTGTACACCTCCGACCAATCGTCGCACAGGTCCCTCAACCCATCCATGACCTGGCCATCTCGCTGATCGGCGAGGACTGCCACCGTGCGCTTGTCCTCGATCTCGACCTCACCAAGGACCCCGCCTGCCTACCACTCGCAATCTCCAAAGCCCTCGGACTCGCCATTGTCGGTGCCAGCGCGGTGGTCAAGCTCCCCCAGATCCTGAAGCTGATCAACTCGCGCTCCTCCGCCGGTGTCTCCTTCATTTCCTACGCGCTGGAAACTGCCAGTCTGCTTATCACCCTCTCCTACGGTGTGCGCAACCAGTTCCCCTTCACCACATACGGCGAGTCGGCTCTTATCGCCATTCAGGATGTCGCCGTTAGCGTCCTGGTCCTGACTTTCGCCGGCCGGTCTGCCGCCGCCGCCACCTTTGTCGCTGTTATTGCGGCTAGTGTTTACGCCCTGCTTTTCGATCAGACTCTTGTCGATGCGCAGACTATGTCTTACCTGCAGGCTGGTGCGGGTGCTTTGAGCATTGCTAGCAAGGTCCCCCAAATTTATACTATCTGGCGCGAGGGCGGAACTGGACAGCTGAGCGCATTCGCGGTATGTTTCGCATCGAAGTATAGCTTTTTTTTACGTGACTGACTTTATTTTGTGCCTAGGTCTTCAATTACCTTGTCGGTTCCCTTTCCCGCATATTTACCACTCTTCAGGAAGTCGACGACAAGTTGATTCTTTACGGGTTCATGTCGGGTTTCGCATTGAATGTTATTCTCGCTGCCCAGATGGTGTACTACTGGAACAGCCCTGCGCCCAAGCAGAAGGCCTCCCACAAGTCTGTGGAGCAGGTCACCTCAGGCCAAAGCACTGCGGTGCCCAAGTCAAGCTCGAAGTCGCCCACCACACGGCGCCGCGGCTAGAAAACTTGTTTCACTTCTTATACTGCGCTTCAATTTTCAAATTTCGTTGTAATTCATTTAATAATACAATTTCGGAATTCATGCAGTCACTTTCATGGAACCAACCCCAATAATACACCGTACCGTTCCTGTACACCTCCATCTACATGAACAGCAGCCCCTCAGTAGGAAATGACTGCGGAGACAAATCTATGGCATCCGCCCAGTAGTCATGTACCTCAAAATCTCCCCAAGAGGCACAACAGGTTCAACAGCATGCGCATGATGAACCGCAATATCATACTCCAACCCAGACCCACCCCCAGACTTCCGATGAACCCCTATAACCTCCATCTCATCCTCACCATCCTCATCCTCCTCCTCTTCTTCATCCGAATCCCCCTCATCATCCTCCAACTGCCTCTTCAACCCCGTAACAACACCCTGAATACCCCCCGGCCCCTCCCGCTCCTCAAGCGTAAAGTTACCTCCCCAATTCCGTCTCCTTGCCTCCTGATTCGCTTCAAACGGTGCCCATTCCCACAGCTCATTGAGTTCCGCCTCGCTAAGCGGCTTGTTCTCCGCGGTCGTGTTGAATCCCGGTGCTTGCGCGGGGTCTGTACCAGCGACACGACCGCGCGCGACCCAGTCTTCGACGCGGGGATCGAGTTTCGTGCGGAGGAGTTGCTCCAGGGTATTTGCTTGCGTGCGTCCTGGGTATTCGGGGCCTGGATAGGCAACTAGGCTTGAGAGGAGGTCGCTGTGTTCGGAGAGGTGTTCGGAGACGCTGATGAGGTTATTGGAGATGATGCTTGCTTGGGATTGGAGGGAGGACCTTGGGGTTTGTTAGCTGGGTTTGGCTGGAGGATGGGCGGTGGTTTGCGCGTACCATTGCGGGAGAGGGTCGCTTTGGTTTAGGCTTGCAATTAGGGAGCCCAGGGAGCGGGTTAGTTGGACGAGCCGTTGGCGGGATTGCTCAAGGACTTTTATCTGGTCTTGGGTGAGGGTTGACATTGTGGGGTTGAGAGGTTGTTCTGGTGGTTGGTATGAATTGGAGTTCGACGAGGTTAAGATGCTGGAAGCTTTTGGTGGGTCCACTCTGAGCTTGAACTATAAGAATCAGGCACTTTGGCCATGTCTTCCTAGTCGGTTTCTAGTTTATCGAGGTCTTCGATTGATTGCAAAAACATTTTCAGTTCGTCTCTATTTTCAGAATAAAGAATATAATACATGAAATGCCTCCCAGCCATCTCGACAAAAGGCCGTCTGGATAGGCATTTGAGTGTACTGTGAGGAATAGATGTCTCGTTAATGAAACCTGGGCCACTACTCATTGAACCAACGACCTTGGCCAATAAAAAACCATCTCATGAGATCTGAGTGGAGACCTAATCGTATACAGAAATCCCTAGGGTATACCATGACAGCTGTGTCCATACTCACCTTATCTCCTCACTACCCCGCCAGCGCACTCCCTATTAATAGGTCCCGTCTCTGGGAGTTGTACGGAGTCACCGAGTATCTCTTCAGCAAAAAGCGCATACCTATCTATTCTCACGGTAAACACAGGCAGCCCGAAGGATCACTCTCGCCCAAAAATAGCCTCCCCGCATCCCCATTGGACCCTTACCCTCTCGACCTCTTGGCGGTGCGTGCTGAAACCCACCCACCAACCAATCTGACGAGGGCGTGGCGGGCCGGTAAACTGTGATATACAGATACGAGGTTGATCGGTGTGAAAAAGGTTTGATTATGGTTATTTTTGGGAATGTGGTGCTCTGAGAGCTATGTTTACCTACTTTCCTAAGGTTTGTGCGAGGGAGGGCGGAAGCTTGGTTAGGAATAAATACGGCGCTCTTTCTCGCTTCTCTTTCTCTTCGTCTGGGTCCCTTTGCCCTCGAAAATCTACAAAAACTTCAAGCTTTACAGTGTTTCTTTCTATTTACTTCGACTGGGTTTTCTGTGGGGTGTTCGTTCATGATTCTTTTCCATTGCGGCTCACTACCTAGTAAGGTATTCAAGGAATGTCTTTCAGTCCAGCTATCATCCATCCAAGATGTTGGGATATATTCATCGCACGCAAATCAAGAAGGAAACCAAAACGCCATGAATGAGGGGTCAGGGAACCCCAGAAGCCAATCATTATTTATTGCCAACAAACACCAACATCAACTTCAATATTCGCCGTGAGGATCAATGAATATCTCAGGACTATTTTGCTGAGTTAGGCATCACCAAGATGCACTGTTCACTCTTCAACCATATGCTGCACAGGTATCCACAGAGATTATTACATAGCATGCTTCTGGTCCGTGCCAATAGCATGAGGAGCCTGCTCAAGGCCTGGATAAGGTCCGGGAACAGTGATCTCCGTAGCCTGCGGCTGGATATCCTGCTTGGGCTTGAGACCATACATCTCATGAGCCTGGCCGTATTGCTCATTAAAACCATGATGTTGCCCATACCCAGCAGCGTGCATCTGCGCAAACGCCTGGTAGTCGGAGTACATCTGTTGCTGCTGCTGTGTCCAATCACCCTGGCCCTGCATAGGCGTGCTGATGGTGGTGTCATTATAGCGGGCATACAGGTGGTCCGGGAACCGGTTTTGGCGGTTGCGCTTTCTACGGTAGCGGATGTAGAAGAAGCAGCAAGTGCCGATGCCGAGGCAAATGATGATGAAGGCTAGGACAGGGAGCGCGATCACCAGGCCGAGGTTTACGTGGGAGGAGCTTGCGCTCGGGGTGGTGAGGGACATGCTTGAAGGGAGGAGAGACTCCGAGAAGATTCTCGTTGGGGAGACGGCGAATTCGTCGCCACTGGTTGTTGGGAAGTGGCAGTTGTATCGAATGGATTCGAGGACTGCATTTCGAAGGTTAGGTATCTGTTTTTCATCTTTGCTGCTAACAAGGAGTACGTACAGTTTGCCAGGTAGATCTGGTTGGTTGTGAGGTTGTAGCAGAATTCGCAGGTGTTGATTACATTGTCTGCAAAGGACGCAGTATCACACCATGCACCCAAATTGTCCGCATTCGGGTCCTCAAGCTCGAACTGCACGGCATCTTGAACCGTCCCACACGCCACTGGACATGGAGACGATACATTGGAGATACTTTCAGGATATCCGAAAACGCAGGTCGAGAGCGCAAATCGCAGATTATCTGATCCCGTTAGCGCTGTCAAACTCGACCGTTCATGGAGGAACATACAAAGACCCCAATTTACATCAGTTTCCCCTGTCGTATCATCTTCATAGGTGCTTTCTAACTCGCAGGTAATGCAGTCTTTAAAGTCCTTGCCCTTTGTCGTGCTGTTGAACGCAGTGTCCACACACGAGATCTCGTCGGCCGTCGTGTTGGTGGCCGCACCCCATTTGTTACAGCTGTCCGTACATGAGGAGCCAGATGTGACTCGCAACCCCAGCACAGCTGGGGTGCTCAGCAAGACCACGAGTGCTAATGCCGACATCGTGGACTGCCAGAGCCCAAGCATGGTGGATAGGAAGCAAACCGGAGTTAGCTTGTTCCTTCGACCGCCAAAAAGGAAGCAGAAGGCAAGCGCCAAAATATGACGATCACGGTTTCATGGAAAGGCTGACAGGAAGCACAAGTCAGAAGATGAGCGTCTTCGGGAGGAAAAGCTTCTTTTTTCAGTGTCCGAGAGCTCTCGCACCGGAGGGGGTGACGATTGAGTGGAGTGGTCCAGTCGCAAAAAGGCTGGCGACCGAGTGATTCGCCATGCAGTGTGAATTTGCCTTAGTGCTTTGGCGAAGGATGTGCCTGTCGAATCAAGCACACCCCTCACAGGGTGACCACTCGGCGCTTAGAGCTCATCGCAGAGAGGCTGGACAGGGCCACTCTTGAGATTAGTTGCAGACCAACGGTTGGTTGCTGGAGCGGGATCGACCACTTACCCTTGTTCAAGTGGATCCGTTTGGGGGGTGACGAGTGTGATGAAGATTGAGGGGTGATTGGCGAGTGGGCGGTTGTGACTGTGACACGAGCTGCAGCTGCATACTGCACGGACCGGCGGGTGTTCACCATTGCAACCCCTCATCCTTTCCAACTCTAGCCTTGAAGCTGAAAGAGATTCAAAAAATCGAGAAATGCTAAGCGCCAAGAGTCGTACATAAGTGGGGGAGAATACAGGTTTACCCCGGCGGAGTTTGTGCTAAACAACAATAATGCTGAATATCAAGCAGGAATAACGCAATGCTCGCTTACACGGATAAAAGGTCATAATCAAGTAAGTATTGTATTTGGACAAGCACTAAACTTGGTGCCTGAGAAAGAAATTAAATACAATTTAGGTGAGTTACATCCCCCAAAGAGAAAAATGAGATTGTCGAATAAAAGCAAATGTGGCCGCCCTCGTAAAAAACACAGTTTTTCTAAATCAAAAGAAAGTGAAAACAAACATAATAATAGAGATCTTCTCCCCAGATCAACCATAAAGCTCATCGTAGGATGGTACCATCTCAGGTTGCGTAGGAGTTGGCTCAGGGTCCCGGGTCTTCGGACGAGGGACCGGCGGTCGCTTCTCTGCATGTGCAGACTGCATGGCATGGGGAGCAAATCGGGGAGTATCCGGGAGGGAAGGTGCAGAGATAGAAGAAGCCGCAGTGTAACTAGTCCTTCTAGAGCTACCCGCAACAGAAGACGCTTGAGTGGTTGAGCTTTGTATGCTGACTCGACGCATACGAGACGTGATAGACAGTGCCGGCGATTTTGCTGCGCGATCGTATGAGCCGCATTCATCGTGGCTCACACGTGGAATGTCTCCAGTCGTGTAGCCACGGCATATGAGCTCTCGAGGGTCACCCAGCGTATCGCGCTCCTCATCTTCTTCGTCGCAAGATTCCTCGGCTGGGTCGCAAATGCTGTCATCGTCCCCGTCGCTCTCCCTGATGTCGTCCCGTCTATCGTGCCGAGGATGATCGATCCCCAGGCCCTGAAAATGAGGCCTCATGGTCTTCTCAGGCCGACGACGGATGCTTGCATCAAAATAGCCCTTGGGGAAGTTGGAACCATCGTGTACCAGTTCCGGTGGGGTGTGGGTGTGGATGTGATGGGGATTGACATCGTTCCAGCCTTGATTTTGTAGAGGTGGAACAGAGGGTCGTCCATTGTGTCGTGGATCATTTGGCTGGAGGTGATGAGGGGCCTCTATAGAGATAGAAGCATTGGCCACGAATCCTGATGTTTGGCTCCACTGGTTCCAAGATCCCTCGTTGGGGTAACTGATATCAGGATCACCAAAGCGGTCATGATATTCCGTTGAAAGCCTCTGCTTCTTCTTGAACCTTTTCATGAAGCGCGCCATGATATGGGAAAATCCGCCCATGAAAGGGGCTCAAGTAGACAGCTCTGCTGCCTACAGAAAAATAGGTATACCTTATTTTCTTTAGTGGGAGGACAGATCCTTCCCCAAAGCGGCGCTCATTTCAGGGCTGATCAGATTCCCCCCACAGACCGTTGAGACTTGGCTCAAAGAGCGATAGACTTAAAGCCGACGTCAAAGGATAGAAAAAGAAGGTAGCGAGGCAGCAGATGCGCCCACCTATGTTGGTATTATATCGTTAATGGGAGTCTCAGATGAGAAGTTGACAAGCTCCCGCATGTTTTGTTGGCTTATCCAAGACAAGGGAAGATCTTCCGGATACCTCACGGCTGGTGCAAGAGGGCCAAAATCCATCCAGCCAGCGTTGAGGAAATCAGGATTGGGGCCCGACAAAATGGTTCAACCCCTCTGGCGGTGGCCCCCCGGGCGCCACTTGGGAATAACGACGATGCGAATTCAAGCAATACAATTACACCTCAGGTAGTAACGGGTGAACCACAAGCGCGAGAAATGAGTGGGTGAGAGAGGCCAACGGGCTGTAGTGAAGTGGGAATGCTTCGGCGACTGCAGTATCGGGTGCAGATAGCCTTGGCTCAAGAGGGGTAGAACGAGTAGTTGTTGTCCGCCCCCAAATTTCATCACCCCGGTTCGTCTGATAGCTTGCACTTTGCGGCGCAGGCTACTTGCAGTAGACGGAGAACATCATGGCGAGTCAGGACGTAGGTTGCATATAGTATGGCTGCACGTCGTCCGCCGTCGTCTTGGCATGGCGCTTGTTCTGGAATCTGCGCCTGCGTAGTATGCCTGGATGTCCAGAATAGGGAGCAAAGATCAGCCTACCGGATGCGTCTGATCGTAGATTGGCCGTTAATCCTCCACCGACTTGTCCAGGGGTTGTCTAGAACAAAGGGAGATGAATAGCACCAGGGGATATGCCGCGGCCGCCTGACCACTATCACTTTCGGTCATCCTGACGGGTCACTTCTCCGGAAGGGTTTCTGGTAGGAGGAGAGCATTTTCGAGCCAGCAGGGATTAGAAGAGGGGGTGGACCCCTCCTCTGAAGTTGACCAAGAAGTACTACATTGTTTCACCATGGCGCAGTCTAACCCCTGCCAATAGAGTGGATTTCCCATCCCGCAAGTGGAGATGTGTGCAGTCGAGACAAAAGGACGTTTGAATGCATTCACGGAGATTTCTGCAGTTGATGGGTGAAATATTGGTTCGGAGAACAACAAGGTTGATCGACCCGTCGACCACGAGCTTAGGCGCCCAAGCTTCAGGGCTCGAAGGACCCGGATTGAGGCAAAAGAGGGGAAGTGGAAAAGTGGAAGATCGACAAGGGGCACAGACCTCGAGGCGTTTATGAGTCTCGATCTCTTCGATCATCGAAGTGGAGCAGGAAATACAAATCCACCAAGGACACTTGTTTTCTTACTAAATTCGAGTCAATTTCAAATCATAGACAATGTCATTCATTGAAAAATCGAAAATCGACAATCTTATTAAAATTGCCAAATGTAGCATAAACACCCAAGCGCCCCCAATCCTTCGTAACGGTCATATAGATAATCTTCACAGGCTGTATCCACAGCCGTGTTTTAAGCAACAAGCAAAAAGCCATAAACTCCCTTTCATAAATCAACCGAAATTTGTAATCAGCCGCGAAAGAACAGGCTTCTGCCGACGCCGGTTTCCTTGGCTATCAGGACCTGCAGGCATAGGTTCAGAACGACTTCTTTCCCGAGCCTCTGATCTAACCCGCTGCTGAAGCGAAGCGGCTGGTCGGGATGCATTAGGCATAGCAGTTTGTCGCCTTGCAGACGCCACCGACTCACGCGGTATTCTCGGTGCGGAGTATGGGTCCGGAGCCGGGGCAGGTTGATAGATGGAGTTGCGGGCGTTATGATAGTGTGCAGCGCTCAGGTTAGAAGATTGTCCGGCGTATGGATTAGCGAGGAGATCCGAAGTTGGGGTCGAGTTTGGTCGGATTGGTTGGTACTTTGATGGATCGTAAGTGGGCAGTGGGGGCTGGTCGCACGAAGCTCGGGGGAGTGGGTATTGGTAGTAGTGGGACTGGCGTCTTAAGTCCGGAGCAAAGGATGATAGTGGACGGGGATGTGCGGAGCGGGGTCCGGTGGGCGCTTCATAGAGATCGGCTTTGTAGGCTGGTGGCACATGTAGGTATGGTTGTTGCTCTTGTTGTGCCGCTAGCTGTTTTCTCTTTGCTCTCTCCTTACGAGAGAAAAGATGCAGGAAACCGCCAGTCACTTCGGGCTTTGTGTTAGCGTGCATTATCACCTCGATGGTCTGCCCACTTTAAACTCACTTGCAAGGATCAATTCAACGCTTGCAGCGACCCACGCCAATGATAATCACCGTTGCAAGAGAGGATCCTTGGTAGCTCGTGTGACGGGAAGAATTCTATCCCAAACCCCTGGTCGAAGAAGAGAGCTAGTGACTATCACAGCGCAGAGTCACCAGTAGCTCCAGGGGAATTGTGGGATTGTAACCTGTCAACACGTTCGGCTCCAACGTTTCCCCAAAATCAAGCAATGGGGAGGAAATTAGAATTCTAACTCAGATATAAGATTGGCATATCACTCCTTGATATATGGTTCAAATCAACCTTCTGACATCAGGACCCTGTTTCAGAAAAACTATAGAACTATTTTGAGAGTAAATTAAAGATAGAAATTACAGACAAAACTCCAAAATAGCATCCAAAGGCCCATAATTAGTCCACAATCAAGCCCAGTTGAACCCAATTCGGTGACCAACGCACCACGCCAAGCCCAACCCCACCTGGGTTCATCTTGTAGTCGCAGGAGCAAAAGCGCCCCGAATCCACAAACTCGGACTTTCATGCTCTCGTGCATAACCGTGCATGTCCACAAATCACATTCAGGTGGTGGCGTAAACCAACACTCCGAGCGCCTCCTGACTGGTTTATTGTAAGCGCTTCGACCATACAGCCAATCAAGGCCCCGGTTTTAGCCAACACCAACAACTACAAAGATACGATCGGTGATCACCGCCTGTGATCTGCGTGGCTTCTTGTTCGTAGCTGAATGTGATCCGAGGCAATTCTTGTTCGTACATGCGTAGCACGCATGGCTTCGACGGCTGGGTCGTTAAAAGTCTCGGGCAGCTATTCAGGACCCTGGACACATTGTCGGTAGATATTCAGCTTAAAGGCGTTTTGGATTTATACATACGCCCGGTTAATTGCCACGTCCTGCGCCGTGCAGAGGGGTTCAGCGCAACGCTCTGTTCCGCACGTTCCACGGGAGCTAAAATAATTGATTAATCAATTAACTGCGACGTCTCCTAGCTCATGAATCTAGACCCGGGCCAATTGGGTTCGAAATAGGCTGGGAAAAGCATAGATAGTCGGGCTTGCACGCAGAACAGATCTTACTATTGTAGGAAGGCGAAATCTAGGCCTTAAGCACAAACAAATATGCAGAAATAGCGTGATCACCGCGGACGGGTAATTCATTGCAGATTGTGAACTCATTCCCATTGTTGAGTACTATTTAGAAAAGATATTCGGTGGACGCCGCCAACCTAAACACCTGAATATGCCGATTCCCAACGCCGCGCAATGATTTAAATCAAAGATCCCACAACCCGTAGACACGTAGACAAATAAGAAAAACAAAGCTGTGAAGAACTTGGATCACTATAATCACTCATAAAGGTCCTCGGGATCAGGCACCATCGCCAAAGTCATAGGCCTCATCAACGAGTTCCTTCTCCGATCAGCCGCAACAAAGGGAGAAGTACCTCGTCTCGGCAAATCGTAGTTGCGCCTCGAGCTCGAACTATCCGAACTATCACCAAGACTTGAGTGAAGGCTGCGACGATCATCTTCCTGGTGCGAATCACGTCGGGAAAGTCGTTCGTCTAGCGACTCGGCGAGCGAGTCTCGACGGCTGTAGGAGCTGCGTTGAGACATCGCAGACTGACTGCGAGGGGGAGCAGCAGCGGGGATCTCCTCCAGATAACGTCCATTCGTGGGAATGTACTTGAACGGAGTGGTGCCGGCCGGCTTTGATATCTCGGTCGCCTCAACAAGGTAGTCCTGGCGGATTGGTTTGTAGGCGAAATCAGTTTGTTGGGCCTCTTGCTGGTGGACATCTCGCTCAGGCTGGGATTCACCTCGAAGGTGCTTTGGGCGAGATGCTAGACGCACAGAGAGGCGACCGGTGCGCAAAGCTCCTATTGAAAGGGAGTTGCGGCGGGGAATATGCGCTGATGAGCGAGGCGGTCTACTCATACTATCCTCTTGATGATCGTTCTTTTTATATGAAGTATCAGTCCTGCTGGAAGGGAGGTCGTGCGGGACAAAGCCTGGACCATAGGTCTGCCTTCCTTCTTGTGCTGGACGATGAGGATTGTTGTATTGGTTCCATGATCCCTCTGTCGGAACAGATATGGCCACGTCACCCCATCTAGCATGAAGTGGTCTGGGGGACTCGGGTCTGCGGAACATGGCAAGAGGCTTGTTGACGATGCCGGACATGGGGGTTATCGTGAGAGCAAGCCAGCGGTCCCCGGGAGTATCATATGCCTACTCTCCGGTGAGAGAGCAACAAGGAACATTCGAGCGGAAAACTAAATAACAAAAAGCAGGAATGTCCTCAATGAGGGGTAATCGATATGATGCAACGCGGCTTGTTCAAATACAAAGCGCCACGTCCAGGGCTGACGACAAGGGATCAATAAGCCCTGCTCAGAGGATCTTGGCGGATAACCCGGTGCCCTTCAAGATTGCCAGTCAAGGTTTGTTCGTCTGCAGGGAAAAACCAACACAAACAGCGGGGATTGTTTCGGATTGGACACGGGCAGGACAGGGGTTCTTTCGGCCGTGGACGGGTCACTGGCCACTTGACTCGCAGCAACCAGGGAACAGGATTCGAGGCGTACAGACCAAAAAACAAGGCAAAAAGAAGCGAAAAAGAACAGTAAACAAAGCCCCAAAAAGCATCGCCTGCCAATACGACGGAGGTGGAGTTTTATTTCAGTTCTCCAGAAACTATCTGTGGTTTGAGCAGCGGGAGGCGTTCGGATATAAAGCTTGGTGATGAAAGACTTGGCCGGTGCTTATTAGACCTCCCGACGTGCATAATCTGAGGCGCTGGACAGCTGCACAGCTTCATGAGCACCTGGACTTGGCAAAGGCCAATGAGGATTATGCATTGCCGCCGGAACGGTAATGCAGCATTGTGGAGTAGTCCCGCTTGACAGGGATGTTGTTCCTTAATTAGCACACTTCTCACTCGTGAACGCCCAGAATAGAAGCTAATTAACAAAAATTGATAGTCTGCATTTGGATGTAACCCATTAATGCAGGTAAATTAGTTATATTTTTAGAAAGCTTAGCAAGCACGATAAGCACATTTATCCCTGTTCTCACACATTTCATTGTGATCTTAACTACCTTCTGGGCAACAGCCCCTGTCTACTATACTGTTGTCCACTTCAGTGTTTGCCACATTGTGAGACACTGAGGTTGCTTTGCAACGTCGGAATATTCGAGTTCTAGGGAAAGAGTATTTTGCCAAAGCAAAAAGAATGTATTGAAGTTAAGCACAAAATAATGAACCTACGTGTATTGAAGGTCATCATGGATAACATTGAAACATCCAAACCATCTATACGCGTAAGTCCATGGAGGGTAACAAAAGGAAACCTTGTACCGAGTCCTGATCAAATTCAATCTATAAAGTCAAGACCTCAAAAATCTGTACAACACGTCGTGTATAGACGTTTTAACCGTGTAGGCATGGGCGGTCCCTGGTTCCGCCCATGCTGGTGTGCGCTACTAGTGGCGCGGGGAATTATTTAGAAGGGTGTAGGGATGGGTCCACTGGGAGTGGGCATAGGTCCGGTGGGAGCAGGACCGGAAGGAGCAGAGCCAGAGGGAGGAGGGGGAGGAGCACCACCGAACTGACGCTTCTCAAACCCACCGAGGCCACCGAAGCCACCAGTGGGCTCGGGGAAAGGAAGGCTGAAAGACGAGGGGAAGCCGCCGAATTGGCGCTTCTCAAACCCACCGAATCCCTCGGAGGGAGCAGGGCCAGTGGGCATAGGGCCGGGGAAACCACTAGGGGTGCCCGAAGGAGGAGGGCCGGAAGGAGCAGGTCCGCCGAACTGGCGCTTCTCAAAGCCGCCGAAGCCACCGGAGGGCTCGGGGAAAGGAACGCTCACTGTGGGAAGGCCACTGGTGGGCATCGGACCGGGGAAACCACTAGGGATGCCTGATGGAGGGCCGGAAGGAGCAGGGCCACCAAACTGGCGCTTGTCAAACCCGCCTAGGCCACCGAAGCCACCAGTGGGCTCGGGGAAAGGAAGGCTGAAAGAAGAGGGGAAGCCGCCGAACTGGCGCTTGTTGACACCGCCGAATCCCTCGGAGGGAGCAGGGCCAGTGGGCATAGGGCCGGGGAAACCACTAGGGGTGCCCGAGGGAGGAGGACCAGAAGGAGCAGGGCCACCAAACTGACGCTTCTCGAAGCCACCGAAGGCATTGGAGGGAGCAGGGCCAGTGGGAGCAGGGCCAGTGGGAGTAAGGCCAGGGGGAGGAGGTCCAGAAGGCTGGAATTCACCTTGGGGAGCGGGGAGGGCGAGGGCGCAGCCCGCGAGGCCCATGAGAGCGAAACTGTACTTCATTATGAAATGATTGACGTGTAAATGCAATTGATTTGATATGGGAAAAGAGAGGGTGAAATTGGACCAAGAAACACAATCCTGATCAAATGTATAGTTGGATGGAGTACCAGAGAAAAGGCGGATGCAGGCTTCTTTATAGAAGCATAGATGAATAAACCCCAGCCTCAGTGTGCTGGGGGGTTCCACTCATGGCTCACAGAGACGCCGGGATCGGGCAATGATCTCAAAACTTTGCCTCTGGTCATGGCTGGGCCGCCAATTCCACTAGAAGGTCGGTGTCGATCTATGGAGTCCGAAGGGTGGGTGGGTCAGAGACGAGACGAAAGGCAGAAACTAGGAGAAACCGGCACTTGAAATTCAGGGTCGAGATGGTTTTTCCCCAGCGTCTAGCATGATAGCTGCTGGCCAGACAACCAGATAAAGGCCTGCTAGCCGTTCCAGGTAAAGGCAATACAGGCAAAGTGGATTCATCCAGTACAGAACGAGGAAGGTATCGTCGCTTCGCTTGGAATTCTTGAACAGGCACCGTGGTACAGCCACAGGGCGACGATCATGTTCCGTGTATATCACTGGTGCCGGGTGGGCTGACGGGATCATGTTTCTCCATTGAAGATGCTCAGGGCCACCTACCTGATCGGGATGGACATGCTCGAGCAAGGTCAATGGGTCCGGCCGAACGAAGTTAAAAGGGCCGACGAGCTTAATTTTTCTTCCCCCGGGCAAAGCGCCCTGTTTTTTGGCTTTCGGAAGTGTTTCTTTACATGGCAGGCATTACCTTGAAAGGTGACGACAGACTCTCCAGAGTATTCTGCCGAGCACAAAATTGCGTCAGGCAAGGTTCAGCGGTTATTTGATGCTTGAAACGTTGCCCCAGCCACATGAGTTCATAACTTGGAATCTGATCTCATTCGAATGCCATCCATGAGGTCACTCCAACTTTGCCACAAAATGGTTTGATACAGCCCCTGTATCAGGGGAACAGGAGCCCATGCTTTGTGGATTCAGCCACGGGAAAAGTGGACATTTATTGAGGACTTTGTAGGGTAACTGATCGACGTTTCCACTGATTGATAAAGTGCCCGCCAATGAGTACCAATGGTACGAAAAGATCGGCAACATGTGGAACCAGGTCGGCAGCAATTTGGTATGTTCGGCATTTTGCTGGGAGCTGGAACGAGAACCCGCCTTCCAGGGCTCATGAGCATGTTTTTCTCGCGCAGAGCACGTCAAGAACACCTCATCAAGTTAGACACTGAGAGGTCCCAAATGATGTGATCTGCGCGTCTGAAAATTGGTTCTTTGTTCTAGCCATGCTCATCTCTGCGGGATGAAAAATGTAGAAACACTGGCGGAGCAAGCCCTGTTTCATGATGAACTGTCAATTCAGTCAAGATGCGGTGTTGTCCAGTATTTCCGCTGTCCCTGTAACGTCGTCGTCAGCCTTCATTACTTCGGGCCTAGCGTGAGCGGGTCCTTGCAGTCTAAACCTCTCAAGATGCTTTTAGTCCCAAGAGTGGGTCCATGACTTCAGAGATCGACCTGAGGATGGGCACCCAGAAGGTTTCCAACCCTTGTATCCTGCAGGTTGGTAAACGAAGAAGACAGGAAGAATTCATCGAATGACATAAAAACGCGGAACACACGTGCTGACCCAGGTTTAGTGAGGAGGTCGCGTTCTAGAATTTGAGTAATACAGTAGCAACCTTTTTCTCCAGCATGTGCTGTATCAGATAGATTTTTCCCCAACCACATTGCAGATGCTTCCCTTTTCTGGATTGTCGATCTCCACTCACGACCCTTTCTTCGGCCACTGCACAGGGTCGCTAACTTTTTCTCTTGCGATATCCACGCTTAAGCTGTGTTCTCCCCGGACGCTCGGTCCTTTGGTCAAAAAAGAGCTTAGTCTCGCCACGGACAAAGGCGCCAAGGGCGGAAAACCTCTTACTGATAGCTGTAATTGCCATGCGGGTCTAGGCTAAACGAGAATATATTGACCGAGGCCAGAAATCTAAAAACCTTATTATATACATTGTCAAGGCCTATGTCATACTTTCAATAGCCGGGTGGGGGCTTCGTTGAAAGTTTTGTCTAATCTCAAAACAATGTCCCGAAATTGTGAAGCTGTCATCCAATCTAGACAAAGGGGGAATCATAAGCAGCAAGTCATAGACGGCGGTAGTCATGGCGGTCATGCAGTAGACGAGGTGAAACGCAGGTGAGACCCAGTCCTAGCGGCTCGAGGCTAAGGCTTCTTTTTGACAACCAAGCAAGTTGTACGGAGAAGAATTTGTAAGATTCCACCGGTGAGCCAATTATCTCCCAGAAACCGACGAATTCGCGAAGTGAGCAAAAGAAAGTTAGTGGTGCGGTTTACGCGCGATGGGCTCAGGTGACGTCGGATGAACCGACGGCGTCATGCTGAGTAGGTGGCGGGATGAAGGTGACAGAGCCATAGAAATCTCACGCGCCGACGGCCCCAATACCTGCTTGGGGGAAACTTGTCGGCCTGAAGCGGACCGCTGTGACCTGCTAGAGAAAGATGATCGCCGAGATCGGATAGGAGAATGAGATTCCTGAGTCAAACACTCTTCGTGGGACGATGCATCCCAAGAGTCTCGGGCCCGGGTTTGCCGATGATGGCTAGAGAAGTAAAGACCAGGCTCCTCCTCTCCATCGCTACCAGACCCGGTTGAAAATATCCCGCCCCCAAATGATATTGATGATCGGCGATTGTGGGCCTTTGCACGAGGCGGCACGGAGATTAGATTGTTGAGCGAATTTTGTGGGTTTTCAAGCGACACAGTGCTCCGTGCCTTTCGAAGCTCTCGTGTGCTTTGACCCTGTGATGCACCTCTTGACCGTCTTCTTTCCAATTCATGGCCGTGAGAGCCCCTCCTGCGATTGTGAAGACGTCCCCGATTAGCGATACTATCTATTGAGTCGGGTGAGTGTTGAATGGAGCCTTGCAAACGCAAGTCAACTTGGCCCGGGCTGAAGGCTACACGGGCTCGCATTTGCTGAATAGCTTGGTCAAGGGCAAGCTCAATGGCACAGTGGTTTCGAAGGCGGCTTAACCGGGGCCATGTTGCTCGCTCGCCACTCAAGCAAGCTTCAAGCATGAACTCTGTTGTCGGATTCTCCAATATTCGCGGGAAGTTGGAAGAACTTAATTCAGGGTAGATGTTGATGTCGCCACTGTACTTCTGATTCACAATTGACGCGACTTTGGTCATGGATGTTGGAAAGATTCCAAGCTCCAACAGGACATTCATTCGATGCAACACTTCGTCCTTTGCCAGATGCGTCATTGTGTTTACCCACCGAGGAACGAACGATAAACCTTGTTGAAGTTCGTTGATTGGTCCGTCTTCCTTGGATAAAAATGGCACAACATGAGGATTCACCTGTGACACAATGAAATGATTCACATTGAACATCTCGGATAAGCGTGTCATTGGGAGATCTCCATCAACTGAACCATCGATGTATTGCCGGTGTAGGTCATTCCAAGGAACTGGTAATCCTGTGATGGGATCTTTGGCCATCAGAGTGTATGGCCTAAAGACTAAAGGCACTGAGCAGGATACCGCTCTGCAGTCATGTCAGAAAAAGAGATCCATACCGACTTGAAGAGGTTTGAAACTTACACAGCAGACCAGATCATGACGTTGGGGGCAGAAATGTAGTTCAGCAGTCGCGGGAGCTCATACATACCAGCGCTTGATACGCAGATGTTCAATATCCTGCGTGTCCGATTATATGCCTCTTGGAAAGTGATGTCTCCGAGCCAAGCTCGCATGGTATTTGCCAAGTGGGAGATATCGAGAAAGGAGCCGAACTTCAAAAATCGTGCTGTTTTCTGGAAGATGTTCTCTTCTCGTCCAGCTTCATTAAAAACGTCAAATTTGCCGTGGGCATAGGTGTCAAGAAGCCCCGGCAGTTCCTCATCCCTGCGGGTGCAAAAGACTGCACAGACGATACTGCCCGCAGATGCGCCTGAGATAATGCGAGGGATGAGATTGGCCTCGTATAAGGCCTTGAGCACACCAATATGGTTCATCCCAAAAGTGGCACCTCCTGAGAAGAGCAATGCACTGCGACCAAATGCTTGCCGGGCTGCCAACAATTGATCCAATATATACTTCAATTCCAGCCCATCGCAACGATTATGTACCGACAAATCTACCAGGTTTGTGATCGTATCAAGTGCTGTAGTGATGTATCGATCGATCAAATCCTTAGTCCCAATATGTGAGTGACGATAGAGCGACGCGTTGCTCATCATCCCCAAGTCCCGACTGAGCGCAGTCCTAACCAGAAACAACATCCGGCTCACATCGCAACTGATGCGTGCCTCCTCCAGCTCTCGTAATCGTTCCTGTACCAACTGAGGATGGTACTCAGAGCATTCAAAAGTCTGTTTCCAACTGTTATTGTCTTCTAGCGCGTCGAGCTCATTCGCGCAGGTACACCATTCCTCGTACGACACTGCCTGCAGCCCCAAAGTCATGATTAGCACGGTGACGCAACAGATGCAACCGCCCGTCCAGGTACTGGGGCGCCACGCCTAGGCAGCAAGAAGTACTGACATTTTTTATTTTCAGATAGAGCACTTGTTTTCGATCCTCTATATCCGCCTGTCGCTTCTGCTCTTCGGCCGAAGGTCCAACGCGGTAGGCACCAAGGGTGTCGCCGGCCCAATTCCACGAGTCCTTGACAATCGAGGATACTGCTGGAATAGATATGGCCCTGCGCAGGGATCGGCCGGGCGTCAAAGGAATCCGATCTGAGTCATGTTTGGAATAGCATTTTGAAGGGACTATTGTGGAGTCGCCCAATACCGATATCGAAGGCTTGTGCATCGGGAACGCGCCATTCGGGTCTGTGACGCAGCTTGGAGTCCAGGTGAATAATTTGAAAAAAAAATTTCAAGAAAACAAAGTCATATATGGGAGTAAAAGGCGAAAAACGAAAGAAGCAAAGACCAAGGGCGGTCTGAAGAACGTCACGGGGACCAAGTTTGCGATCCGCCCGATGACCCCAACTACCCCGGGCTGCCCGAATGTGGGTTCCCCACGTTCTGGTAGATTAGGTTGCAACTACTACATGGCATAGATTTATCCGCCAAGGATGCATAAACCTCACTAAATGACTCAGAGATGACTATGATCTCACTGTCATCTGGACATAGATGATCAATGAATCGATGATGTTCACATGCATGCATGTGAGAGCGGGACTCCTAAATACGCCACGGAGTAAGGGAAGTATGCAGGGAATCGTCCGTAGATCTTAACTTTGTGCCAGGATCAAAAGACACATAGAGTTCGTTTCATTTGATACTACATAGAGACAGGGCTTGAAATATGCAAAATCAATCATAAACAGATTACCTTGGCTACAATGGTTCATCATGTAAAACCACGGAGCCATTCCCGCAGTATCTCTCTCGCCTCCTGCTCCACTCCATCCTCTCGCCAAAAATGCCCCGCGCCCTCGATCTCACACCCCCTAAATAGACTATGCGGCATGCGGCCTAGCTCGGCTGACCATCTCCGCAATTTACTTACAGAGGTAAAGGTGTCATCATCCCCAAATAACGCCAGTGTCCGGTGAGCACTCAGCTGGTCGGCTGGACGAGCGGGTCGGGCCTGAGCTGACCGGTCCCCCACATCTACCGAAAGAGTGGTAAACACTGTCAGGAAAGAGCTCACTGGGGGTAGTAATGGCGAGACAAGGAGATAAGAGATGAAGATTGACGCGTGGAGCCCCTCGTCATCACGGTCCTCTATTGCTACAGAACCTGGTATGGTCGCTGCAGCGATCTTCCTTGCCTCTCCAAAGATCCGATCAATGGGCGTGCCCGGAGATATACTGCCGGTGCCAAGGCCAGGTCGAAATAGATCAATCATGACATCAAGCGTTGGGGCATTGGAGGCGATCATAGACCCGTAGGAGTATCCACCGAGAAGGAGATCAATACCTCTATCTTGGTCACCTACACTGGATCCTTGGGCAGACTTCAAAGCATTTAGGTAGTATAGCATGAACCCATAGAACGAAGTATAATCTCCCAGTTCGGGTTTGGCAGTCCAGCTAGTTTGTCCTTCGGACCCTCCAGCTCCGCTGGGTCGATGTTAGCCCATCCGCCCTCCAAACATATTCAGAGATAGGGCGTTACCGGAAGTTGAATGTTCCCACGATAAAGCCTGCATGCTGGAGCTCCCCGCCGATAAAACCGACCACGGGATCATCGTAGCTGCCACCTAGTGATGCGTAGGGGTGGGCTAGGATAGCGCCCTGGATGCGACTGGGAGGTGTCAATTCTATATTTTCAAAGTGGCGGGGCAAATAAACACGGCATTCGAGCTGACGGCCATCATGAATTGAAGGAATAGTGAAGGAAAACGTAGGTCGGTAAAGATGCATTATGAATAGAAAGTTTGTATTACTAAATGGATCCCTCCAATTCAAATGCTGGCGCTGTGTGTTCAGGAGGAAGCGCTGAATCTTGGAAGCTTGGCCGTTATGTTTGAGTTGAAGATTCCAGCTTCCGCCCGCATGCATCGATGAACTCCAGATCTTCATGGATCCATATTCTACCCTCCAAAGACTCAATAAACACTTTTGCCACCGTGGAAAAAAAAATCGATAGCTGAAGGATGAATACCTAGTCTACTAATCGATCGCTATAGGCATGTATTTATCATAACCTTAAGATTCAAGAAGCCATGCCGGATCGGGCTCGTCATCCTCTGACCTAGACGCTGTGTCTGTATGGTTATCATCCCCATCCTTCAATAAGTCCGCCGGTGGGTTGGAGTCCTCATTATCCAACGGGTCCACAAGGGCTTCTGCATGCTCAATCGTGGCTTCCTCGGGGGGTGCTTGTGGAGAGGACGACGATGAGGCGACCGGCGACTCGGGCACAGGCAAGCCAAAGGCGGGAAGTAACATTGCCCTTGCTTCCCGGAGAGCTTCCAGCTCTGCTGCAATGCAACAGACAAGAAGTTTCCAGTCCTTCTCTTCGGCATGCTCCAGATGGGATTCCAGCCGCTGTGTGGTTTGCTCTAAATCATTCGAGACGCTAACTGCCACATCTTCTTTGCTATCCCCTATCGGTGCGCCATTGGTCGCCTGCACATCCAACTGCATGAAGCGTCGCATGTAGACTCTAAGCCGTTTCTCAAAGCCAGACACGTCCGTCATGGCTTGCTTCCAGACTCCACCTCCTTCCTCCAGTGCCAGAATCTCTGCATCCACCTCTTGTTGTCTCTTGTGCAAATCCTCCTGTTCTTTTTTCCAGAGCTCCTGGGCCATCTCAAGTGTGCGGCGTTTGGGATTCAATGAGTATAAAGTAGACTCGCTAGATTGCCGCGAGAGGGGCTGAACCTGGGGATCGCGGAGGTAGTTTCGAATGTCTGACTGTAGGATGGACAGGGATTCAGTATAAGAGGATAATTTAGCGTCGACGGAGTTCTCGATGTCCGCGATTTCGCTGACAAGGTGTCTGTGTTTGGCTTTCATTTCATAAAGCCTGATTTCCATTTCATGAATGTCAGTCTCGAGGCCACGGGCCTCCTCTTGGAGCTGTTTAGCGCGTCCATTCTCTCGGTCATTATGTATCACAGATATAGCTTCTTCCAGACCGTTTCGCCTCAAGGTAAAACCTTGGATCTCATGCAACGCATTGTCTCTCTCAACTGTCTGAGACGAGAGTATTTCTCGCTCTTCTTCTCGTAGCTTAAGTAGATCATATATCGACTGGAAGATACCCTCTCGTGCAGCTCTTAGCCCTATCTTCTTTGGTCGGGGTTGTCTTGCGGGAGTTGTGGAGGGGGACCGCGACCGACCAGCTTTAGAGGAGGTCGGGGTGAAGCTCCCCTCAGAGGTATCGTCTGGTTGGGGCTGAGCAAGTCCAGAGAGTAGACCCTCGCTTTGTGCATCAATTAAAGTCTGGAGAGAACGTTGGATGTGCTTCGACTGTCGCTCAAGGTAGAGAAGGGGGTCGTGATGGTATGTGGAAGCTGCTGCAGGTACCGGCGGCAGCCGTTTATCTCGAAACGGGAGTAGAATGGACATTAGGACTAGGAAGAACAGAGGCTTGAGATAATGCAGGGGAAATTTCAAAGATGAAAGTCCTGCACGCTTCTCAAGGGGGACATGAGGGGAATTTAAATGTCAGCCATGATCAGCATCTACCAGATGTATAGATAGAGCACCAGACCTTCGTTCGCGGCCAGCTGATGCCCGGAGCACGTGACCGTACAGTCAGCTCCGTTGACGTTGACGGGCCTCGCGCCTGCAAAGCTTCCGCTGTCTGCTTCCAGCTTCCATTCGTACCTTCACTTCATTCCATCGTGTCTTTTCCTCTAACCCGATTTCTGTGCCTCTTGCCATCAAATTGCTTGGGGTTTAACTATCGCACTTTTCCAGATTCCACCTGTGTATTGGGGCTCGCTCGCTGTTCTGCCCCCAAAGCTCCCTCTCGGGCGACAGTGCTTCGTCACATCGACAACAGCATCAATATCGGAGCCTGAGCTTCATTTAACACACCTAGGCACCCGCTGTCTTACACAATCAAGATGGTCGGAGTTATTTCGGCCGCCGGTCTTGTCGGCTTCCTCTCCGAGCCAGACCCTGAGCTCAAGGTGTATGCTTTGAAGTCATTAGATTCACAAATCGATCTGCTTTGGACTGAGGTTGTGAACGCTGTTCCTGAGATGTAAGTTGCTAGCATGGGCTGAATTATCACGTTGATCGTGGTCGATGCGACCTTCTCTGCGCGGGTCCTCGTTCTACAGACGCTGACGACATTTATCAAGTGAGGCCCTATACGAAGACGAATCATTCCCGGAACGTGAGCTCGCTGCTCTGGTTGCCTCGAAGGTGTACTACCACCTTCAGGAATATAATGAGAGCATGGTCCTTGCTCTGGGTGCAGGCAAGCTGTTCAAGCTTGACAACGGTGGCGAGTACGAGGAGACTATTATCGGTAAGTCAGTCGGCGATGATGTTATTCCCGTCTGTGTTACTAACAAATCTACGCCTTTTTTCAGCTAAATGCGTCGATACCTTCATCTCTCTATCTGCCGCCCAGAACCCGAGCGCCGGCGACCACTCCGCCCACCTAAACCAGTCTTTCCCTGCATCTGGCGAAGGTGCCACAAGCACATCAGCAAGCCTGACCTCTCCGATTACACCATTCACAAAGTCTGCTTTGCCTTCGAAGTCCTTGCTATCGCGCCAAGAGGTCCCTGGCATCGACGCCGCTCACCCTGGAGGCGAGGACATCAGCATTCAACATGCGGACACTCCTCTTATCTTGAAGCGTGGTGTTCAGGGCCAACTACAGGCTATTATTGAGCGATTGTTCGAGGAGTGCTTCCGCCAGAAGCGTTACCGCCAAGTTATTGGAATTGCCATTGAGGCAAAGAGCTTGGATGTTCTCCGCATGTCTATTATTCGTGCCAGCGAGGACGAGAAGAAGCAACAGGGTGAATCCCGTCAGAGCGAGGAGCTCATGGAGTACGTTCTGGATATTTGCATGGGCATTGTCCAAGAGCGAGCATTCCGTAACGAGGTTTGTCCTGGTTTCCTTGAAAGTCAAACAATGCTAATCGGACCCGTCATATAGATCTTGAAACTTATCCTCGAGCTACTTAACGAGATTCCTGCACCCGATTATTTCTCCATCGCGAAATGTGTCGTCTACCTTAATGAACACTCGATGGCATCCGTTATACTCCGCCAGCTTGTCGAGAAGGGCGACCCGCGGTCCCTGGCTGTCGCCTACCAGATTTCCTTCGACCTTTATGACAACAGTACCCAGGAATTCCTCCAGAAGGTTCGCCAAGAGATTGCCGAGCTTGTTCCCGAAAACGAAGCCGACAAGGAGAACGCAGAGGCCAATGAATCGGACCCATTGCTCGAGGATCAGTCTATCTCTATTTCCCGGCAATCGAATGAAGATGATTCGGATGAGCTACGCAGTGCATTCAAGAACATTCTTGCCATTCTGGATGGTATCAAGACCATTCAGTTGAATCTGGAGTTCCTTTACCGGAATAACAAAGCCGATATCGCCATTCTGAATAAGATTCGTGATAGTCTCGAGGCTCGGAATTCTATTTTTCACACTGCGGTTACTCTCTCGAATGCTTTCATGCACGCTGGTACTACTCACGACAAGTTCTTCCGTGATAACCTGGAGTGGCTGGGCAAGGCTGTTAACTGGTCTAAGTTCACTGCGACCGCTGCCTTGGGTGTTATTCACCGTGGCAACCTGAGCCAGGGCCAGAAGCTTCTGCAGCCTTACCTTCCCCGCGAGCATATTGCTGGTGTTGGTGGTTCCGGCTCCGTCTACAGCCAGGGTGGTTCTCTTTACGCCTTCGGCCTCATCTACGCCAACCACGGTGGTATGGCTGTGGACCTCATCCGTGACCACTTCAAGAAGGCCACCGAGGAGGTTGTTCAGCACGGTGGTGCCCTAGGTCTGGGTGTGGCAGGTATGGCTACTGGTGATGAGGGTATTTACGAAGACCTTCGAAATGTTCTCTACACCGACTCTGCTCTTAACGGTGAGGCAGTTGGCCTTGCCATGGGTCTCGTTATGCTGGGAACTGGTAACATGAAGGCGTTGGAAGATATGATTCAGTACGCCCACGACACCCAGCATGAGAAGATTGTCCGTGGTCTGGCCATGGGCATGGCTCTGATCATGTATGGTCGTCAAGAAGCTGCTGATGAGTTGATCAACGGTCTTCTTGGGGACCCTGATCCAACTCTCCGCTACGGTGGTATCATGACCATTGCTCTGGCATACTGTGGCAGCGGCAGCAACAAGGCGGTTCGCAAGCTGCTCCACGTTGCCGTCAGCGATGTCAATGATGACGTTCGACGAGTAGCAGTCATGAGCTTGGGTTTCATTCTGTTCCGTAAGCACCAGAGCGTTCCTCGCATGGTCGAGCTGCTCTCTGAATCGTACAACCCTCACGTCCGCTACGGTGCTGCGATGGCGCTTGGTATTTCGTGTGCAGGAACCGGTCTGGATGAGGCTATTGATCTTTTGGAGCCTATGCTCAAGGACTCCACGGACTTTGTTCGCCAAGGTGCCTTGATTTCTCTGGCTATGGTTCTTGTTCAGCAGAACGAGGCGATGAACCCTCGCGTTACCAGCCTGCGCAAGGCTATGATGAAGATGATGGGTGACCGCCATGAGGACGCTATGGCCAAGTTTGGATGCGCCGTGGCCCTTGGTATCATTGATGCCGGTGGTCGCAACTGCACCATTAGCCTCCAAACTCAGACTGGTAACCTGAACATGCCCGGCATTGTCGGTGCCGCTGTCTTTGTGCAGTACTGGTACTGGTTCCCTCTAACCCACTTCCTGTCGCTCAGTTTCACCCCGACCTCTGTGATCGGTGTGGACCAGAAGCTGGAAGTGCCAAACTTCAAGTTCCACAGCAACACTCGCCCCAGTTTGTTCGACTACCCCCCAGAGCAGCAGGTAAAGACAGAGGAAGCCCCGGAGAAGGTCAAGACAGCCGTCCTCTCTACCACTGCCCAGGCCAAGCGACGGGCACAGCGTCGGGAAAAGCAGGCCCGCCGCGAGAGCATGGATATCGACCAAACACCTACCACCCCTAAGGTGTCAGACCAGCTGCCCGAGAAGATGGACACAGATGAAAGTGCTCCTAAAGAGGGAGAAGAGGGCAAAGATGGAGAGAAGAGCACTGGAGAGGGTCAGAAGAAGAAGGCGGAGCGGGAGAAGGTTGGGTATGAGCTAGACAACATGTCAAGGGCACTACCCGCCCAGCTTAAATACCTCACTTTCCCCGACCCGCGATATGAGCCCGTCAAGCGCGTACGTTTTATTGCTCCCGGTCCTATCAGTGCACGAGCTAACTTGTTTCTACAGCCTACCGGTGGTGTTGTTGTTGTCCTTGACAAGCAGCCTGACGAACCTCGTGATATTGTTGAGCTGAAGGCCAGCAAAGAGCAACGGCAACCAGCTCCCCCTGCTGAGACCCTTCAAGATCGCCTTCAGGCCGCCATTGGCAATGCTGCTCTGCAGACCCCTCAACGGGCTTCTGCTCGGGCTGCCATGTCCGATACTCCAGCTGGCGCTGCGGCCGCCGCAGGTGTTTTGACAGCTGTCGATGAGGATGATGAGGGCGTGGAGGACGCGCCTCTTCCGGATGAGTTCACATATGAGTCGGATGGAGAGGATGAGTAGAGGGCTTCTGCAACATAACCTCTTTGACGTTGGATGTATTACTAGAGCTATCAGGCTTTCTCGGTTCCTGATATAGTAGTGCGGTTTCTGCCGCTTGTGATATGAAGTGAAGCTTTTCATTTACATTGGTTAAATTGAAGACCTGTAATCGTTCCACTTGGAAGAGGTAAGTCTGGGCCGGGTCAGGAGCTTTCCACCGGTCGTTGACCTCAGTTGTAATCTGCCTTCCTTATCTCCTTGTAGCTGCCCTGGTATTATTCCATTAACTTATTAGAAAGATCTAATTTTAATCTAAGAAGTTCTTAGTTCCCGAGTCCAGGGAGGGCAATTCAATATGCATCTATCCATAACTCGAGCTCATCTCTACGTTAAACCCTGTCTTCACATGCGCGATTAGATAAGCCTCTCGCCTCGGCATTTTTGTCGCGATGACGCACATTGAACCAATCATGCGGCGGACATACGGCGATGACCGATATGATCAGCGGCCGAGGAATTGCAGCTGAAGAGGTAGAACCAGACCGACACAAGCACAAGCTAATACTCCGAGGCCCCAAAATAAGAAAGCGGACGTGAACACGGGGTTTCTTAAATCTAGTGCTGCCCCCGGACCTATATAGCGCGTGCTCCATCTACCCCGGACTTGATCCATTTTTTATTTCCGCCCCTAGGAAATCTTTCTCTTTCACCTGATCACCGTACCATACATTCCTTACTCCCATTCGTAACCCTCTCTCCCTCTCTTTTCTCTCTCTCCAGCCCTCCATCATGTCAAAAACTTTTACCAAGGACGATGTCGCGTCGCATAGCAAAGGCGACAGCTTGTATATTGTGATTGATGAGGACGTCTACGATGTCTCCAAGTTCCAAGATGAGCACCCTGGTATGCCTTCCATTATTTGTTCGGGCTATTCATGCGACTACAGTGGTAGAGCATAGTGATCACCAAAAAAGCATGTGCTAACGAGATATATGCGAACAGGCGGGAAGAAAAGTACGTCATAGTATCCGGGCCGATGTCCGAGAGAATCTAATATTGACATTTGCGCAGTTCTCCAACGAGTTGCCGGAAAGGATGCCTCGAAACAGTTCTGGAAGTATCACAACGAAGGGATCCTGAAGAAGTACAAAGCTCAGCTGCAAATTGGTTCGTTGGATACCAAGGCCGCACCGGCACCGGCTCCGGCACCTGCCGCTCCAGCCCCCAAGGCCGAGCCGACACCGCAAGTTGCTTTGGGCGATGTGAAGCCGCCGGCAACTGCTGAGCCACAGGATCCTTTTGGCGAGTTGATTCCTTTTGCCGACCCTTCATGGTACCAGGGAGTAAGTTCTGAACGCCAATAATTAGCCATGTGACCCAGATACTAACATGTCTTGCGTGTGATCGCAGTACTCCTCCCCCTACTACAACGAGACCCACGCTGCTCTTCGCGAGGAGATTCGCCAATGGGTCGACACAGAGATCGAGCCTTACGTTACCGAGTGGGATGAGGGCAAGGAGGTCCCCGCCCATATTTACAAGCAGATGGGCGAACGGGGCTACTTGGCCGGTCTGTTGGGTGTCAAGTACCCCGAGCAGCATACTCCATACCGCGTGAAGGCCGTGGCACCGGGCCGCTGGGACCTGTTCCACGAGATGCTGCTGACTGATGAGCTGTCGCGCGCCGGCAGCGGTGGTCTCGTGTGGAACCTGGTCGGTGGTTACGGTATTGGTTGCCCACCCCTCGTTAAATTTGGAAAGAAGGAGCTGGTGGACCGCATCCTCCCCGGAATCCTAGCTGGTGATAAGCGTATTTGCTTGGCCATCACTGAGCCCGATGCTGGCAGTGATGTTGCTAACCTTGGCTGTGAGGCCAAGCTCAGCGAGGATGGAAAGCACTATATTGTTAACGGCGAGAAGAAGTGGATTACCAACGGTGTTTGGGCCGACTACTTCACCACCGCTGTGCGGACGGGCAAGCCTGGCATGAACGGCCTCAGCGTTCTGCTTATTGAGCGCGAGGCCGGTGGTGTCAGCACCCGCCGCATGGACTGCCAGGGTGTCCTGAGCAGTGGTACCACCTACGTTACCTTTGAGGATGTCAAGGTGCCCGTGGAGAACCTGATTGGTAAGGAGAACCAGGGCTTCAAGGTCATCATGACCAACTTCAACCACGAGCGTATTGGTATCGTCATCCAGTGTGTCCGCTTTGCCCGAGTCTGTTATGAAGAGTCTGTCAAGTACGCCCACAAGCGCAAGACCTTCGGCAAACGCCTGATTGACCACCCCGTCATCCGTATGAAGCTCGCCCACATGGCTCGCCAGATTGAGGCCACTTACAACTGGTTGGAGAACATCATCTTCCAGTGCCAGTGCATGGAAGAGACTGAGGCTATGCTGAAGCTAGGTGGTGCCATTGCCGGCCTGAAGGCTCAGTCCACCCAGACCTTCGAGTTCTGTGCCCGCGAGGCCAGCCAGATCTTTGGCGGTCTGAGCTACAGCCGTGGTGGTCAGGGTGGCAAGATCGAGAGACTATACCGTGACGTGCGTGCCTACGCTATCCCTGGTGGAAGTGAGGAGATCATGCTGGATCTGAGTATGCGCCAGAGCTTGCGTGTACACGAGATGTTTGGTATGAAGCTATAAGGGCTTTGGATCTTAGAAGGACTAGCCCCGGCTCATTCCCTCTTTGGCTACCACCTGCGTGCGTCGCCTTAGCTTTGTAGGCTTTTTTTCACTACTTTTTTTTTTCCTTTTCGGCTAGATATCCCGTCCGGTGTGACGCGTTTCCTTATGATCTTGTCCTGTATGATATAACATCGACTGTGCATATTTGCTTTGGTTTTAACAATCAGAATACATGTTTCGAAGAACATGTTATTTGAAAATCATTAATTTTGCTACCTATTACCTTGTCTCAAAGTGACGTTCGAATTGTACAGACGGTGTGGTTCCATAGGAATATAGTATCGCTCCAATGAAGTATCTACCAAGTACAGTAATACTAGTAGGATGACACTCATGGCCTTATGCTTGTAAGACTTCCACGTGGCTCCACTTGGTTTTCGCAGATGCGTTACTAAAGTTTGAAAGACAGTTTGAATCTGTTACAGTACATAAACCGTATAATAGGAGAAAAAGTCATTTGAGGCTAGAATTATTGCGCATGGATTAGTGGTAAACAGTATCCGGGTAGGCACAACGACCTACTGCGCAGCTTCTGACCTTTGACTTTCGGCGCGACCTGCTTCACTTTAAGAATAGCTCAACCCCCCCCCCAATCTCTCACCTGACACAGCCAGCGTCTCCGGGTATAAAAGTTATTACCCCCCAGATCGCTGTGTCTCAATTTCTTCCAGCCTTCCATTCACCTTTGATGCAATCGGGGCTGTGGCCGGTTTTCCTTTAAGTCCCGTCGCTCGGTGACTGTCCGCAAAGCCCGGAACATTCTCCTTGCGCTCCTGGTGATCTTCTCGGTTTCGATCCTCTTGAGTCTTTTCTTACCAAAGCAAGCCCAATCCGATTTCCGATCGCCTCAGACTAGTCAATCCACAGACTTCTAGGCGCGTCTTTACCCCGAATCTCACTCCTTTGAACTCGATACCTACCATACATAATGTCGAATCTTCTGAACCATGATTTTGGCTCCGAGGATGAGGACGATGACTTCAATCCCGTTGTGGCAGATGACTCTGATGCCGAGGGATCTAAGGTCAGTATTTTCTATGCTATAGATGATAGATTCAAGCGTGATACTAATAAAACCTACGATGAACAGCCGGTAAAGACCGTTCGCATTAACGAAGATGCCGCGAATGATGACGAGGAGGATGAAGCCCAAAATGGCGACGATGATGATGATGAAGGCGCCGAGGAAAATGGAGACGATGACGATGAAGAAGGAGAAGAGGAAGAAGAAGAAGAAGAAGAAGAAGAGGCAGTGGTTAGTATTCTCAACGGACATCACTACTACGATAGCCTTCCCTAACAAGTACTTGTTTTTAGGGTCGTCCGCGCAAGCGCAGAAGAGGCGGTGTCTCTTCCTTCTTCGAAGAAGAGGCTGGTGTTGATGAAGAGGAGGATGAAGCCGAAGAGGACGAAGATGAGCTCGCCGACTTCGGTACAGAAATGCACCCCGATGATCTCGATGCATTGCCCGTCGGTGCGGAGACAGATGACCGCCGCCACAGACAACTCGATCGTCAGCGTGAACTCGATGCGACAATGGATGCAGAGAAGCAGGCGCAGATGCTGAAGGAACGTTATGGTCGGAACCGTGCCGCTGGAACGGATGCCCTTGTGGTCCCTAAGCGGCTGCTTCTTCCCAGTGTCGAGGACCCCAGCATTTGGGGAGGTCGCTGCAAACCTGGCAAAGAACGGGAGGTCGTCTTCTCTATCCAGAAGCGCATTGAAGATCGTCCTCCTGGCTCTCGTAACCCTATTCGAATCATTTCGGCTTTCGAGCGCGGAAACATCATGCAGGGTTGGTTCTACTGCGAAGCACGTAGACAAGCCGATGTTACTGAAGGCCTGGAAGCTATCAACTTCTATTATCCCTCCCAGAAATTGACGTTGGTCCCCGTTAAGGAGATGCCTGATCTTCTTCGAGTCCAGAAATCCGAGGAGCTCAACCCTGGTGGATGGGTCCGAATCAAGCGTGGCAAGTACCATGATGATCTGGCCCAGATTGAGGAGGTTGAGACCAACGGTCTCAACGTGACTGTCCGACTTGTCCCCCGACTGGATTATGGCATGAATGATGATGCCGCTGCAATTGTCGATCCCAAACGCAAACGTGGCGCTGCAAGTGCTGTCCGGCCCCCACAGCGCTTGTTCAGCGAGTCGGAGGCCAAAAAGAAGCACGCAAAATACCTCTCGTCTACCTCAGGATTAGGTGGTAAGTCATGGAGTTATCTCAATGACAACTACATTGATGGATTTCTTATCAAGGACATGCGAGTCCAGCACTTGATTGTTAAGAATGTAAACCCGCGACTGGAGGAGGTGGCCATGTTTGCACGTGGAGGAGAAGATGGCACCGCCAACCTCGACCTGGCGTCTTTGGCTGAAACGTTGAAGAATACGACTGCCGAAGATTCATACCAACCCGGTGACCCTGTGGAGGTGTACCGTGGCGAACAGCAGGGCTTAATTGGTCGCACAGTCTCAACTCGGGGCGAAATTGTTTCATTGCAAGTCACCGAGGGAGATTTGGCCGGTCAGACAATCGATGCCCCCGTCCGAACTCTTCGCAAGCGTTTCAGAGAAGGTGATCATGTAAAGGTCATTGGCGGTAGTCGTTATCAGAATGAACTGGGTATGGTGGTTCAAGTCAAAGATGACACCGTCACTCTGCTCAGTGATATGAGCATGCAAGAGATTACTGTTTTCAGCAAGGATCTTCGCATTTCTGCTGAAATGGCCGCCGACGGCCAATTGGGTATTTATGATGTTCATGACCTTGTCCAGCTTGAGTATGTCCAATCCCTATACTTTACCCCGCGACTATCTAACATTGTTATAGTGCTGCCACCGTGGCTTGTGTCATCAAGGTTGACCGAGAATCTCTTCGCGTTATCGATCAGAATGGCTCTGTTCGCAATGTTCTTCCAACCCAGATTGCTAACAAGCTCACTCCTCGCCGAGATGCAGTAGCAACAGATCGCAATGGCGCAGAAATTCGACACGGTGATACCGTTCGTGAAGTTTATGGAGAGCAGAGAAATGGAGCCATTCGCCATATTTACCGCTCTTTCCTCTTCTTGCACAACAAGGCTCAGGCCGAAAATGCTGGCATTTCCGTGGTGCGAACAACAAACGTTGTCACTGTTTCTGCTCGGGGTGGGCGTCCTACCGGACCGGACCTGAGTAAGATGAACCCTGCTATGGCGATGCAAATGCCGGGCGCTGGCCGCGGTGGTGCGATGCCGCCTCCCCAGCGTGGTCGTGACAGACTGATCGGTAAGACTGTGACCGTGCGCAAGGGCCGCTACAAGGGTCTGGTCGGTATCGTTCGAGACTCCGATGATAGTACTGCCCAAGTTGAGCTTTACACATCAAACAAGCCTGTTCTTATCCAGAGAGATATATTGACACCGAAGGAGTGAGTCACACTATCTGGCCCCTAGACCTCGAATGTATAGTTTGCTGACGGTTTGATAGTCCTATTTCTAAACAGCCATTGGATGTGGGCCGTGGAAGAGGATCTCGTGTCCCACATGGAGGCGCTCCTCAGGGCCGAGATGGATGGCAAGGTGGGCGCACTCCTATGGCTACTGCCGATTCTTCAAGGACCCCGGCCTGGGGAGGCGCAGCATCCGCACGGACTCCGGCTTGGTCTGGCATGGGTGGTTCCCGTACGCCTGCTTGGAAGAACGACGGAAACCGGACTTCATACGGAGACGGAAGTCGCACTGCTTATGGTGATGGAAGCCGCACTGCTTACGGTGGTATGGGTAACAGAACTCCAGCATGGAACTCCGGGTCCCGCACTCCCTATGGTGACACTGGCTCCGGCGGCTCCGGATATGACGCCTTTGCTTCTGGATCTCGTACTCCAGCCTGGGGCAACGCAGGCGCCGGAAACCGCACCCCGGCCTGGGGTGGAGCCGGCATGTCCAACAACCGAGACCAGCGTGACTATGATGATGCCCCCACACCCGGGGGTTACTCCGCCCCAACCCCGGGTGCCTACGCTGCTCCCACCCCGGGTGCATCCGCGCCAACTCCAGGCGGCTGGGCCGACAATGCCCCAACTCCTGGTGGAGCTTTCAGCGCCCCTACTCCAGGCGATATACCCAAGCGTGGCTACGAAGCTCCTACCCCTGCTGCATATGATGCACCAACGCCGGCCATGGGAGGTGCAGCTGCCACGCCTGGCGCGGGCTACGGCGACGACGACGCTGGCCCACGTTATGATGACGGCACACCCAGTCCCTAAACTCTACTTTTCATTATGTTCTTTCATCACACTCAATACCTCCCAACACTTCAAAAAGCGTGTCAGTTCCATAGATATCGGATGGAACTCAGTCAGCTTCGCATATGTATTCTACTTTGAATCGAATGTAATTTCTTCCAGAACAGCAAATGAAACTTCCAACAGTTGAGAAGAGCAATGTATTCCAAAGCTTCTCATAACCATTTTGAGTTCTTTGCACGCCAATGCGTTCCCTCCACTATTGTGCAATTCTTCTGCGTCGACCCCCATTACTCCATGTCGGTCAGTCGTCGGCGTGCTTTCCATTGCGGTAGCCACTGTTCAATATCGGGGCCCTCTTGCGCTAGCTTCAGGTATGGTCTTGTCGATTGGGACCAACACTGTCGATACTGAAAGGCAATTTAATGATGGAGAATATTTCTTCTGCTAAATGATCTCTCCCGAAGGTGATTGTGCCTCGGTAAAACCATTGGACGAGACTAGAGCAGCTTAGACTTCTTCCTCTCACATACCACATGTTACCATCATATACGTTCTGTACATTCCATTCGTATATCCCTAGAGAGAGTAGCTTGAAGGTGTATTCACTCAGAAGTATAGGACACTATTGGATTCATACGAGACTTTCAAGAGTTTCCTATGCACCCAGTACACTGCAAAAGTAAGTAGAGGGTACACAGCAAGGCATGCCGAAGAATATAAGCTTCATAAAGAGGTTATTGATGATGAAAGTCAGGTGGTATTAGTCTCAAAACCATGCACACATCGAGGATTTCAGAATGATTTCAATGTTTCCAGTCGGATCGAAGAAGGTGAAAAAGCAACATTGTATGTACAAGTACTATTGTCCAAATTATACCAACCGAATAGCTTGATCGATGATCTCTGCAGCCCATAGACATTTCTCGTCCTGGAAGCGTGGAGTAACGACTTGAATGGCGCACGGTGCGCCATCAACTTCATCTGGATTATCTATCTTCTATTAGTAAGGGTCGATCAAGAGACTGAGTTCACATACAATTTGGCTGAACGTTGTCATCGGTTTCCATTGGCTCCGGATCCAGCTCTTTCGATGCCTTTCCAAATGGAATGATGCAAGCGGGATACTGTGCATTTCAAAGTCAGTTCCCAGAATCCTACATCCTAGCCTCAGATTGAACTTACATCCAACACATTCCACATCACCGTATATGGTGGCCATCCATAGGTATCGTGCGCAACTGCGGTGTTCTGTGCCCCTGGGGCTAATACCACATCCAGCTTCTGATCAACCCAGACCTGACGCCAAGCATCGTTGACTCGAGTGCGAGCTTCATGCAGCTTATTGATCTTCTTGAAGGTTTCCAGTTCCATATCGACGGGGAATGGACCAGTGAACATGGGGGAATCAAACCTGGCCACCGATGTCACTAGCGGTTCCCCGCTGGATTTGATGTTATCCTCCGATGGGCCATAAATGAAATATTGAAAGGCCAGGCGAGACAAATACGCCACAGAAAGCTCTTCTTTGTCACTTTCGAGGTAAACAATGCGGTGACCGGCGCGAGTCAGCTTCTCAATAGCTTGGTTTAAAGCTCGCTTGACAGGGGGGTGAAGCGGGAATTCTTTATCCTCGGTAAGGACTCCAATGGTCAAACTTCCATTATTCTCGGTGGTCGCACGCGGGCTGTGGTTCCATGGCGCCGCAAAGGCCGAAGAGTCATATTCCCAAGCTTTGCCTTCATCAAGGACAGTTTTCATGAACAGCTGCAGATCGGCAATGCTGTGACCTAATGGACCAGCAGCAGGTATGAGACCCGGTAGGCCTTCCATTGCACCTGAAACCTGTCCACCAAATGGAATACGTTGAGCTGTCGGCTTGAACCCATATACACCGCAACATAGAGCTGGAATGCGAATTGAGCCTGCGATATCAGTACCGACACCTAGGACTGATCCGCGAAATCTCACGAGGGAACCTTCGCCGCCGCTGGACCCGCCAGCTGTCAGAGATGTGTTGTGAGGATTGGGAGTACGACCGAAGATGTTATTTTCGGAGTCTCCAGTCTAGAATCTGTTAGCTAGATTATTCGAAAAAACAGACCCAAGGTCACTTACCATCATTGTCTGCGGGATATTAGTCTTGACATACAGAACCGCTCCTAGATCTAACAGCATTGCGACTAGAGCGGAATTCTTTGTTGCCGGAGCATTCTTCAGGAACGAGACATATCCAACGGTTGACTGCAAGCCCTCAATACAGAAACTATCTTTCATACTGATAGGCAAACCATGAAGCGGACCCATAGGCTTCTTCTCTCGCTCAAGGTACTCATCCAAGAACCGAGCTCGATCCAGGGCCTGTGGAAAGCACGTCTCGGTGAGGCATGATGTCTAGACAGAATTAGCATCTCAATCACTGGAAATTATAATTTCTTGAACTATAACTGACCAGCTGCTGCGCAATCGCAGCTCGTTTGCACAACGCCGTCGTAAGGTCCAATGAACTGATATGACCCGAGGCAAGTTTTGCCAGCAATTGTGTTGCTGTATAATTCTCTGTGAGATCCATTTCAAGCTCTGAAAGTATGCCACTTCGACGGGGAGCATCATATTCCAACAAGTGCGGGGGTGCTTGCAATAAATCAGCACTCAACGTCCACTCGCTTGGAATTTTTTGCTGGCATTCGTTGCGCTTGCGAGCGACCAGCTCCTGCCATTCGGGAATCTCGGATATTTCGTTCGCCATGGTTGTTCGTGGACTGTAGAGTAAATGCTAGGACATGACGTTGTTTATATACACGATGAACGACTGCGATAACGGCGATGTCGGAATATCCGCCTCCAAGACCCGGTGGCCCACTTTTGCATATATCGATGCGACGGTGCGTCCACTTGCCTAATCGGGGTAGCTCTTGAATCGGCTATGGCTTTCATTTAGAACAAATGCAGATGCCCCTCAATGATTGCAATAAATCATTAATCCTAGGCGGTAAGAGCCTATTCCATGCATAGTATTCGTTGATTGCCTCAGAATTAGCTACCGCGTATATGACCAGGATCAAGGTATATATATTATGGCGTTAATAGGTAGCTGCTGAGACATGTACCGAGGTAAGCGTCTAGATTCCCAGTACAAGCTACGAGTACAGCGCCCTGCGTATTACGTGCTCAAACATCAATATCTCCCTGCGCGGTATTCAATAAAGCTCTCTTTATCTACTGTGGTCGGTAATTGGAAGACTACTTATCTGCCGCCGTGTCGGCAATCTATGCCTTTGCCATTACATCTTCAGGCTTGATACCCGGGAAATTCGTGAGATGGTACGCATCAATCCAAATCTTCTCTCCTTCGCAAACCATGACGCCAAGACACACCAACCCATTCAACCAGTTGTATGGACCGGGTCCAGCCTCGATCCTCAGATGCGAGAAAAACTCCACATCATCCTGTGATACTGTCGGTGGTGGCATCATCATGGGATCGCTTTCGACCTGTTTTGCGTAGCTTGTGTCTGGCCCCGGACGGTAGAGACCATGGGCACGAATGTATAGATGATGGTTATCGGTAGTTCGGACGGTATAGCGGGCATCAAGGGTCATCGACTGTCATTGGTGTCAAATAAAATCTCCTAGATAGTCAAATGGATTTCCTGAAGACTTACGTGGGTCCCTTTCACCACAGTTGCCCAGTCTGCTCCTCCAAGAGGCAGAATAGAGCCTTCAATTCCGGGGCCTTTTATGCTGCCTCGCAGAATATTTGCAATGCTGCGAATGACACCGGCATCATGTGGCGCACCAATATTGATTTCTTCTTTGTCGATATCGCATTCTAGTCGATAAAGATGAGAGAGAGAGGGTTGGCGCATTTGCGGGCCTTCAGGGAACAGGCCATTTCCTGGGGACGGGATCGGAGACATGATAGCAAGTATAATTAAGCGATGTAGATATTGGTTTGCTCATTATTTCTTCGGCTCAATGCCTGCATTTATAGTTGTTGGACCGGCTGCTTTCGTGTATATCGACCCCAAGATATGGAAGTGGGGAATCATCTCCGCACAAGTCCAATTGGGTAGGTGGACGCACCTTATCAATAAAACGGCTCACGCGCAAAACACAAAGAAAGTCAGTTGCAAAGTGAGGTTAGACGCGCCCAAAGAAGGAAGTCCAACATGCTGCATGTGATTCGTGAAGGTCATTCGCTATCCTGATGGTGTATTTTAGGCTCCTTTCTCTACTCCAACTGTAACTTCACATTCCCCCAATATTTGCGCCAGAAGCATCATTTCAAAATATACCAAAAATGCCTTTTGCCCAGTTTCTTCTTGAGGATCCTTCGATCTCGGTCTTAGATCGGCAAGAGGCTATCAACCGTATCTATTCGGATCCTGGTATTCCCCATGATATCACAACCTCCTCCTTTTGGACGCAGACGCCGCACCCGCAGTTCGCGCAGCGATCCATGCAGCCCCTCGCATCAAGTGCCGATGTGGTGATCATTGGCTCGGGGATAACAGGTGCATCTATAGCACGGACGCTTCTTCAGAACGGTGTCAGATCTGGATCGTCAGCCCCATCCCATCCAGCTGTCGTCATTCTTGAAGCTCGAGACATCTGCAGTGGAGCTACTGGTCGAAATGGTGGCCACATCCTCGAAACGGCAGATGATTATGCCGAGCTAGCGGATGTATATGGGGAGGATGTTGCACGCAAGACTATGCGCTTCCGGTTATCGCATCTGCGTGAGATGCTGAATGCGGCGGAAGAGCTTGGTCTCACGGAGGAGGTTCAGGCACGGAAAGTACAGTTTCTGAGTGCTTTTTTTGGGGATCAGCCATGGAAAGATGCTTTGGAACGACTTCAACGTTTCAAAGAGGGTATGCCAGAAGAATCGGCAGAGTGGGTTTCATATGACCGGGAATCGATGCCAGAGGTAAGGTTCCTTTATTGAAGTGTGCATTGCAGATACACTGACTAATGTGTGTCAATGACAGGAGTTCAAGCTTGCAAATGCAACGGGTGTTGTTGCCGGTCCTGCTGGTGCCCTGTGGCCTTACAAGTTTGTCACAGGTTTACTGGCTAGACTTCTCGCAGACTACCCAGAGGAGTTTCAAGTCAACGATCATACAGCGGTCACATCAATTGAAACCGACTCGTCTTCGACCTACAAGTATAAGGTCCAGACAGATCGAGGGATCATCTCCGCTCGCCATGTCATTCATTGCACAAATTCCCACGTCAGCCACTTAGTCCCTGGTCTACGTGGCCGCATATTTCCCGTGCGAGGACAGATGTCTGCGCAGACACCTGGGGACAAGTTTCCCTGTCAGGCATACGAGCACTCTTGGCTTTTCAACTACCATCGCGGCTTCGACTATCTAACCCAACTTCCTGGAGGACAAATGATGTTCGGCGGAGGATTTGGTCAAGGTGAACTCGGCGGAATCGCAGAGTTGGGAGTAGCTAGAGATGACGAGATGTCTGTATACATTGATATCCATCTCTCTGGTGCATTAAGCGCAGTCTTTGGTCGGGAGACTTGGGGGCGGGTACAAGGTGACCCGGTGCAGGCAATGTGGACAGGTAACATGGCGTTCAGTACGGACGGTTTCCCGTGGGTGGGACAATTGCCGGTCTCGGCGACGCGTCGATCATCCTCGGATGAGGGGGTTGGAGCCGAGTGGGTGTGCGCTGCATTTGGCGGAGAGGGCATGGTGCAATGTTGGCTTTGCGGACAGGCTTTGGCTACCATGTTGCTCCAGCAGAACGGGACTTTGGACCCTGCAGTTGATGCAGACCTTTCTTGGGTTCCAGAGCAAATGCTTGTTTCTGAGGAACGTCTTGCTGATGCAGAGCTGCCGAGATCTGCGCCTAGCTCTCAACGCCAAGCACATTTATAGGTGGTATATGGAGTATTTTGATTTGACCAAGTTTCGTTGGAAGCCTAGCCCTTGGCCTTTTTCTTACGAGGAGTACGGATCAGGCGCCCATCTCGCATAATGATGAAGGATATAGTGTCAAGGACTTGGCAGGAATATCTTCTATACCTTGGCTGGCTGTGTGGTAGCGGGTTGGAATGCCGTAAAGGTCTGAGATGGATTTTTTTTGTCTTTGCTATCACAGTCAAATAAAGCATAGTCTGGTCTGTAGCCTCAAATATTTCGGAAAATGCTAATCCACGGATATTCATATAAAATTATAGCCTTATAGAGTCCTATATAAACTGCCAGGTGAACTCTCACCCAGCGAAAATCTCCGTTTGGATCTTCTGACAACCCACACGACTGTCACTACCTAAGTACCTGGTACTTATCAATGTCTAACACTTCCTTGCTTCTCCATGACTCGATAGTACCGTGCGGCCGAGGCACGTCGAGCATCCTTGCCCCAAAATATCATCGGAATCATCAGGGAGGTAATCGCAAGAGAGATAAATCCACAAGCGATAAACATATTCTGGAGTCCATCCCGCTCTATCCAAGTGGAAATAGCAAAAGGAATTCCAATACTAACCGCGTTACGCATAAACGCAATTCCAGTAAAAGCATCACCTGTGATCTAGACACCGTGATTTGATTAGTCACTCAGTTCCAGCCAAAAAAAAGTCATAGGATAGGGGATTTAATCCAAGGAACATACCTCACGATAACTATCAATAACCAGTGTTAATGCAGCATCACTGATACTGCCCAGTCCAAACCCAAAGAAAACTCCAGCAATACTGGGGTAAATCCAATGCATACCCTAACAATCAGACAAGTTAGCCAACGATATCTTTAGAGAAGCCCAAAAAGCCAGGCTGTAAAGGACACTGGCGGAATATGCATGTGAAGCCTTACCCTAGCAATGGTAGCGCCAAACATGATCAAACCACCTGTCATGAAGACAGCAGGTATAGGCAGAATATACAGACGCATCTCTGGCTCGAAATAGCCTTTATTCTTGCGTGAAAAGTATAGAATCGACCAGTCACCCAACACACCACCGTAGATCGAGCCAATGAGATTTCCAATAAATGGACCCACACTCATAAAACCGATTTGCTCAGAGGTGAATGAGTATGGTGGGAGTGGGAATGTGAGTGATAGAACACTAGAGAGTATTGTGAGCCACACTACACCGGAGGCATATTGTAAGGCTGTATACATGACAGCGGGGAAGCTAAATAATGCGTAGATGGGTCGATAGTAGTATGGCCAGATCGATTCCTGGGTCGGGGTGGCCAGGGCTAGACGTTTGCGCCATCCATTGATCGGAATGCTAGAGTCTATTTCATGATGCACTGTGCTTGGTTCGACGGTTTGTGTAGGCTTCGTCTCTGTTTGAGATGGTTGTTTTCGATCACTGTCATCGGATTTGTGGATATTATCGTTCGTTTCTGGCACAGACTGTGATTGACCCGTAATCATTGGGACGTATTTCGTCTCTTCGTATACGAAAATGAAAAGGACTAGGAAAATGACGTTGAAAATTCCCATGGTGCGATAGGACCAACGCCATCCTTGGTTGGTTGCCTGAGTGCCAGCAGCCATGGGGGACAGAAAAGACTAAGCTTCCAGTTAGTAGAGGTTCTTCAGAGTTGCTCATGGAATAACGCACGCCTATCATCACCATGATCATATATAGAGCATTCATTCGGCCTCGATGGTGGACAAAGAAAAGATCAGCAATCTATGCGGGGCCAGTCAGGCATCCAATTCACCAATGTTTGTGCTTGGTACCTACCGTGATCTCAACAATAGCTTCGTTGGTTGCACCAGCCAATCCTTGCAGTAGATTGGAAACATAAAGATCGGTCAAGCTTGTCAAACTGGCCGACCAGAAGGAAGTCGCCACCATGAGCATGGTTGATACAATGTATATAGGGCGACGGCCAAACTTCTTTGCCAGGGGGATAAACAAATAGCATCCCATGGCCAAGCCGACAAAGTTGACTGACATTGCCCTATTAAGCTCCGTGTAGGTAACGTGGAGATCGACGACCATTTGCTGCCAGAAAATAGCTTGCACAGAGAGTCTAATCAATATGTCAGCTACGACGACATTTGCAGAAGGATGATTCTGGTGTCTCACGCTGTAAATATGACGACGGTCATGCCAAGGACGATGGTGAAGTTGACAGTTTTGCGAGCAGTGCTCCAGTTCTTTGTAAATAAAGTTACTTTCATGCACCCATTTGCCTCCAATGGGAGATAGACATACCAATGGCTCATTTGGGTCACTGGTAGGAACAGGATCAAGCATCACGACCCGCTGGTTGTTGAGATCGTACTCATCCTCTGGTGAAAACGTCAATGACGATTGTATGTTTGGGAATCACTCGCTTCATTATACCTCGAATCAACAGAAATGTTCCAGGAGGGAGATCATTCTGCTGCGCAGAAGATGAGGCTTCAATAGTATCGGTCATATTGCAATTGGGAATCAAATTGTTCCGTAGAGGATGAAGATGGGCCAGAGGATGCTTTTAACCATCCTTCATAGCAGATAATGAGCACAGCGATACACATGATGAACACGATATCTGCGCCACTCAGAATCGAAAGCATTGAATCGACAAGCGAAAGGTCGTGCGCATCGTTATCCGGGGGGAATGCGGAGAAAGAACACGTTCTGATTTGCCGGGGTTGCCGCATTTCAATCTATGGCTGCGGGCGTCGGCCTTCCTCAATCGTCCTAGTCTACTCTGATAACATTTGCCAAGAAGAATGAAAAGCTATTGCATTGCACGGACCTCCATCTCTATTCTCCACACCATGACTATCTAAGCCCGAAAGAGTAGGTAGACACACCGGGGAAATAAGCACGAACAATGTCCCTGATCAAAAGTATAACTTCACAGATCGTGATCTCGCGTAAAATCTCAACGTTCAGCCACATACATGAATGTTTTTCATGTGCTCTATCACGCCTTATCTATCCCCAATAGCCACCTCGAAAGCAATCTTGACCTTGCATCTCTTTGGAAAATCGGTTATAGAAGCTCAAGTTAAACATACCATGTCTAAGTCGATCCCAAAAGTCGACTTACGTCAAATTCGAAATGGAAATGGTCTAAGCTTCCCCCATTCCAAGGGTACCAGAGCTCATAAAACTGATACAATATCTTCAGAAACATCAATTGCAGCTGCCATCCACACTGTGAACGCTGCGTTCTCATCCGATCCGCTGATCCAATGGTTGCGCCCAAATGCAACGCCATGGGCTCAACCAGACAAGTCAGTATGGGAATGGCAATATCGACGCATCCAATCGGTGATGGCTCATGGCAGGGTGCTTCAGTCAGCCAGTGTCGATGAGATGGCGTTGAAGTTCCCGCGGAAGCAAAAAGATCCCACGGAGCCAGTCGAGACCGATACTACACTGGCAAAGGAGGCACAATCTTCAATCACAAGTGGAATATCAGGTGGTGATGATTCAGGCGCTGTAGTCTTCATGTTTCCACCTAAGGAACAACTAAGCTGGTCTTTATCAAGATTGTGGCTTATGTGGAAGTTGTTTTGGCTAGATATTCTGAAGCCGGCATATGATACGGGCTGTAAGGAACTAGTAAGTACAACCGGGCCTGTTCACTTCATTCTTTTTATACTTCAATCCTGATTTCAATATCTGAATAGCGTGTCGATCAACTTTTTGCAGCGAACAAGAAGGGATTGAAGAGCGCACAAGCTCAGTACTCAAAGGAAACGATGTGGTATCTCGAGGTCATTGCTGTGCATCCCTCCCTACAATCGCGTGGGATTGGAGGGGGCGTTATGATGTGTATTTTGGAACATATTGGAGACCAGCCAGTGTATCTGGAGTGTACTCGACGGGAAAATATTGGGTTCTACAAGAACTTTGGCTTTCAGGTGGTTGATGAGGTAGAACTCGTGGACGAGGAACAAAACCTGAAATTTTGGGCAATGATTCGTCCGGGAAAGTAATCGCCCAAGCCAACAGACCTACAAATCAACATCTGACAACTGGAAATTAGATTCTATCCAGCGCTCGAGTTTTGATAAAATATAGACCATATCATAACAAACCCATTTCCACTCCCCTTGCTCTCGCTAGATTATCAATACTCAGAATTGGATCATTCTTCTGCCACATCTCCTGTAGCAAATCAAACAGGATCTCATCCTGTCGAGTACCAAGCATGCATTTCCGAATAGTAAGCTGCCACTGTGGGTTCTGGCATAGTACCGCAACCTCCAATCCAGCAACAACAATAGGGAATTGAATTGCATTTTTAATGAAAGATTCCTCGGCCGGACGCTCAACGCACGCAAGCCGAAGTGCATCAAGATTCGCCAGGATCCTAGTTACAAGAACAGTTGCATCAGCAGGACACGCACTCGGCTGACGCCACGCTGAAAAGCTCCGCATATCTCGCGATTGCCGCTCTTCCGCTCGTGCATGGCGACGGAGCGTCAAAATTCCAGCTAAGCGATAGGCTTCCCAAAGATAGCAGTGAAGGAAGTTCCCCGGCTCGCCGGGCCAATCCCAGAAGCTCTGTTCTGTCGTATCGATGCAGATACCGGCGAATAGATCCACTAGAGCTCGGGGCAAGCCACTCACGGGCTCAACTCCTTCTCTGGGTACAGCGGGCTGGCAGTAGCGACGCCAAATACCAATACAGGCTGTCTGACGACCAACCGAGAAAAAGGGCAGGTCCATTACTCCCATTACCTCCACTAAGTGGGTACGAAATGGAGTCTGTGCGGCTGTGCGATGTCTATCGGCTAGGCCATGGCTTTGTAATATATTGTGCATTCCTTCTAGATGGACAGTCCAGGGTAGACCATGCATCAGCTGTTTCGAGTAGAGGGTCAGAACCTAATGTGTAAAGATGAACCCAAAATTGGGGGTGACGTACGCCAATGCTACACAACAGTAGTCCTGCTGTCAGGGTCGCATCCGATAGAATGGTGCTCTGGGCCAGTTCGGATCGAAATTCTCGAAGTGCTGCGTCGAAGTATTCGAAAAATCGCGGTGATTGATAGGATGATAGAGAAAGTTGAAAGGCCAAACATATTGTATACAAGGCACTAGACTCTTGACACAGTTGAGGTAATCGAGGTTGCAACATCCCCTCTTGGGCAGTAGTGGAATGCAGTACGTTAATACCAGCATTCAGAACTTGAACAATTAGTCTTCTGAAGTTCCACAGTTCATCCCAAGAACTCACATTCATTGAACAAGGCCTCGTCCTGCTTAGACCTCTCTAAGCGAGCCGGAAGGTTTCTCTCGGGATTAGAAGCCATGGCGTAATCATTTCTCGGAGACTCATCAAGACTCGAACTCGAATTCCCAGGGCTGGTTGATTGGCCAGTATCACTAGGCGATGCGTCGACTTTCTTTCTTCCCCCTTGAGATCTCGTTGACGGCCCTTCGGCCTCGACGGGACACTCTCCTTCAGTGGCTTATCTGCCCCCGTGTATTGACCACGAGAGGCAATGCCATTTCCCCAGCGCAATCGTACCTCATAGCCTTCGCAGTCAAGCCCCCGTTGCGTGCAATTCTGACATGTTGGACGCGCCTTATCGCAGGCCCTGCGACGGCGCTTGCATGTCCAGCAGCCCTGAGATGAGCGGGTCGACATTCCGAATGTGGGGGGTCAAGAAAGGAATAAGGTCAGATGCAAGCTTCTGCATTATGTACAGCAAATGCGGGGAAGTTGGAGTGGAGTTGTTGCTGATAACGGGTCGGACTGCCTATTCGGGTGATGACAAGCCAAGACTATACATTTTCACCATATAACATACTGCAGATAAACGAGTTTGAGATCAATAACAATTCAAATGTCTTTCCAGGTACCTATCGGATTTTGTAAGGCCACCATCCCTGGTCTAGGGACGGTGGACGGGTGGGAGTATGCCAATGGCGTCCAGCAATTCTGTGGTATTCCGTATGCGCATCTCTCCAAGCGCTGGTCACGGTCAACATTGAGAACGAGCTGGGAGGGAGGTCATCATGATGGAACAAAGCTAGGGTAAGGTCATCTTTTGATTGTACAGGGTCCACCTTTCATGTTAACATTTGGCCAGAAACGATTGTCCCAGTCCCATTATCGATGGAGATGATAGCGATGACTTGGTACCTGTTCCGCCGGCAGCACACTTCTCTCATCCTCGATCTGTCGACGAATTGTCTGCTCTCGTCATGAATATCGTCATCCCACATTCATTGAGAGAAGACGGCCAAGGCCTTCCGGTATTCGTCTACGTCCACGGCGGGTCCCTACTGTACGGAGGCGCAAATCTCCCCATCTTCGACTCAGTGAACCTAGTTTCCCAAAGTATCGCCATTGGTTTGCCAATTATTTGCATAAACTTCAACTATCGCGTCGGCATTGGTGGATTCCTCGCTGGCAAAGCCATTGCCGATGAACTCAAGAGCGAAGGATATGCAGGTAGTGGAAACTTCGGTTTCACAGACCAACAAGTCGCTTTCGACTGGGTGCAGCAATATGTCAAGTTCCTGGGAGGCGATCCCCAGAATGTGACTGCCGTTGGCGAATCTGCTGGTGGCATCTCAATCAGCAATCAGTTGCTTGCAGCGAGCCCGTCAGTATTTCATCGGGCTGTATGCATGTCAGGTCTATCTACGGCCATTCCAGCATGGACGATAGGGCAACATGATCGCTTCTTTGAGGCTGTTTGCCGTCACTTTGAGATTGAACCTTCTGCGCCAGAAGCCTTGGACCAGCTTCGTGCTATTCCGCAACAGGAACTTGCAAACGCAACTCCGGATGTTCAGGGGGTTCCCTCGGGCACAGGGAATCCATGTCTAGACGGGTGGTTTTATCGTTCTGGAGTCAACCCGCTGGGAGTCAATACCCCACCATCATGGTTGAAAGGGTATATGTTCGGTGATACCTACCATGAAGGTGTTATTTTCCACTTGAACCTGCTCGAAAATGACTACCATTCTGTCCGCCGGGTGCTTCAAGCTTATATTAGCGATGAGGCGCATACAGATCAGATCCTGGAGGCGTATGGGATCACCATTGATTCTCCACAAGAAGAGTTTCTCAGTCGCGTGGAGCACATGTGTGGCGACGCGATTTTCAAAATTCCGAATTACGTACTTGCTCAGATAGCTCAAGAGTCATTTCTCTATCACTTTGATCAGCGGTCGCGTCTCCAGAATGCTTTCGAGGGCACGGCGTATCATGCACACGAGCTGCTCTATCTCTTTAGGAACTTGGAAAACGAATTCAATGAAGGGGAAATGCAGATGGCGCTTGAATTTTCCTCCGCTTGGATTCGATTCGCAAATGGACTAGCACCGTGGAATGTGGAGAGCGAGGACCGTCAATGGATGGTTTGGGGACCAGGTAGTAGAGTGGCGTTGAAGAATGAGAGTGAAGATCAAGAGACTCGTGATTATAAGCGCATGAACATGATTCTGCTGTTAGACGACGGAAATTGTTGGGAAAAGTGGCTGGCTGGAGTGGACACGTTGGTCAATCAGCGGTGGAAGCTATTTGGCAACGTTTAAGCAGATCCTCTATAAATGAACGAACTTAGACCGTCTAGGTTTGCCAATAATAAAGCAAGACTTGATTGATACTCATTGCGATAAAGGTGCTCAGGCCATCTTGGAGCAATGACTTTACGACCACCTGGACAGGATAAGCACAAAGACATGGCAATATATAAACATTGTGAACTATAAGTTGAGCTGACATAGGAAGCAATCACAACCTTCAACCGGGTTTGAATCATGTTGAATACCATTGGGATCTCCTCTACCTAGGGAGTAGGTAAATATAGCCAGAATATCTATCCAGAGGTCTACGGGTTTACTAGCAATTCGCGCCAAGTATTTCATCCGAACAATCATGATAAATTGCCGTTCGAAACCATTGTTTTCTCTCTATTACCGCATGTATCTTTTGACCCCGGAAATGCAAATAAACCGTATCGGCACGAGAAAGATAAAGAGTAAAGAAATATCATCGAGTAACCCCGAATAAGTCCAGAATACATGTTACAAAATATAAAACAGTATATCAAGGTGGCACCGCTCGTGCCAGCACGCGAATATTATCCACAAACCCTTTGACCAACTCTTCATACTGATTTGATGGGTCCCCGTTCATTGCAAGTTGACCCTGGCGGCGGATTTCATCAGCGGACACTTCGACTTCGAGCTCGTGTTCGAACTCGTTTTTCGTCGCAGGCTATTGGAAAAGTCAGAAGGCTGAATATGGTAACACAGGAACTGCAAGATGGGTAGCAGTGGACTCACCTCAGCTTTGGCTACTTGGGTCAGATCAACTTGGTAGGCCAAGTGTCGGTAGCTCATGCGGTCCTTGTTTCGCTCGCCACGACCTCCTTTGGACATGTCCACTAGAGGCAGGTTGCGATGATCACCCTCGTACTCCATTTCTAGGTTCACGCTCACGCGCCAGTCGACGGTCGTACGTGGACTACACACATCGATATCGGCGACACGGCATTTGACGATCTTTGCGAGCACTTCACCGGTCCGTTGGTCTGTTGTTACCCGGACCTTTGGTTTGTGGCGAGGGTTTAGATTCTGGCGAATTACTGGGGGCAGATCGGCGGGAGACACTTCGTAAAAGGTATCACGCTCCTTTTTGTGTGCGTAAGATATCGGAACACGAGTGGGGTTTGTACCAGGCATGGAAGCCTTTACTGCCTCGTTCAAGAAATTGTTCATGGCGCGGTGTTGTTCCTATCTCATGGTAAGCATTTGTCTTGGGGCTTTTTATTTATGTCAAAGCGGACTTACAACAGTCATGCTGCTTTCGAACGATGTGCGGAATCGTGGGATTTCTCGGTTGACAATGGTTTCAGTGAGAATTGGCAGATTCAGCCTTTCTCCCCTATCCATGTCCATTACATGGCCCAATTTCCCTTCTATTTCGATGATAGCACCCTGCCCAGCGGCTGCGGAGCCTGCTGGTCCGACAGCCACGTCGTTCCTCATCACCACATGTTGAAATAGGAAATCGCAGAGAAACTTCGTAACTTCTTCATGAGGAATGAATCCGGTGATCGATGGCTCCCAGGGTCCCAAAATTCCTACCGCTTTGGTGCTGGTATTGTTGGTGCTCGGCGCGGTTACCGGTGCTGGAGTCGATGCTGGGGCTGCAGCCGGGGTGGGAGGACCGTTGGCACTTAGTGGCGCTGCACCAGGGGTTCGAACGGAGGTAGGAGTGACGGCTGTAACTGCAGGTCCGGTTGCGGAGGAAGCCCGACGGCTGAGCTGTCGTTCTTCATGTAACTGTCTAGCGTGTTTGGGAATAGGGGGTTGAGGATTTGGGATCATCGGGGGTCTGCCTTTGGTACGCACGCTCCGCTGGGCATAAATTGGAGGCTCATTGTATCGCCTCCTTTTCTTCTTTGGCGGCTGACTTGATATACGCTGGTTTGGTTCATGGTCAAGCTCCATTTTGAAATGAGAACCGCTTCGCGAGGCCGACGGCGAGCTGTTTATCTGCGTATGGGTTGTCGCAATAGGTGAGGCGCGTGAATCTGACCCCGGTCCAGAATGAAATGGTGCTGTAGGACTGTCGTTCCACTTGTCTTCAGACGGGCGACGCGGACCAGCCCCGGCGGAATCAGAGTTTGCTGCGGTGCTATTTTGCCGAGAAAATTCAGGGCTTGCAGTCTCTGATTGCTCTTGCTTTATACCAGTGGGATGGAAGGGAGGTGCGTGATCGGTCGATCGGGAATGGGGAGAGAATTGACGTTGTCTTGATGGCGATGGCACTTGTGTAGGATCTCGTGCTTGCCGGTCATGAGCAGTCCGAGGACTTGACAAAAGGTTTCGTGGAGAATCGCGACCAGAAGATTTTGGTCGGGCAGATGGTGATTGACGCGATATAAAGGCAGGTGGAGGCCCTAAAGGAGTTCCCGGTACCGACTGTTGGGCGGAAGGAGAGAATTGATGCGATGGATGAGGCTGGGGGACGGAAGGCGGACTGTCTCGGGTGATGGGGCGCGGGTTGGCCATAACACTATGAAGAGAATGGGAACGCTGCTGAGCAAAATATGATGCTGGCTCAGTGTGTTGGACCCCTGCGCTCATGGGCTGTGGTGTATATGGCGAGGCCAAGGGGCCCGCGGGGTGTTGGGGATGCGAATTGTACGCCGCTGCACCGTATGGGTCAGGCGCCCCGGAACCGTAGGGAGTGGAGACATGTGTAGGGCTTTGTGTTCTTTGAGATTGTACTGCTGTATTTATCGGAGGGGGTCCTGCGTTGAACTGCTGGTATGGTGATTGGGTAGGCCCGTAGGGCGAGGATCGCTCGGGTGAGGCATGCGGTGGATGTTGCAATGGAGGCTGTGGGGGACGTGCTGGATACTCTGTATAGGCCGATTGAGCGCGCTGTTTCTGAGAGAGGTCGGAGGCAGGACTGGACGACTGGTTGGGCGGCAGTGCTTTGGCTTTGGATGCGCCGCCGGCATCAGTATTCATGATGGTGCGCAAATCCATGACGCTGGTATTTGGGGGGGGTGCGACCACGACCACCCAAATTATTGAAGAGCGTGCGCGAAGAATCGCGACATCCAGACGAGCACAGAAGGAGTCGCGAAGGTGGAGGGTGGCAGGGCTCAATAAAACAGGACAAAGAGGAAGGGAGAGAAGTTCTCGCCCCGAATCGCGCGAATTAGGGAGCTTGGAGGATCATCGCCGCTTCGGGGAAGTTCACTGGGAAAGAAACTACAGGCTTAGTATACAGTGGGTTGAGGGCTCTGGGCTATATAGTTGTTTCATTGTCTATTGATAGTTTTGGGAAATCTTGATATGCTGTTTCCTTTTTTCATGTCGGAGCTCTCACACGAGAGAAAGCTGAGCTATGGTATAGCTAGAGCTCGATCTATGAGCATATGACCAAATAATCAATCTGACAATGAAAATCACTCCAGACCTCTGGAATACCATCTGGACAGTGTAGCTTTTATGACAATTGATAAATTTCATTTTTCTATCGCTAATCCTTTCATTTACCATAACTCAACATAACGAGTATGTTACTTAGGCAGAAGCTTCGCAGAAAGGCCACAAATCACCAAAGTCATGTGATGATGAGTAATCAACGTTAAAATCAGGCATCAAGGCACACGAGAAGTATATAATCCGTGAAAGACGGAAACCAGAATATATGAAGACGGAAACCAGAATATATGAAGACACAGAGTATTTATTCGTAAAAGACGAAAAAGATCATTACCAAGCACACTCCTAGCCATTGATGACTATGTCTCAAACACGGATTAGATACGCCTGCGGTCATTTTAGTCTGTCCGACCCCGACTCATATTCGGTCAATTGCAAAAGCCGGGGCCGACGTACGTATAATGGTAACATCCACTAGATATATAAAATGCTCCTTATTCCTACACAGTAAAGGCCAAACGTGAAAATGGCAATGATCAGCAGATGCGTCACTTCAGTTGATGGAACCCAGATTTGGGCTGAGGAAACGGGAGAACATACCAGGCCCGCTATAGTCTTCCTTCCTGGATTTGGTTTTTCTTCGATGGCATTTGAGAAACGGTTTGGTGACCCATCCCTACAAGTATACCATCTGGTATAGTCAAATAGAGGTAGAGCTCATGTTCATTGAGAAACTGATGGTAATGCTCAGGTCCGATATGACTGCCGTGGTCATGCTCGTAGTGACCAACCCACAACAGCCGATGTATATACTTCAAAGTGCATGGCAAAGGATTTCCAAGCTGTATGTGAGCCATTAAATCTCCAAAGGCCAGTTTTGGCGGGATGGTAAGTACATCAATGGGGATATTTGTGCGTCAGGGAAATCTCTTGATATTATGCACAGGAGCTTTGGGCGGAACCATTTCATCCGATATCTGTGAGCATCTTGGAGAAAATTACTTGTCTGGAATGATTTACCTGGATGGAATTCCCTACTTTTCTGCCTTTCAGGCAGTGGGCACCAGTCTGATGGAACTGACATTCCAGACATTAGCCAACCCAGACGCTAGTGCGACTGAACTTGCAGAGGCCATAGTATTTCTGGTAAGCTCATGCGTCGCCGACGGGTATGAGATCTCCACTGAAAAGAAATGGCTATGGCGTGGTATCATTCTCTCCTAGGTATACTCTTTATTCAGCATCTATACTTGATGAGTGCTTATAAGCTTTGCCAGAACCCTCACGTACGCCCTCTTATTCTAAGTAAGCAACAAGGCTCAGACAGCATTCTCGCAGCTGGAACCAAGATGCCCATCAGCGTTATTCACGGCGCAAAGGATAAACACTTGGATGTGCACAATGTCGAGAAATTTGCCAAAGAAAAGGTTGGCCGGGTCGAGTTTCATGCACTCAATCAAGCCGGTCATATGCCATTATGAGTGTCCGGAAGAGACAAACCAATTGATCTTGGATTTCATGCATCGTATAGGAGCATAGATTGAGGTTCGAAGTGCCTGTGGGGCACATATCGACAAATATCTGTGAGTTTCAACTTTAGCAGTGTGTTACTTTATATGCTATCTATACGCTAAGTCATTCTGCGCTTCTAAATACACTTGAATGAATTGTGCCTATGTAGCATTTGAGTAACGTCCTGGCTCAAGTCAGGAAATGACCGAACACGGGTCACTGTGACCCGTAAAGGGAAGGTGATCGACACCTCGTGTTAAACATGTGTTCCTGGCATACTAAACTTCTGCTCTTTACTTTCACCGTTTATCTCAGTTGCTTCGCTGATTTTTGTTGTTTTTTATCATTGTATTTCTTTGGGTCTAACTTAGGTTCGATGGCAAGTGGAGAAGGTGAGACAAGGCATTGCAACACCCGCTGACGTACTTCGGCTTGCATTCTGCCGATGTGGACACGGCAACGTTAGCTTCTCCATCTCCAAGACCCTCTCGCTGGACGAGCTCCTTCACCGTCCTCGTGTCTTCATCTGCAGCCTATGGCACTTCCGTGTCCGCTTTTGATGATAATTCTTAAGATAACATTCTCCCCTGTTGCGCCCCACGTGGCACGAGACATGCTCTGAGGAATTGCGCACCCCTCGACCACCATGGCATCCCACCTCGAAAACCGCGAAAACCGCACCCCAACAACGACCGACATACCTCTAGAAGACCTTGAGGCCTCCAAAATTAGCAGCTCCGATCAGTCCTCGCGCTGGAACGGGTTCTCCCAGTTTCACCCCTCAAACATACTAGCCAATTCACATGGTTCGACAAGGTCGCAAGATGACTGGCTGGCTAGTGCGGAAGAAACACTGTTCAGATTAAACATTGCTCTCACACCTAGCTTCCTGCAGAAGTATGTGGGCGTTGAGCCAGAACAGCCGGCCAAATTGCATGCGATCGCTGCGCTCGACGGGCTGCGAGGCTGGGCCTGTCTGCTTGTCTTCAACTTCCACTTTCTCTTCGCATATACATGGAAAGTCGCGGTCGGATGGGGATTTGCAGGCGAGAACTGGGGAATTCACCAATTGCCCTTTTTTCATCTTCTCATCTCCGGGCATATCATGGTTGCCATCTTTTTTGTCATTTCGGGCTATGTCCTTTCCTACAAACCTATAAAGACTATTCGATCTCGATCCTTCGACCAGACCTTCACCGTACTAGCGTCGTCAACTTTCAGGCGGGCATTGCGCCTTTACATCCCATCTATTGTCGGTCTCGCCTGTGTCTTTATCGCTGTTCGACTTGGTGTTTACAATTATTCCTGGGGGGTGATCAAGGAAGGCCACACCATTGTCGGCACGAATGAGCAGCACCCGCCAGTCTACAAATCTCTATACAAGCAGTCCTGGGACTGGTATTACACAGTGGCACGCTTAATGAACCCATTTGATTGGTCTCTCTACTACAATAATTACAATCCCCACCTCTGGACCATCCCAGTCGAGTTCCGTTGCTCGCTCGTTCTCTTCCTCACAACCCTAGCAACCTCGCGCCTGGTTTCTCCCGTGCGCATGACCCTCGTCGCGACTCTGACCTGGTTCTGTATGCGGTACGGCCGATGGGATGTTGTCTTGTTTCTCGTGGGCATGCAAATGGCCGAAATCGATCAGATCAATGGAACCTGGGAGCGGCCAGCTTCATCAATAACAGATGACAACCTACACATCCGCTTCCAACCTCGTGGTAAAATATTTGCCACTATCTCTCGCCGGCGCTTGTGGATCGGTGTTTTCGTGATCGGCCTTTACATCGGCTCGTGTCCTAATCTCGGATTCAAATGGACGCCAGGCTACAGATGGCTCTGGGAAATCACTCCATGGACCTATGGGGAGCCTCACCGGTTCCCGCAGACAATCGGTGCGGCCCTGATCGTTTTCAGTATCAACCACTCACCCGATATCCAAAAGCTCTTCACCAATCCCCTCTCCCAGTATTTGGGCAAGATATCTTACGCATTTTACATTGTCCATGGACCCATTCTCCACTCGCTGGGATACTCGCTCATGCCAAATATCTGGAAAATTACAGGCAAAGAAACAAATTTCCAATATTGTTTCGGTTTTCTGATCGGTTGGCTGATTTGTCTACCTGTTTCCATCTGGGCGGGAGATGTATTCTGGCGCGTTGTTGATGTTCCCAGCGTTAAGTTTGCGCGGTGGCTTGAGGACCGGCTCATAGCCAAGGGTGCCTCTGCATCTGCAACCCCGAGTTTATTGACTCCAAGAGCGCAAACCCCTCGAATGCAATAATTCCAGTATTAGACATAAATACCTTGCTGTTTTCTGTTTCTACAAGAGTCTTCTCGCTGGTCGAGTAAAACGAAACATCATATTCTTCTTGGCAATATATCAATTTAGTAGAGCTTTATGGCAGACTTTCATAAGATGATTTATGTTCGTAGAACAATACTACTAGTCCTTGAAGCAGTGTAGCAGCTTCATACCCAATAACAAGATTTATGCGTTGTAGCTCAAAAAGTGAAGTGTCAATATGGATTTTGATTTGCTCCCTAAACTCATGCCTCTCAGGTCTAAACAAGAACAAATCGTCCGAAGACAAACATGAGCAAGAAAAGGGCGCTCCACAACTAAAATTCCGATGTATCATTCATTCAATCATTCACTCGTGCCAAAATCAAAGTATATCGCGATGGTCACATCCATCCTCATCGCCCAGCTCGTATCTATTTTGGCTCGGCTGGTGATGCTATGCGCGACAACCACCAGGTATCGGCAATAGGTAGGCGGCTAACAAGAGAGCAAGGGATGCAGGGAGATGGGATGTAACGGAATAGATGCAGCCGCCGAGGCAAGGCCGATGGAGATCGGGGAAAGAAACCATCTAATGCAATCGCATATGAAAAGAAGGAAAGCAGAACAGATCCCGGGAGCGCATGGAATGATAGGGCCAAAGAAGACTGCCCAAGAACAGGAAAGGGGAATTACAACCAAAGAACCTTCTGGAGCTAAATGTCTTTTCTTTTCGTTCATACCTATGAAATTTCGTTTCTCTTTCATAGTGCGACGCCCCATATCCCGCGTCCACCACAAACGCCAAGCCACTCCCGTGGCTGACCTGAGGGGTTGGATCCGCCCTGCGGAGACCAACTGATATTGGAAATTTCATAGTCGCATTGCCAGGCAGCAGTAGGGCCACGCTCAGAGGTGGTGGATTGGACACCAGAGCCATGAGCAGGGGGCAAGCTATTGCTTGGGCTTAGGAGGTCCCAGAGAAGAACCAGACTGTCGTCTGCACCGGAAGCAAGCTGACCACGCCGGCTTGGGGACCATTCTACACAATTGAGTGCAGCAGAATGACCCTTCAGCTCAAGCAAGGCTTGACCTGGTTGCCGCACATCGAGTACACGAACCACGCTGGAATCCTGGGAGAAGGTGGCTAGCAGATGGGCGTCATGTGGGGATGCTAGTTAATAGCGTAAGCTCATGCGATCGTTCATATAGATGGGCTCAAGTTTCCATACCTGCAATTCTCAACAGTGGTGGAGGCCAAGCTCCTGCCTGTGATCCGGGTGGACTGGTGTTACCGGGACTCATCACCGCTAGAATGTGTTAGTGAACATGGTCTTGCGCAATTTGAGGCCGACAGAATGATACATACGCTTAACGTCTGTCTTCTCAGATGGCTCATAGATGATAGTGCTGTGCTCCAGGCTTCGCAGATCGAACATGCGCACACTACCATCGGCGCCACAGCTCACGAACACATCAACACTGTTGGCACAGAATCGAACGTCAAACACTTCCTTGTCATGAGCAATTAACTGTGTCTTAGCTGTCAAGGTCGGGATATCCCAGATTGTGCAGGTTGTATCAATGCTGGATGTGATGATCAAGCTGGGGGAAATCGTATTCCAGTCCAACGAGGTTATCGGGGCGGTATGCTCGGGGGATTTGGAGTTAGAGAGCAATGCCAAGGGAGAGAGCTTGGCAGTAGGAGCATCCCGTTGATTAGCAGGCCGTGTAATGCTGTTTGAGCTCGGCAGCGGTTGGGAATTGGGGAGGGACCACAGGCGAAGGTGATCACCCGATGTGGCAAGCAAATCAGTGGACTGTTTTTGGGACGATGGTGGCTCCCATAGAATACGGGTGACGGGATATGAATGCGTCGCTTCGGCTGTTTTGACATATTCTAGTTTGATCTCCCCGTTTGCTGCATCCGGGGTATCGGGGTCGGGTTGGGCCCAGTGCGTATCAACAATTTGAATCTATAGCGCAATTGTTAGCACTAAATACCTCTCTTCAGCCAAAATGAGTTCGCACATAGTTATGATTATCCTCCAGATGACTGCCCAATGCCAATTTGCCACCAAATGAGCTCGAGTTCCCTGAAATTGGCCATTTGCACCAATCAACTGCGTATATAGGCCACGGTGCTATGTAGTTGCTGTTGGTAGGCACCTGATTATCGCTATTGTATGGAGCTGCTCCTGGACTCATAAGCGAACCGCCAAGGTAATGGTCACCAGGAAGGCGAACGTCTGCCAGGCCGAGCGGCGAATACTTGGATCCTTGCGGGGTCTGGGGTGGAAATCCAGCTCCCGGGGATGTGGGGTACTTGGACTCCTCCGAAGCGCTGTGTTGTTTGTACATGGACGGATCTATCCCAGCCGGGCTAGACCGAGAGTGGCCATGAGAGTTTATCATGCTCGACCGATGGTTGGGCTGCTGTGATGACTGCAAGGTAGGAATGACCGACGGGGCTGTGTTGGCTGAAACAGCTTGGGGGCGGTTTTGACCTCCTGGAGTCAAGGCGCCTGGTAGATTGTTATTGCTGTTTCCACTACCGCTCCCATACTGCAAGGATTGCGCAGATGGCTGGACATTGATCGAGGGGACCTGAGTCGCGCCTGCACCTGTGTCTGGGGTCGTGGGGAAGTCATGGGAGGGAGGCTGACGGGACAAATTCTGATTGACCAGACCCGTGGATGGCATATGCAGTTCCTCTGGCTGACGGGCAAAAACGGCAGACCGTCGAGGGGAGTCGAAGGAGGGATTCGACATTGTGCGGAGGGTCCGGGGTCTTTTAGGGGTGTATGGGGCTTAGCTCCACTCCCCCTTGGGACAAAGAGGACTAGTGAGAGGGAGGGGCCCGAGGATGGCAGTAAGCTGCACAAGCTTCACAAGAAGCTCCCGAGGCAGATGAGGCGTAGAGGGAGGAGCGACTGCGGATGTCGCAGCTTGAGAGTTCAAGGTGAAGCTGGGGGTGCCCGCGCTGAGTCAGCCAACCCCGGGTGACGCTCCCGCTCTTGCTTTAATCGGAATACACTTAGGTTCTTTATCTCTTTTCTTTACTACGATCTCTTTGTTGATTTGACTCCTGTGATTCGTTACTTTGTACGTAGTTGCATTCATGGCATCCCACCCCAACTCCCGTTTAGCGCTTTTGTTATTGCCTCCGCCTCCGTCATTCTCCTTTGGCGGGGTCAAGGAAGCATTCGAGACCTCGGTATCGGAAGTATTCGTGCAGCTGTCGAAGTCTTTGGGAACCTCTGATGGCATTGCCACACTCGATATTGCGTTGGCAATTCCAGGCCTGCTTTCTCCATCCAACAGGCCACGTACAAAGACTTTTGCCCAGGTGGAACATTATGTCGGCAGCATCTATACTTTGATTGGGGCTGTGGCAGCCGCTCAAGATATTGAACTTGACTCCCCCGGTGGCATCAATGCACGCTTGGTGTTTGTTGATCACCCGTTGTCCGATTCCGCAGCCTCTCGAGCCAAAACTGGCTCAAAGATTGGGCCAATCCTTGACCTTCAGTCACTGGCAACCTCGGGCCGACAGTGGGACCAAATATTCAGTCCAAGCAATCAGGTCGGCCGGGATTTGGCCGACTCCTTCCTTAGTAGTATCACCGGTCCGTCCAAAAGTCACACCGCAACCATCCTACAGATGGTCTCGAGCGGAGACTGGTCGGCCCCGCAGTCTCTTCTGGTTCCTGAAAACCAGCTGTCCCTTGAGCCCCACTACTCAGTTGCAGTTGGAGGAACATTCGATCATCTTCATCTCGGTCACAAACGTCTACTCACAGCACTGGCGCTAGCGCTGGAACCGCTAGATCATACTAATCAGGATCGAGAAAGGCTTTTGACGATCGGTGTGACTGGTGATGCTTTGCTTGTGAACAAGAAGTTTGCCGAATGTTTAGAAAGCTGGGAGGAGCGGTTCAAGAGCACTGCAGCTTTTTTAGCTGGCATTATGGATTTCTCAGGGAATGAGTCTCCACGAATGGAACGTACCAGAACATCGGATGGCAAGGGACAAGTGGTGGTTATGCAATTCCAGCCCAACTTGATCTATAAGTTCGTGGAGTTCTTCGATGTCTGCGGCCCCACAGTTACCGATGAGAACATCAGTGCGTTGGTGGTATCGAAGGAGACGTCAGCTGGAGGGGCATTCGTCAATGAGGAACGGGCCAAAAAGGGATGGTCAAGGCTATCGATTTTTGAAGTGGATGTTCTTGTGTCTGGAGAGGCCAAGGCGAGCGCCAACAATTTCGAGGATAAAATCAGCAGCACCGACATTCGTCGACGACGTATGAACCGGGCCAAAGTGTAAGGATCTGGAACCAGGGAAAATTTGGAATTACAGGGGGGCGGAAGGAAATAGGGAAGCAATGAAGACCTGTAGAATTTAATACATTCACATTTCGGCCAATTTCCCCCAATCGCGTTGGTGGCTTCTCCACCACACGCGAGTCCGTCACTCTGCAGAGATGTGACAACCTGAGCGGGGCCTGCATTGACTTCAAGAAGAGGCACTCTACAGCCACCAACCATTTTTTCCGACCAACACAACTCGCTCCTTAACCACATAAAGGCTCTGCAGGTTCGTGCTGTTTCGCGCTGGCTGGCCGCAGCCTCGATCAATCATGTGATTGCCGCGAGAAAGCGTCACCAATGAAACCAATTTGATGCATAGGCCCGTCAGCATCCAAGCGCGCTAAACCAGGGTCTTGATGATCATCCCGGTCGCGTTGGATTGTTAGGGCGAGAACTGTCGCCATGCGTCCATGGTGAGACAAGACTCTGGGGTCCGATGAGTCCAATTCCACTCGATATTCGTGCACCTCTTCCCTTTTTCCCTTTTTATTTTTCGGGTTTATAGTGGGACTGATGCCCCCTCAATCGTGCATCCCCAACTGATTTTCCCCTCCTGCCGGTCTGTAAGACTAGGTGCAGAAGCTTCCTTCTTCTTGTCTCTCTTCCTCTTCCCTTCTTCCATGTTGCTGTATCTTGTACAGGCAGCCGGATCCTCGGCCGCGAAGCGCCGATCATGGACCAGCCACGTTGTATTCAAAATCTCGCCGATGAGCTGCTGAGCGAAATTCTAGCCATTCTGTTGGAACCTGCGCCGCACGCTTTAAAGGGGAACTCATATACCAATGGAAACTATAGCAATGGGGACACGCAACATAAACCGGTTGAATACGGAGAGACATCCGATCTGGATCGATTTCGCCTAGTCTGTAAACGGTTTATGCGGATCGGCACGCCTCGAAAGTTTGCGCGCTTCAACCTACGATTTTCGAAGGATGGCTTCCGGCGACTTGGAGAGTTGCTAGACATGCAGCGGGCCTGCTACGTAAAAACAGTGACATATCTCGTGCGACCCTTCTATCAAGGCGGCGGTACCCAATCCTTAGATTCACAAACCTAGTTGGGACAGATCGGCTGACGACAATATCACAGGGTGGACACCAATATTTCAGAAACTCGGCATCGATAATCCACCACTCGCACAAGTGCACAGTCGACGATTGCACGAACAAATCACTCTCCTCGAAACAAACCAGGATCTTGTCCAGCTTCGCTTGGGGATTGCCGCCTTTTCGGCACTGCAGGAAATCAAATTACTTCGCTTGCAAGATCAGGACGACGAACGACTACTCGATTTTATTCGCGACCGTTCTATACGCAATGCTGAGAGCACGGATCCCAGCACAGCCCGGTTCGAGTGGGAATCAGCATGTTCGCGTGCAGTAACGACCCTAGGAATCTCTCTCTTAGGGTCACAGTGTACTGCGATTCGTTTCATCGGGCCTCAGATCAGCGCCGAAGCTACACTGCAACTCCTGAAAGCACCGTCCACCACTCTCGCAGCGATGGGAAGCCGGCTCACCAGCCTCGATATCAACTTCCATTCCAGTGCGGACATTACCACAACCATGTCTGACCTGTCTGGTGTCTTTAACCGCTTCTTTGCCGAAGCCAAAAACCTTGTCGCCATCCATCTCGGCTTTCCACCTAAGGCCCCTCTTGACCTAGATCTCGAGGCCATTTTTCACGATATTCGGTGGAAAACACTTCGCACCCTTAGCTTGCAAGGCTGGCGTTTGAGCGCTGACGAGATCATATCCCTAGCCCGCCGACATCGCCGCCAACTCCGAGACTTTCGCTTAAATGCCGTCTACCTCCGCCCTATGGGATGTTGGAGGGATGTTCTGACAGTACTCCGCGAAGAAATGGAACGTCTGGATCGAGTGGAGCTATATGATATCGACTATGCAGATCATTTTGATACAGTATCCATGACTAGTGGGATTGAAGTGTTCGACGCGGACCTTCCTGCTCCAGCACCATCCTTGCTTTCGGTTGCAGCAGACGCATCCTTTCCGGAACAATCTAGGATTTTGGAGCCTTCGTCTGGCAACTATTATTTTTCGCCCTTAATGCATGGGAGACGGGTACCTTTAAGCTGTGCGTCATTAGAAAAGCTACGATATCTTTCGAAAGATGACCTTGAAGACAACGGATACATTGTTCACAGAGACCAAGTACCACTCTGGACGGCATGGGTGCTGTCTGCACAACAACGACGTATGCACAGTAACGGGCATGGAAATGGGCATCGGAATGCTTTTCACATTTAAAATGAGGCTAGATTGATGCAAGGTGGGATCTGGATCTACGATCTAAGGAAAATAGTCTTTATGACATATGAACATATGGGACGAACGAGCAATCGATCTTTTTCTCGGAGTTGGAGGCTGTTTGAATTACTTTTACCAGTTCTACTGCATTTTTGAATATTGAAAATATGTCTGCATTTCAAGCTTTTCTGTGTCTGGTTTCTAGATGATTGCATGACTTGGATATTAAATGAGAGTTTGATCTTATCTAACCTTTGACTTTGGTGGAACTTTGATACTCAAGATTAAACCTTGAGACCAGATGTATGCATCATTTGAGTTTCGACTCATGTGAGCCTCGGAAATCAAGGGTGATGACTAAATTCTCTTCTATATCAACACGTCTACACAATCTCTAATCCAGTATCAGATTAAACTCGCTGACGCACTCTCATGTCTCCTAGCCAGAACCTCTTTCAAACGCAACAACCTCTCCGCTCCCGGCCGAGAGCATTTAGAATATTACTGTGGCAATGAGATGTTCAACTTGGAGATATCTCTTTGAGGGTATCAGTTTGTGGAGCTATCGTACACAGCAAAAAAGTCAAGCATACAAGGCTTGCAAGTATGAAAATTTCATAAATATCACCAGACTCTCTAGATCTAATAGCAACTGGCCCAATCACCGCCTTCCCTCGCAAAACTCAGCGCATTGATGAAATCACTTTTCTTGCAACGTCCCAGTGCATCAACGTCACAACCCTGCAAGGGAACAACCCGATCATTGACCAGAATCCGCACCAACGGCTCCTTCTCCGCAGTACACTGCATCATCTCAATGTATGCACGTGCCCCAAATGGGACAGTCCATGCAGCAGAGAATCCATCCGCAGCATTAGCGGACTGGATATGAGTGGTGGGCAAAGTCGCAGTGGAATTGTACAGACCCAGCGCAAAGAAAATGGGAATCAAGCCATTATCATGGGTGAAGTCTGCATAGATTGTCCGGTTCAAGGGGAATGTAGTCGCGGCACCAGATCCATTGTCCAGGGTGTGGTTTGTGGAAGTGTGGTCGCGTACGGGAGTGCGTGTTAACCGGGCGATGAGCTCGTTGACGAATCCAACGCCTTGCGTTGGGCCAAGCGGGTTTCCAGCACCGTAGCCATAGTATTTGCCGAGGGACTGATAGTAGTTGTATTGCGACCACTCGTGCTCGGTGAAGAGGGCACAGAAGTCGGATTTCTTGCTGCCGTCTACCGTGTCAGAGATTGTGTCGTAAGCGCACATATCCATGAGGTAAGTTACATCATCCAGAGAGAGGATAACGCCTGGGAGGAGAGACTGGAGACGGGTCTTGATAGGTGGCGCGAAGATTGCGGTGTAGTTATCAGTGACATCGTCACCGATGGTGCTGGCTTCAAATGCCGGACAGGTGTTGTGGTTGAGGGTATTGTTTGAGCCAGTATCTTCGGAGATGATGACGTTGACTTTTGGTGCGGCCTGCGCATGTAGAGCATGTTTATCTTGCTGCTTTGTGCGCTGGAATCCCTTGATAAAGAGATTTCCTGATTCGATCACGCGCGAGGAGCCCGATGACCGGACGAAGGGGACGTTGTCTCGCGCGAGAGCCTCATAGCGCTCGTAGAACTTGATGCCCGAGTTCACCATCTCGCGCTCGCCAAAGGTTGTGAGGTCATCGCTGCCGAGCGTGTAGTTGTACGAGCGCAGAAATGCGGTGTTGTTCTTGTATGCGGTGGCATTGGCCTGAATAGCCTCAATGAGCTCGGCATACGTCTTACTCTTGGATGCGGTGGGGTACCGTGCGCCGTGGCGGGAGAGTACCTGCACGAAGGTGACATCGCATTGCTGTGGGACAGTGTTGGAGACCCCTTCCTCAGCCAGTGAGAAGTAAGGTGAGTATTGACCCCAGCGGTGGGAGATATCGGAGAAACACTCGTAGCCGCTACGGACGCTGTCGCAGGCATGGGGACGATGCACGACCTGTTTTTTGGACCTATACGACGCAACCAATGGCTGGTCAGGACTCCTACGTTCCACGCTCTCCACGCTCCTAGATGAGGGTTCGTACCCGTTCGTCACATATAACAGTACCAGGGCAAGTGCTCCGAGGATAGCTGTGATGAGGGCTATGATTCGTAGCCTTCTCCATGTGGGAGAGGATGACTTGTGAGGTATCGCCTCGGAGCTATCACCCAGCAGGCACTCTTCCTCCGGGGAAGTGTAGTGATTCCTTTGCCCCACCATTTTCAAGCTCGCCCCTTGTTGGATGTGATGATGTCAACCTTGGTCAAGTCCCGTGCTCATCCGTAACGGTTGGAGAAAGGAACATCATGAAGAAAAGAGAAAAGATGGCGAATTAAATAATTGAAGAAAGATCAAAACTACGGGGAACACAACACAATGCAGTTAGCACGCATATTTTCAATTTGGTCCAGGGCAGACATTAGACATGCTCGTGAGCGCATTCCTCTCTGTGATTGGTTCCCCAGTTTCAACACGTGGGAAGGAGCCAAGGCGGTACTCTTCGGGTACCTCAATCCCCATAGTATCTAGTGTGTAGGCTGACGTACCCATTAAGTCCCCCGATCCACCTTCAAGGCAGGCAAATGGCAGACTGTTTGGGAAACCACGCATCTGACAGTCTTGCTTTTCTCATTCTGTAACAAGCTAACTATATCCCACATGATCCTTAATTCATGCACTCAGCCCGCCTTGTGAGACACTTCTGTCCCCACTCACCGCCAGTCCTCGATCTGGATCTCAGCACTTTCCACGTCAGCAAAAATATGCATACATGCATACTGCCGGTACTTTCTAATTGAATCGATCGATTTCCAGACTCTATCAAATATTGACACATGCAATTTAGATACATAAAGCTGTCAAAAGTCGATCTTTGGAACCGTTAGATCCACTTTGAGAGCAAGGGGGTTTCCACAACCCGACAGCTGGCAGCTCACATAGAACCCCAACCACACCTTGAACATGTACCCTATAGATGATGATCTTGTCGATCAGTGCCCAAATTCAGTGAGGTGGACCTGTAACGGTCGAGTCTTGACTAGTGCACAGTAAATGCAGACCGGAAGACATCCGGCTTCCGAACAAAGCCACAAGCACTGCCAGTGACATGTATCAACTTTCCCTTTTTGTCTTTGGCGCAGACCTTGCGGATACATAGATCGCCTTTAAGGCTCCCTGGACATAGATGCACCTATGTGGAGAGCTATACCTAATAGATTAACATAGACCATGCAGCCTATCTGCGCGGCACGCGGCTAATCACTTTGAAAGTGGAGCTTGGTGAAAAAGCGTATTATAGATCGACAGATCAACGAGTTCGGCCGGACTTCGGACCCTTGGGAGGTGTTAGACAAGTATATTGATTGGAATAGATCCATGCCCCAATGCCATGTCACATTGCGCCTGCGAAGGGAAGGAGATACGTAAAGAGTAAACGAAATATATAAAATGGGGGGAAAGATAAATAGAAATCTTTGACTCAGTATTTTGCCAGAAGCACCAGCGCTATGGAAACTAGACACCGGGATCCACTCGATGATCAACAAAGAGCCGATTATCGCTGTATAGAGTATTGAGGGGTAGGAAGAGATAGGGAAGGACGTAAACACTTTTCTTCTTGCAGCACATTCTCAGCTTTCGTGGGGGAGAGGGGAACTCATGAGGGAAAGGAGGTACAGGACGTAACATGGTGGATGGGGGGTATGGTGCTGTAACAAAAGAAACAACAAGAAGAAATCAGCCACAAATGCAAATAATAATACACCCAACCAGAAGGTAAAGGCGATTTTATAATCAAAGAAAACGACATGGCACCCGCTGAAATTCTCAAGAATGACAACATTCACCACTTGCGGCCAAACCAGTGGCCGCATGCTCCAGACCAGATAGATGAATAAAAGAGATATGACATATGAAAACATAGGAAAGAAGAAAATATGAAACAGGGAATTTGACTCATTGCTGCCCAAATGGCGCTTTTGGGCACACATTATGGCCGAGGCCATGAGCCCTGAAACGGCGGCAGAGGTCCTCCAGCAACCGGTGGTCCAGAAGGCGCCACATCCCTCCCAGGGGCAGTGCCGTGAGGCACGGATGCATAAGGCGCTGGACCCGGCGTTCCTGGCCAGCCCTGCGGTCTCGATGATGGGGCCGGTTCATTTGGAGCAGGCAGAAGCGACGCAGTGGGCGCCGAACGTGGCGATGGCGGTCTTGGTGGTAACGAGTTCAGAGAGCCTGAACGACTGAGATGTTCGCGAAAAAAATCGCGCTCAGATCTATAATGATCTCGCTGGTGGACGAGAGCTCGAATCTCTTCACTTTGGCGGCGAATCTCATCTTGCTGTGCTGTAAGCCGCTGCTCGAGTTGCACCTCGTTTCGCTTGCGATTTCGAAAGCGGCGAGAGGCGTCGCTGTTGGCTTTGCGTTTTTCGGCCTGACTGCTAGATCCAGACTTGAGGTCCATGACGCATGGTATTAGGCCGCCTATGGCGGCTGTACTGCCTGGTGTACCTGGTACTGGGCTTGCCACTCTTGCTCCGGTCTCCTCGGCCAGACTGCGTGGTCCAGCTGTTGCAGGGACTCCTCGAGCCATAGCTTCCATTGTCATGTAGGGCGCTGGTGCTGCTGCATATTGTGCGACACTTGGTGGGATGGAGGCCATGGTGATGGCCGGAGACGCACGTCCAAAATGGCTGTAGGCTGAATGGGAGGTGGTTGGACTCGTCTCCTGGGATTTGGGATTGGTTAGTGGTCCCTGTCCTGCACTAGTTCGTTGCGAATGAAGCTTGGGCGTAGAGTGTAAAGACGCAGACACAGGTGGCTGAGTGCCTGGTAATGAAGTAATAGGTCGTAGTGCCGGATCCAGAGGCAGAGGAGAGCTGGTTGGAGTCTGTCGCATACCCAGTGGTTCGTGAGAAGCTAGTGGGGAGTGAGCGACACTCGACTGTCCGCTCCTCCCACCACCCACAAACCGAGCTGAAGGTGAGCCGGGATTAATCCCCGGCCGCGCAATTGATCTGGGAGACAATGGCTGTTGCAATGAGTGCATCGAACGAGGAGCAGGCGAGGAACCCTTTCGTGGTCGAGGAGAGGCTGTTCCAGACAGACTACGTAGATCCCGACTGCCCGCTTCCGTTTTTGTCTGCGCTGGCGGGTTCAAGATAGAGTGCACCCCTATAGGCCTTGACGAAGTTGCTTCCAGTGGTGGTTCCACTGGCCCATATGGATGCCAGGACTGTGGACGAGCCCGTAGCTGTGGCCGACGTGATGAATGACGAGTGCCGAGACCATGCTCATTGTCAATCACGCTGCGATCTTGAGTCGCATCGTCGGACAACGGAGCAGTACCTAGAGGCTCCGACATAGACGGATGTCCTTGGTTGAATTTGGGATTAGGGCATGGCCGAGGCCCCCCTCTCTCAGAGTCAACGGGGAACTCGCGAGTGGAATGAGAGAGGGAGGAGGCCGGGTAATGTGAATTTGCTGGATAATGCGACAGGTTTGAGGTATGTAGCGGCCTCGGGTAAGGCGCAGTCAATACGCTGAGCCCCAGAGTAGCCACGATGAAGGAGGAGGAAAAAGAATGGGAAAGAGGCTCAAGGATGGAATCCAAGATATGCGGTAAGAATAGTATACCACCGAGCTAAGTCCAATTGAGGTAGGATGATGAACTGTTCAGGCAGAAGATCAATCCACAGGAAGAATTTCCCTGGGCCACTGGTGTCAATTCTCAGACCAATTGCGATAGGGCACAGAAATGTACAGGTTCAGAGATCAGAGCCCATGTGCGTGTACGGTAGAAGCGATCCGAGGCCCTTCTTTAAAATCACAAAAGAGGGGAAAGTTTCACTAGAGGAGAAAGAAGGTGAAGCTGGAATTAATAATGAATCGTCCGTTACAACGCAGCGGTGAGAGACGGACCCATTGATCCATCAACTTCTTGGGGCCTGGATGCTCAGGAAAGAAAGTTGTTGTCCGACCCAGAACAGCGGGTGTTGGGCAGGATCTACCTTGGGTTATTATTTTATTTTTATTTTTATTTTTATTTTCGTATTTGCGTTTAATTTTATGATTTATTCGTTAGAGTATACAGTAGATGGGCCCCGGGGACCACGGGTTTCTGTCAACGTACAGGAAAAAAAGAAAAGAATTAAAAAAATTAAAAAGAAAAAGCCGAAAAGTGGAGGTGTACGAATGATATCAGTAACCCATCTCGTGCCTGGCAGAAGAAGCCAGGGGATTGGGTATAAGGCAGATGGAGTGAAAAGCGCTGCCTGAAAAAGTTGAATCCATTCTCCACTGGTAATATTTCCTTACAGATTATACACGGGGAACCAACCAGCGATCGCCGGCATACAACGAATCATGGGGAGCTGCAAGTGCGCGGGCGCCGTCACCGTGGTCTTGGTCTCAAGGGACGGGTGGAGCCTTCTTTTACTTTCTTGATTATGTGTCTTCGTCTGTTGTATGTTGTACGTTTCAAGAGAATCGATGACGAGCTTCGCAGCCATTGTGGCTTGATATATTACTTGGCTTTCTTCTACCCTGGACCTTTACGGGTGGGAGACACATGCATACCCCCTTGTGTACTCTATAGACTACGGAGTACGGAGCCGAAGGTTTGTGCCATGTGTGAAAGGGAAAGGTGATAGGGGGAAGTGGATCCCTTTCCCCTTCGATCCATGACGCAGAACACACATGGGACAATTTCCAGTTCAGATCTATACTGCCTCGGGTTTAGTCTGGGGCTATGAGGGGAGGGGGCAGGCGATAGTCTCCCTCCTGTCATCTTCCGAGAGTTTGGTGACGGGCAGACTAACTTAATGGGATACCATAAGATTTCCACAAACAGAAGTCATCTCCAACCTATTTCGTGGTACACGTCTTCGAGCTAGTTCTGTACTGGTTGAAGAAAAAGAAAAGAAAAGAGAAAAAGTAAAAACCCAAACTTTAACAAATCCCTCCCCTGATGTTGTGCATGCACCACCAGCCCATGCCAATCCCGACACAAAGGGACCGGTGCCGCCGTTAGGAGACAGATGCCTCCACTTTTAGGATCCGATTATTGGAGCGACCCGCTTGGCAGAACATAGCTTGTGGAAGTGAGGCAGTTAGTGGGGATCTATTTAATTATTATTTGACGGTATCCGTTCTCTAGAAGGAGATGGAAATGGGAGAAATTGAGAAAATAAAAATGGAAAAATTCGTTGAAAAAAAAAGCACGGGCTATACCCTTTTGTGTTTGTTTTTTTCGTTTTCCTGTTACGCGAACGTTAGAAAAGGGGGCAAATAGAATGATTCGAGAAAACGAAGCCCGTTCGGAGGAATCTCTCCATCTGTGATGAATATCCTTTAGCTCATACGTCACCGGATACAGAAAAATAACAGCCAGCTCAACACTGACATCAAAATCGTGTCACCATGATCTGCGATGACTTGGTCACTTGGCAAGAGAAAATTTCGAACTTGCAAATTATAAAATACTGAGTAATCAACTCGAGGATCAAACACATCATTAGTCAAAAGAACGAAAAGCCCAACCCAGCTCACTCGATCTATCAACCGGAAGGCAAACCCGGCAGCTCCCCTGTCTCATGGAGAGCTTGCAGGAGTGGGTAAGCTTCCTGCTCCGCAAGATCCCAGTTAGCGCGAAGGCTTCCGCGTGACAAAAGGTCAGTGAAGATCCAGACTAGCGCGAACAGAGTGGAGTCGGAAATCCTTCGGGAAACGAAATGGTGATCACGGCGTGGGCTGAGCTGATAGCTTTTCGCCTACTGTACACTTGCAGTAGCCACTGTCATAGCTTGATAGGGAAATGGGGGGCTAGGAACCCACGATCCCCGATAGTCGATGGTTTAGCCTAGAATGCTTAGCGCACAATTTCGCACGTACTGTAGAACCAAGGTCCTGATAAGGCAAGAGGGGCGATCCCTACGCAATATGTACTAAGGACAGAAGAGGAACGGGGACCAACCCTGGAGAGAAACGATAGATCGGTTTGCATATGTCTCCAGCTGTCACTGCCCAGACGGTATAGCTTGGTTGCCCAGGCAAGGCGTGCATTGTTAGCCGCCATTTAGAAAAGCAGCGAATCACTATGTCTGCCGACGCGGCATTTGCGGTCTGATAGATCCAAAAATTCTGACTGGTCAGCTAGTGGAATTTCCTCCAGATTTTCATTTCGGGGGTGATGAAAGACAGGGGGCGGGATTGTCCACGAAGAAAAATTACTTTAGTGTGAACCATATTCAAGCGGGTAAAACATGATGGTGGCTGACAATCTCAAACGCTCGTTCCAGTGGGTCGGCTAATTGCACGTAATCATACGAGATAGTTTAAGGGGGCGTCTGAGTCCTCGGATGCGCGTCATGCCCATGCGAAATGATGCGGGTCAAAGGGCAATAAAACCATGGGGTGGTGGTTTTATTAGGCTGTCCCAGGTATCCGGTACGCGGGTTCCTGGTACTGAAATCGAACTGCGTAACACAAGGCACAAGTACAAACTACAGCCTAACCCAAGGTCCACTACGTATCCCTCCACGTTTTAACAACAATGTGGGATTGGCGTTTTAATTTCTGGCTACCCAGCTACGTGGTTTCGCCACACTAACGTAGCTTGATCTACTTACTACCTTAGGGCGAATGTCTACACTGCATTATCTCGTGTCCGCCGCAACCGCGACCAGAGAAGGCAAAAAGCAAATAAAATCTAAGACACGCCACCATTATACAATAGCATCTTTTCGCGGCCTAAAGCTAGAAGGCTGTGGATTCCTTTTCCGCGAACGTATCAGTTTTCCCTCGAAATTTCAAGTGAGGCGTGGCGCGGAGCTTCGATCATAAGTACCATTCTGGCGTACTGGAATCTGCACCATAAAGCACACCGACAGACATAAGTTGTAGCCCAAGTCGGTGCCTGCATTTCGCCCTGCAGGACCGGCCCCGCCTAAGCGGCAGTGCTAGTTCTCAAGGGTTACATGGCAGTGAAACATTACACCATGGGCGTACAAATTCAAAAAAAAAGGAAAGAAAAGCAAAAGATAATTTTGAAAACCTAGATCGGGCGGATTGAAAACTGGACTGGGGTTATGGTCTACATGAATCTGAGATCAGCGGGTCAAATGGAGAGAGGCTTTTCATGGTTTGATTCGACGTGTAAGTTTCCAGCCTTGTTTTAGGCTGGTTTTCCCCTTGCAGCAGACTGAACCCATGGGAATGACAGCGAGCCGGTCCGTCATTTCGCCCGTTTGGTGATCGACGTATCCACTTCGGTTTCTACGTAACGTATATTGAGTTGAATCGAAAAAGGCAAAAAAAAAAAAAACAAGGCAAAGGGGGTGGAAACTCATGCTGAGGATTCAGGAAGTATTCGAATTTGAGTCTGCGGGTCAACAATGCCCGAGCGTGCAGGAGAACAAAGCATACAGACAATCCATAGTTTTAGCACAGCCTCAATGCTAATGCAAACTAAACGGAATCAGAAAGGGGGAAAAGGTAGTTCAATGCGAGAAAAAGCGATTGAAAAAGGTTTAGCTTCAGCTGCATGGTCGATTGTTTTAGCTACATGTGAAGTATACAATTGCAAGCTTCCAGCTTCGCGGGAAGTCACCGCTGGTCGAGGAGTCATTTTTCATGATCGCCCGTACATATCGGAAAAAAAATATAATAATGCTATCCACAAGTGGAGCCCAAACCTTGAGAAATAATGGCTATGGAATTGACTTTCATACTATTTACTCAAACCGGAACTCATTCTTAGGTTTGCCCCGGACCCCAACGTCGACTCGGAATACTCGGCCTCCATACCGCACAGATTGCGGCAACCGCTCATCATTCACAATATCCTTGGCAGACGTGATGAACAGCTCCGTCCCCACAAAAGCGGGACATGTCGGATTCCGTGTGGGCAAGTCAATCTGCCCGATGAGCTGGCCAGCCGGTGAGATCCGAATGACTTTCCCGCCACCATAGACTGCAGACCAGATGCATCCTTCGACGTCCATGGCGAATCCATCCGGCTCGAGCGGCTCGCCGAGATCATAGTGGACACGTCGGTTACTGATCGCGCCCGTCGCGGCATCGAAATCAAACGCGAAGATTTTGCCTGTCGGAGAGTCCGTCAGGTACATCGTATCGTTGGCGTTGTTCCATCCTATTCCGTTCGGGATCGTCACTGGGGCTAGCATGCGGTGCAGGCTTAGGTCTGGGTCCAATCTGAACAGGATTCCTTCGGGGCCCGGTGCCTTGATCTTGGGGTCGTTCATGGCCCCCGCCCAGAAACGGCCGTGGCTATCAATAGCGCCGTCGTTGAAGCGCATTCTAGATTGTGGGGTTCGAGTAAGTCGGTGTGGACTGGTTTCATCATTCCTTACAATTCGAGACTCGTTTTTGGGGGCCCTTTTTCATGTTTTCTTTTTTCTTTTTCTCATTTCACTTTTTCCTCTCTCTTTGGGCATAGATGTCGTGTTTGAGGAAAGTTTTGCCACTTACATTTCCGCCTTCCCCGGTCCATCATTTTCGCCCCAAGCTTCGCGGATATACGATAGCTTCCCGGTGGCTTGGTTCAGCCGGGCAAATCCAAGCTTGGCCACGACTATCAATTCATCGGCCTCATCTGCATTGGCAATATTGGCGGTGACACTAGAAACTCCGTTGTTAGCGTCTTGCTTTTCCTGTTTTTAGGTCTCCATGTCATGTTTTTTGTGTACGGTTGTAATTGCCCATGGGAAACGGTGAACGAGAGGCAAAATGAACAGCACTAAAGCAAGCCACATACCCGATTGCCGCGTCTGTATCAATTGTTTTGAGGGATTCTGGACCCTTGGCCAGATCGAGACGATAGAGTTTATGATCCCAGATATCCACAAAGCGAAACTCGTTGGCTGCTACATCGTGGTAGGGTCCCTCGAGCAGCGTTCCCGCTATGTCGATATAAGGCTAAGCGGAAATCAGCAGGCTGCTCAAGAATGAAAATGTGATTGGTGAATTGTGATATTTCTTTTTTTTCTTTTTCGGGTCCAACACTTCATCACATCTTGGCCGACAGAAATTGAGCAAGGAGCCAATCAGAAAAATCCACGGTCCAAATCCCGGGAAATTGCAAGGAAAATACGAAAATGATCTGACCTCATTGACTGTCCATTTCTGAACTTCAGACATGTTGATCTGGCTTAGGGCAACCCGAAAATAATAAAATAAACAGAATGGGGAAATAAGAAGCCGTGGGTAGACACCGCTATTTCGGCCTGAGAAGAGGTGTGGAGGCGTGTACAGTCTAGTCACACAGAGTTAGTGACGACAACAAATTTTTTAAATGGTGAGAACCCCTGTTCATGAGTGAGACAACGAACCTCCAAAGTCAAAATCTTGTTGGCAGCGCCGATCGCGGAGATTGGCCTTGGATGATTGGTAGGATAGAAACAATATTGAAGGGAGAGAGGATGAGGGAAACAGCGTCAAGTGTGCCAAGCCCCCGCCCCCCACAATCGGTTGAGCACTGAAGTGGGCAAAGTGGGCGGTGGAGCCGGATTACATCCGTTGAACTTGTAGCACCAGATGTCTACTGTAAAGGCTGTGTGGGGTCCACGTTACAGTACATGCTATTGGAATCAACTCCCGCATTGTCTTCCCTGCAGGAAGGTGAATCACATTGGGCTTCGCATGAGCCCTGCAAGGGTACTAGCTCGCTACAGTAGAGTATATTGTGCGTGTCAAGATATATTCATTGGCCCGGCCGTATATTAGATATGTACGCAATCCAGTACATCAATATAACTGCCGAATGATTGATGTTCTCTCCCAGTCTATACCGCCTTTCCCAAACCAGTCCAAGTGGCTTCACATGACCAACTCTGCATGCATGCAAGAGAAATGTGCGCTGGTACTGGGCGCTAAGCCATGGCGCCCCAACCCAATTTTTCCTGCCTGACTCCGAGCAAATTGGGCATTCAAGACCGCTGAGAATACTGGAAAAGGATACTGAAAACAACAAGGCATGAAACCTTAATCGCCGGCATTGAAACAGTAACAGTACTGAAATGAGGGTATGTGGTACTTTTGTTCTTATCTGCATCAATCCTCGTGAAATATGGCCTGATCCACCTCACTCTATCACAATCCTGCCGAGTCATGAAAGCCCACAAGAACTAAGGCCCCGTGGACCATCAAACTAAATCAATGGATGCCGAATAATGTTAGAAAACTCTATCAACCAAACCAGACCCAGAAATTAAAAACAAGGCTCCTACCGAGTACCGAATCCGAACTCTCCACCTGGCACGCGCATAAACCCACAGACACACATACGTCGCCCCCGAAATCTTGTCATCACATCCCTCCAATCAGAAAAGAGATCCTCTCCAACTCGGCTCAATGTAAAACAATCCCATGCACCTCATCACTTGCCAGCACCTGGCCTGTCGGAAATTTTTGCCAACTAATGCTTGCATGCAGGTGCATTTTCAGGTCCTTTCTACTGTGTACCTGCCCTAGCTAGCTACATTATGTAGTCACCTCGGGGACCACGTGCATACTGTCCGTACCATGTGCATACAGCTACGTCTTCATTACTACATGGATGGCCACCATGTGCCTACCTGGGTATAGCACGAACTCTTCTTCCGGCACGATCCTGCATATTCAGGATGTGGGTACCGGGCAACGTGATTGGAAAAAAGAATTGGGCTTGGGCATCAATCAGAATAGAGAACAGGGAGATCGAGGTCTCTTTCTGCTCGTATTTGTCACTAGGCCTAATCTTGAGTTTCATGATGTGGAGTAGGTGAGATCATGATGTCTGGCAGTAGGTTTCCATGCGGGTTCGGGTTCGGGTTCATGGTTGAAGTGATGATTACAGACTTTTAACTGCACCTAGATACAGCCAAGTGTTTTCTACCGCTTGTGGTCTTACTTGCCAGTAAATGCACAAGGGTTGATGCCTGATGCCCGTATCGGGGCAGGCTTCGTAAGCCGACCTTGTACATATTCCTTGCCCGTCATGCTCATGCTTGAATGTTTGGCTGGAAACAGGATATACATGGCACTCCTGAAGTACGCAAATTGGGTCTTTCTAGAGGAACGTGTCCATATTCCTTATCTTTATGGGGACAGTTTCATGTTGAGTAATCTCATGAGCCGACACCCGAGCTCCTCTCTCAACACGAGGAATTTTTTTTGGTATCTAGAGGAAAGCCAGGTAACCCTCCTTCATATCTTATAGACCAAGGAAACGTCATGATATCAGCCAATGGGTCAACATGCATGACAATATCTACAGACTTCTAGCTGCCGAGACACTATGACGGTGAGCAACGCAAGTGGCATTCCTCCCACATAACAAAACTTCCAATTGGTAGTCCAGCGATGCGGTCAACAATAAGTTGCTCTTTGCCTTTCCAATATTGCACTCCCGTCAAGGAAGCATTACGGAGTCATTTGCGCGTTTGTCGGAATTGAGAACAGTCTCCTGGCATACAGCCTTCAAACTCTCCAAAGTGATCATTTGGAGCGATATATCGATACTCAAGAATCCCAACAATTTTGACTATAATTCAGTGCAGTCTCCGGCTTAGGCCTGTCATCTCGACTCATAAGAATATGCATTGTCCTGGGGCCCACCCGTGGACCAGCGGGACTGGTAGTACAGAGGTTGACGCGTTCAATATATATTAACGCCATACAGTACACAGCCCTTGCCTTCTGTACTTCACATGTCATTCCTCGAACGAGCAAAGTCTAGAACCGCCATCACAACGCCCATCAAGCCTCTCCCAGCCACCTGAGCACTCAGGTGCTTTAACTGTGATTGATCACAGGAAGGAGGGAAGCAGACGCAAGGCAATTTGACTATCTCTAGATGGCGCGGGCGGACAGCGCAGGGAAACACTGACATAGGAAAATTGCATCGTGCCGTCTTTCATTAGGTGTCGAAAATCTCTGGGTGATGCAGGTAGAAGTTATAAGAGCTAGCTATTCAACGAAGAGAGACCAGTGATTGTTGTTTGATCTATTTTATCGGTTCGAACGATGGCATCATGGGGATAAGGACCTAAAATCTATTCCAAGAATCGAATGTTTTAAAGCAAAACAAGAGATAGTAAATAAAGATGAAAGGTGGCAGTTGGTGGGTGGATGCGGGAAAAACAAAAAAAGAATAGCGAGCGACGCAGGGATCGAACCTGCAATCTCTTGAACCGAAATCAAGCGCCTTGCCATTAGGCCAGCCGCCCTGATATGAGTTTATCCGTCGAACGACATATATCCAGCGAATGCATTTTTTGAATGATCTTTCAAATCGTCAATCTATATTCAAGCAGCCAACGATCTTTTTTTTTTTTTTTCTTCTTTTTCGTACTGGATGCGATTGTGGGCCTAATTAAGATTTCCTGAAGACACTATCATCAGTTTCAGATTAAGCTGTGGTGATAAATGCGACAGTACGCCAGGCGGCTTTACAATATATCGAGTAGCCGTGGATTCTGTCATATGTAGTCGCCATTGAATATTTTTGTAAAGACAACTATTGTTTCTACAAACAAAGAGCTGGCTAGTCATAAAGCATAAAATTTTCATTTAGTTACAAGAGAATACGGTCAGAGTCAAATGCTCCGGTCCCTTCCCGAGGTCCTTTACAGCCGGCAGCCCATGTTGACATGAACAGCCTTAACCTGGGAGTAAGCCTCGAGGCCAGCCTCGCCAAGCTCACGACCAATACCACTCTGCTTGACACCACCGAATGGCACACGGAAGTCGCTATCATTGCTGCTGTTGATCCAGACCATACCGGCCTCGATCTCAGAGGCAGCACGGTGGGCACGCTCAATGTCCTTGGTGAAAAGGGCAGCACCGAGACCGTACGTGGTGTCGTTGGCACGGGTGATGGCCTCCTCCTCGGTGACAAAGCTGGAGATAACAACGAAAGGACCGAAGACCTCCTCGCGGTAGATGCGCATATTATCCTTGACGTTGGTGAAGATGGTCGGGGCAATGAAGAATCCACGGCCGTCGCCGACGTTCTTGAAGGGCTGACCGCCAGCGACGAGGGTAGCGCCCTCGGACTTTCCGGCCTCAATGTACGAAAGAACACGGTCGTACTGTGCCTTGGTGACCTGAGGACCCTGGAAGGTGTCGTCGGAGAAGGGGTCACCGACCTTGCTAGTGGTGGCTGTAACTTCCTTGAAGAGAGAGACAAACTTATCGTACACAGAGTCGTGAACCAAGATACGGGAGGTAGAAGTGCAGACCTGGCCCTGGTTGTACATGATACCAATGTGGGCCCACTTGGCAGCCTGCTCAAGGTCGGCATCCTCAAACACAACCAGTGGAGACTTGCCTCCGGTCTCGAGGGTGATGTTCTTGAGGGTGCCAGCAGCCATCTTCATAATCTCACGACCAGTGGCAGTGGAGCCAGTGAAAGCAACCTTGTCAACGTCGGTGTGCTGCACCAGCGCAGCGCCGGCCACACGACCGTGACCGTTAATGATGTTAATGACACCGGGAGGGAAACCAGCCTCCTTGATCAGACTAGCCAGGTAAAGAATGCTAAGAGGGGTCTGCTCGGCAGCCTTCATAACAATAGTGTTACCACATGCGAGGGCAGGGCCCAGCTTCCAGGCAGCCATAGCCAGAGGGAAGTTCCAGGGGATGATCTGGCCAACCACACCAATGGGCTGGCGCAGGGTGTAGGCGAACTTTTGGGGGGTGGTGTTAATGGTCTGGCCAGTCACCTTGTCGGCCCAGCCGGCATAGTAACGGAGAGAAGTGAGGACTTCACCGAGATCGTCGTTGAGGGAAACAGAGTAAGGCTTGCCTGTTTAACATATGTCAGCTTCATTGGCCTTCTGGTGTTGGAGATAAGATACTAACCGTTATCCCAGGTCTCAATGGTGGCGAGGGTCTCCTGGTGCTTCTCAATCAAGTCGGCAAACTTCAACATCAAGTTGCCACGGTCGGTAGCGGAAAGGCCCTTCCAGGACGGGTCCTTCAGGGCCTTGCGTGCGGCCTTGACAGCGATATCAACATCCTCCTCACCAGCGGCATAAACGGAAGCGATCTCCGCCTCATCCCTGCGACTCGTTAACGACCCGGACATATTGATGTAAAAAAAAGAAAAAAATAAAAAAGATCAATCCATAACTTACGAAGGGTTGATTGAAGTGATCTTCTCGCCGGACTTGGATGGCACAAATTCATTGTTAATGAAAAGGCCAATAGGCTGGGTGTAAGTGCGCCCGTTAGGGGCAGTCAATTGCACAGAGAGGTCAGACATGGCGGTGGTATACAAGCGACGAGGAGCAGTCGAGCGAAGTACAGAAGAAAAACACCGCAATGGCTGGAGAGTAAAGGTACAACCAAACATTTGCGGGAATATTATGATCTTAAAGAGGGACCCCAGGTGAGCAGCAGGTCGACCCCCCGCTCCGATAACGATAACGCGGTCTCCACCGGGTCGGGTGCACTTACTCTTCATGGGCAACATTTGGAGCTCTGGGTCATTTGGTTCCGTTTACTGATGCTGGTTGGCTACGCCCGCCGCTGGAGCTTAATCCCCTCATCTATATGCAGTATTGATGACCGAGGTCGATTATCAATCTTTGGAGTGCTCATGTCTGGACTTGGCACGGCTATCCGCATGCCTCTACTTTAATCCCCGATCGATGAGATGAATTTCTTTTTTTTTTTTTTTTTTTTTTTTTTTTTGCCGTACTACCCATTAAACTCGGGCCAGAAATGACATAAACTCTCTTAAATCCCTATTGTCCAGCCTCAAACGCCCAAAGAGAATATTTCGGAAGAACTGTACAAACCAGACCCTTTTTTACCGTCCGAGATGCTTATTCACTTTCATCGTCAAAATCCGTCTTGAGAAGCTGGCTTGGGTCTTCACCAGCCAGCTCCAAGATGTAACGCCATTGTGCTGGGGTCACGGAGGAAACACTAAGCCGTGATTGCTTGATGGTCTGCAGGTTCTCCAGGGCCTTTCCGGGCTGGGCGTGAGTCTTCAGGTCGTTCAAGGTGACCTGATTCTTAAGCTTGCAGCGGAATTCAACGTGAACAACGACCCACTTGGGGTTTTCGCGGGTGGCCTTGGGGTCATAGTACGGGTGCTTGGAGTCAAAGGCGGATTCTGCAACGAGATCATTAGCCAGAGGCATAAATTGAGTGGGAGTACGAAAAGGGCCGAACCATCGACTGAGTGCTCTTGCACAATTTCCATAACTCCTACAACTCCAGGGGTCTTGCAGTTGGAGTGGTAGAAAAAAGCGTAGTCTCCCTTCTTCATTTCACGCATGAGATTCCTAGCTATTGACTTGTAAGCTAGGTCATTCGGATCACTGGTGTTGTCAATCAAGTCTTACCAACCGCATTTCGAACTCCTATTCAATCGTTAGAAATATTCTTCATCATTAGCGGGAATAGACTTACCGTCCCATGGCTCTGGGGTCTCCGCCGCAGCCAAGTCATCAATGGAGAATTTGACATCCACACCCTTCTCAAGGCGTGATTCAGGCTCAGCCTTCATCAACCAGTAAGAGCGACCGACATCCTCCTTGGGCACGCTTGATGGGGTAGCCTCGGGCTTCGATTTGGTTTCAGCAGCACCCTCTGTACCATTGGCAGGCAGACTCTTGCGAGGCCTGCCTCGACCGTCCTTCTTTTTCGGGGTTGTAGTTGCTGGTTTCGGTGTTTCGGTGCCTAGAGGGCAAACCAGTAGCAGTTAGTCCTTGGAATGCTCCGTCCTCATTCTCGACAGCAACATACCTGGTTCCTTGCGAGGGCGCCCGCGCCCTCTCTTGGGACCATCTGCAGCCGATGCCTCCTTTTGAGCGGCCGCTGCAGCAGTTTCTTCCTCGGTGAGAACCTTGCGGGGACGTCCACGGCCGCGCTTGGGACCGTCAGTAGAGGGCTTGGGGAAAGTGCCCTCGGGGTACTTGCGCGGGCGACCGCGCTTCCTCTTCTCGCCAGTCTGGGGGGTAGCCTATATGGTCAATGGGTCAGCATTGCGGACCCAAAGTGGGTTGTCGATCGAGGCGAATCTTGGCAATCAACTCCCGATAATTCTCTGACTTTACCTCAGAAACAATGTCCCCCTCAGCATCAGATTCAGAGTTGCGCACCCGCTTTGACGGGGTTCCAACGCTGTCGGCCATTATTGTTGTATTTTCTGCCTTCCGTTTCGGCGGCATGTAGTTTGGGGGTTCCGAGGTTGGCGCGCTTTTCGCAGTAAAGGGGTAGGGAGGAGGGGTTCGAGAATTGGTTTTCTGGAAAGTCGAAATTTTCAAAAACACTCAATTGCTATCAGCTTGATAGCCTTTTCAGTGAGTTTTTGACGACAAGAAACTGGATGGAATAGTTCAGGACGAAGCTCCGGTCTGTTTGCCTCGAGCTCGACGCGACGGTGGGTCCGGGTGATCCACGTGACACGCTTGATCGACGGATCTTCAAGTTCAGCGGGGGAAGGCCCCTTTTGGCAGGATTGGAGAAAACAAAAAACAGGGAACAGGAAAAACAAATTACTGGGCAAATCTTGAAATTATCGGGCTTATTGATTGAGTTTTAGTACTAGTTCGAGTCGAAAGATTTCAGGTACTCTCAGTCATTTGGTTTAATTTGATTGCTGATCCGCTTGGATTACGGAGTATATATACAGTATCGAGTGATTGATACAGAATTGACTAGAAACACCCAAACTTGAATGATATAGGTATTTGATATTAGCAAAATCCCCCCAAGTTTCCAATAAAGAAAGCCACATCGTAGGTAGGAATGTATGCAAACTCGGAAAATTATCAACAGAGGTTGCCATCAACTCTGATCTGGAGAGGCTTGGAACACCTAAGCCTTGGAACCACCAAAGGGATACCCATTGTTGCCAGAGATTTGAAAAACAGCTGGAAAATCAATAATGTCCCATCTCAATAAACTTATCACTACCTTCCTCGGTCCCTTTCGTGAGCAAAAGAGCCAATGAACAGCCCGTGCCTGAACCATTCCGGTCGCCGGTGGGTCAGTTCAAGAGCCGATGATGAGATTGTACAGCTGTGCATTGAGGTCTATTAGAGAACCAATACTCTGCTTTTATTTACCTTTGCTAATGTTCCGCATGTGTATCCATGGGTCGATCAATCCGGGGGACGTGACCCACCCCAGTTGGTATACCTATACGGTATATGGATGTCCACGTGTGCTTACTATCGCAGCAGACTAGAGTAACTCCAATTTAGCTTAATGTTGCAGTGCCCAGACGCCCACGAACCTCTGCAGGGTTGAACTGTTGGAAGCAAGGAATCCTCTCGAAGGTCTGCCCCACTTGGTGGGTCTCATCCCACTTCAGCATCGACCGGAATCCGGAGGTTGACTACAGGAGCGCTAAGAGTCTAGCCAATTAATTTAAGTCTGGGTTCTCTCACCAGCGACTTCGGGGATCGAGTATAGGTAGCGTTGGTAGCTTTCAAGATTATTAATGTGATCAAAGAGAGAATGGAATTGCGCCATCCCGTCGAGTCTCCATTGGCTCCATGGCGGGGTATCGGCCGATTCGACACGAACGCAGCTCGGCCGACAACATGAACTGATGCAATTGTGATGTTCAGAAGTGCAATCCTTTGGGGTTCAGCATGTGGGAAATGTATGAGAGGGAGTAACTGGGGAAAGAAATAATCCGGGGAAGAAAGTGTAATAAACAACAACTATGGAGGGGTAAATCCGTGCTTTGGAGCCGAAGAGAAACCTTTGAGAAGTACCCCATTATTGGCCTGTACCTTAGCATGATTGAGCTGTGGATTGTTATTGCATCAGGAACACTAAACAGCCCACCATGACCGATTCCACCAATGGCATCTATTCTGCCAAAGGCGGCCAGTTATTGCGTGATGGACAACAGCCGGATGAGGTAAGTCGATCACTGCGACAAGAAGGTGGTGCTGGCAAGCAAGAGGGGCAAGCTCCCGTATATGAACCTTCTATTCCCCCCTCCTCAACTTCCTTCTTTCATATCCCTCTTCGAAATATACCGGATACCAATCCTTCACTTCTACTATCACAATGGCTGAACAGCGTGCTCCGTATGTGTACTCCCCCTCTATAAAGTTACAAACTATCGGGTCCAATGGCTGACGATCCAACAGCCTCCGTCTGGGCTCTACTGCCCCTAACTTCGACTCCGAGACCTCCAACGGTCCCATCAACTTCCACGACTTCATCGGCGACAAGTGGACCATCCTCTTCTCCCACCCCGATGACTTCACCCCCATCTGCACCACCGAGCTCGGTGCCTTCGCCAAGCTTGAGCCCGAGTTCACCCAGCGTGGTGTTCAGCTCATCGGTCTGAGTGCCAACGGCGTGGAGTCTCACCACCGTTGGATCAAGGACATCGATGAGGTCTCCGGCTCCCAGCTCAAGTTCCCCATCATCTCCGACCCCGAGCGCAAGGTCGCCTACCTGTACGACATGGTCGACTACCAGGACACCACCAACGTTGACTCCAAGGGTATGGCTCTGACTATTCGCTCTGTCTTCATCATCGACCCCGCCAAGAAGATCCGTCTGATCATGACCTACCCTGCCTCCACCGGTCGCAACACTGCTGAGGTTCTCCGTGTCATTGATGCTCTCCAGACCACCGAGAAGCACGGCGTTACCTGCCCTATCAACTGGCTGCCCGGTGATGATGTTGTCATTCCTCCCCCCGTCTCCACTGCCGATGCCAAGGCTAAGTTCGGTGAGATCCGTGAGGTCAAGCCGTAAGTGATCTCCTGCATACCCTGTGACACCTACTTGATCTCTGACCTGAATGACAGTTACCTCCGCTTCACCAAGGACCCCTCTAACTAAGTTATGGACTTTACGAAGTAACGCGAAAATAAAATATATAGTTGAATTGGCTGGTATAAAGCCTACTTGATACCAATATGAAATGACTTATCCTGCCAACTGTCGACCTTTTTGTATACGTAAACATTCCGGCTTTGTGTGACCTGGGCATAGATGTCTCACTAAAGTTAGAGTGACATGAGTCGATATGACTGGAGTATAACAGTTTCCGATCAGATACTCATTGTGTAGGTACTGCCATGCATATGCACAACTGAATCTTCCAAGGCACTACCTGTAAATAAAAGAACTAAAAATGCAAGTTTAAGAGACCATCAGTCAAACTGAATCAATTAAAAAATAACTAAAATATGTTTATCCCTTAACTTTGTCTCCTGGAACGGCCCTTTTGCCAAAACTGTAGATAGCGCGGTTGTACCCGCTCCCCCAAACCCATCCGGGAAAGCGTTGATTGAGACCGCCTTTTTTGTGCCGATCCAACGTCTACAGTCTGACACATTTATCTCTCTCCACTCGCTTTTGGTCGACTGGCATATCGGCAAGAAAATCTCCGGCCTTCGAATCCTGGCCTGCCCCGTGCCAAAAACCCGCCTATCTTGACGCGGCGGGGAAAACCCACCCCCTGGTCCCAACCCATCCCCCACAGAGCCACAACTCGAGCCGCAACGGTACCTGCGATCAGTGCCTAGCAAGACATTCCGATCGATACACACCTCGAATCGAGCCAATATACGTCTTATGTATACCGTCTAACAGTGACGGAATTGTGCGAAAAAGGGGGCCAACCATACCCTATCTATATTATTTCCTTGGGATTTCCGATTTTGTTTTGAATTGTACCAGCCTCTTCGCCCACGATGATGTCCAGGAGCCAGTCGAGTCTCGGCTTCCTAGATGCAGGTCAAGAACACGCGCCAACGGGCGGTGCTTCGCCGTCATTCAATCAACAACCCTCGTCAGGGCCCATCAATTTATCTGGATTGGTGTGCAATGTGCGCCGAACCACCGGCACGGAGCCTCACCCCCTGGTCGGGGCTACCACAACGATTTTGGGGGACAAACTATACGTTTTTGGAGGCCGGATCCTCTCACGGAGTCGTCCCAGGTTGACGGCAGACCTATATGAATTGGATCTGATCCGGCGGCACTGGAGCAAGATTGAAGCGACAGGAGACATTCCTCCGCCACGTTACTTCCACAGTGTATGTGCTCTCGGAGATAACAAGTTGGTTGCCTATGGTGGTATGTCGCCAGCTCCTAGTGCCTCCAAGGATCCTTCAAACCCCAGTGCGTCTGGATCGGAGACTCAGGCAGAGGTCGTGGTTATGTCGGATATTCACATTTTCGATGTCCCATCGCGCGCGTGGACTCGGGTTGCGTCGCATGACTCACCGCAAGGACGATATGCTCATTGTGCCACGATCCTCCCGTCAAGTGCCAGTTTCACTTCTGCGCGCGCGCCGCTGTCGGCTATCCATAATAACCCCGAATCCTCCACACCCCACCAAGGCTCAATCGGAGTGGACATTGATGGCTTTGGTGGCGCGGAAATGGTAGTTGTTGGTGGCCAAGACAGCTCCAATCACTACATTGAACAAACTAGCGTTTTCAACCTTCGCAGTCTCAAATGGACCAATACGAGTCCTCTGGGTCGCAGCTGCGGTGCGTATCGTAGTGTCGTCGCGCCCCTGGTGGGCATGGACGTCTCCGAGATTGGATCTGCTGCCCCTGAGCAAGACGCACAAGAGCCGATCGAAGAAGCGGAGTCGCCGGGATGCCCCATGCTAATTTATTCGAATTATAACTTCCTTGATGTTAAGCTGGAGCTGCAGGTGCGCCTGCCGGACGGGCGCCTTGTTGAACGACCGATGCAGAGCCAAGCATCTCCACCTGGCCTGCGTTTCCCGAATGGTGGTATTATCAACGGCCATTTTGTTGTCAGTGGTACTTACTTGACTTCCTCGAAACAAGAGTACGCTCTATGGGCTCTTGATTTGAAGACCCTAACCTGGGGTCGTATTGATGCCGGTGGGTCCGTGTTTGGCCATGGTAGCTGGAATCGTGGTATTCTTTGGCCACGTCGCAGCTCGTTTGTGATCCTTGGACACCGCAAGCGTAGCCTGGTTGATGATTACAACCACCGGCGGATCAACTTCTCACATATCTGTTTGGTTGAGCTCGAGGCTTTTGGTCTTTACAACAACCCCTCTCGTACATCTTCAACATCAGGATACAAGTCGTATAGCTCACCTTCAGTCCCTGCATCTCTGCAGCAGAAACTAGCCCAGTTGACGACTGGTGGACGACCGCTGTCAGCCGCTTCGGATGAGCTGGGGAAACTGGCGCTTTCGCTGCACGAGATGTCCGATATGGAGTTACAGGCGGTTGGCGGAGAGCGCATTCCCGTGAACTCTCGTGTCCTGGCCCGACGCTGGGGACCTTATTTCATCCAGCTTCTGCGCGAATCGTCCGAAGGCGGAATTGCGGACGGCGGAACTCTTCGCCCTGTCCAGATCCACCCAAGTCGCAACTCCAGCATCACCATTACCCCGTCTATTGGCCACAATAGTCTTTACTCTAATGCAACGACTTTGGTCAACCCATCTGCCCCCTCTAAGGCTCTCCTTGAGAATCTGGAAGCTCCCTCTGCACATGGCCTTGCCCCGACCGCCCGACCCCGTGTGCTATATCTCCCCCACACCATCCTTACACTTCAAGTCCTCGTTCAGTACCTTTACACATCCGCTCTTCCTCCTCCAGGCTCTTCCTTGTGCACACCGCAGATCCTCTGTTCCCTCCTTCAGCTCGCACGACCCTACCAGATAGATGGTCTCCTAGAAGCTACCGTGGAAAGACTGCACCAAGTCCTCGATGGCCGCAATGCCGCGGCAGTATTCAACGCAGCGGCTATGGCAGCAGGAGGCGGAAGAGGTACCGGCTTCACCGGTGGCCTAGGCGGCACGCTGGAAGCCCTCAATGGCTCACATGGTAATGGCTCCATGCATGATGTTTCCGAGGGCACAAATTCCCATCACAGTGGCCTAATGGCTTCTGACTCATCAGACACGGAGCATGGCGCCATGCCTCCCTCCGCAGCCAGCAGCACGGGCGATCTTACTAACTACACGCGCGGCATCCCATCTCTGCGCATCGACACCAACATCCGTGGCCGGCAGCACCGCAGCGCTCACCGCGAGCGCGAAGAATCCATCAGCACCGCAAGCACCGCTACATCAGCGTCCAGTTTCAGTCAGTCTGACTCAGAGTTTGTCAGCGATACTGAAAGCCGCTCGCAGTCCCGCGCTCATCAGCGCCGCGGCACGGATGCCAGCCGTCCATCCCGCGAAATCTGGACCGGCGACCTGTCCAGCGTCATCGGGTTGCAAAAACGTGGTCTACGTGGTCTAATGGAGGGTCGTCGTATGCGTGAGCGAAGTGTGAAGCCCCCCAGCATGAGTAGCGGCTTAGCTTCTGTGCCTCCATCTACAGGCTCAGGCGAGCATCAGTTCCATATGCCGGGTGTGGCCGGCTGAAGATAAAGAAAACCCGGTGTTATCTCTCTGTTTTTATGCTAGACTTAGGCAGTTGGTGAACTTGTCACCGAAACCACTGCATATTATGCATCCACATACGCCCCGATTCCTTTCACATTTGCCTTTTATTTCTCACCCCAGCAGGCTGATGAGGTGGGGAGACTTCTTATATGAGGATATTTTTATACTTTTTTGGTGAACAAATAAAAAAAGGAACAATGATTATGGATTTTGATCTCTTTTCGTGAACGTTGATTTGTTACCCATTTCTGTTATTTGATTCTGGTGTACGTGAGCCTGAACCATTCAGCTATTCAATCTAATGCACCAGCCTAGTAATTACCTACGGATTTTTGAGCTTCGAAAATAGATGCAACGAATGTAATGCAGTCATGAACCTGAAATTTTGAATATCGACGCTTAATGTACAAATGATACTTGAACAATCAATCCCCCGCCTTTTTACTCCATTCCTCCTTCACGAGGCTGGAGAAGAGCTGGAAGAAGGCTCAGGCTGTTCCTGCTCTTTCTTCGGAGGAGGGAAGTGTTTCTGGCTTTTGTCGCCGTAGGCTACAAGGAGCAAACCACGTTAGTCACTCAAGAAAACTCTCGGCCGACGAGAGAAGCTTTTGGATATCCGGGGATTATAATAGAATACTCACTCCGCTCATAGAGAATGTAAGATGTATACATGAGAAACGGTAAAGCGACAATAGTCGATGTCCATCTATTACAAATGTTAGTAAATTGTGACCCGAATAGTATAGAGTTGTGCGAGGAATTGTTTTGCGCAAGCGCAGATCACAGGGACAACCAATGGATACCAGAAGCAGGACACAGATGGAAGCCGATCCGCGGGCGAAGTCCAATCTGAGCCCAGAACGAGACAGATGGGAAGGAAAACAGTGAAAGAAAGAATGGCATGGGATGGACTACATACCTCCGCGCAGCAAGCTTATACTCCTTTGTCGACCGAATGTCCGGGTGTCCCTTCAGAGACGGCTTCGGACGCTGTGGGCGAGGAGCAGGCGTCGGTTGGCCCGGACGATATTGCTCGGATGGATACGTGGGCATTTCGGACTTGCCTTTGTTCAGATGGATGTCGGAGTTGGTGGATTGTTACATATATTCTTTTGTGCAGAAGAGGTTGAACAGGATCAGATGAGGAGATCGGGGATTGGTGCCTCAGGCAGAAACATAACTTTGAAGAGACATTTGTAGGGATGATATATGCTAGATGTTCAGGAGGCCAAAAGTAATATTTTCAATGACCAAGGATGAAGTTCTACTTCTAGAAATGATGAGTATTTTGATATTGCAAGTTTCGTACACACCGAGCGAAAATTAATCACATTTTGGTATAATGAAGCAAGGGAACCTCGCTCCCTGTAAAAAACCGAAATAGAGTTTGCTTCTCCTGAGAATTGAGAAGGGGCTGATAGCTAATTAAAGAATAAAATGGGAGGACATAGAAGAAACATCACGCTATGTAGATCCTTAGTGGCTTTTTATAATGCAGAAAGTCAACGCTGGAAAATGCTCAAATGAAAACGCCTTTTGATGGTCGCTAAGGATAAAAAGAAAAACACAAGAAACAGAAGAAGCAGGGAAGAAGACACAAGGAACAAGAGACAAAAACCTTTGTCCGGTTCCCTCACTAAATTCCAGCACTGACTTCATTCGTGGCCTCAGCTTCCACCACGGCCCCGACCACGACCACCACGACCTCGGCCTCGACCCCGAGATGGAGTTGCCTTTCGTCGCGGCGACTCCTCACTTTGGCCCTTGGCCTTCGAGGCAGCCGGTTGCTTCGGCGTGGTTGTGATTGTGGTTGCCGCACGCTTTCGGCCTTTCTGTGGGCCAGATTCGACGTCAGTGCCTGCAAGACGAGCGCGCTTTGCAGCAGCAGTCTCTCCCGCAGGTCCGTTCATCGAATCGGCATTTCGCTTCTTCCCTTTGCCAGAAGTGGGAGATGCCCCTTCCTTCTTGATACTTGATAAAGCCGCATCCTCATCGGTCTCTGGCTCCTTGTTGCCGTTGGTCTTCCCTTCAGGTCGCGGAGCAGTGAGAACCAGACGAATGGGCCTGAAAGGCGGGTCCTGTGATGGCCCTTCTCCGTCGTTAGTGTCGGTAGGTAGAGGAGCCGGGGCGATCTTGGAAGCTGCCTTGGCGGACCGAGCGAGGGGTTTCTTGGCTGCAGGTGCAACTTTGCGAGTCGGAGGTGCTGGCAAAGAGGCGCGTTTGACTGCGCGTCGCTTGGGCTTTGGCGCTTCGGTTTCAGCAGCGGGAGCAGGACCGTCGGCCGCGGGTGTTTGAGTCTGGCGTTGCTTGGCAGAACGAGGCTTCCTGGGTTCAGTCGGAGTAGGAAGTGCCTTCTGACGAGCTTCACCGCGTGCTTGAGCCCGAGCCAGCTCTTCAGTGACGTCTTCTGGCACAAAGTGAGAGTGAGCATCGAAGGGAATGTTGCGATCACCCATCAAGGGAGGGAAGCCGAAGGAGTTGTCATTCTGGGTTTGCTTTTCTGATCGAGAACGGACAGGCGGATACGGCAACGTGTCGTCGTTGTAAGTGCGAGGCGGCCAGTATGGGCTGTGGTCACCCGGGGGAAAAATAATTTCTTCACCATGTTCATTGATGCGGCCGACTCGTGTCCAGCCATCTTCGTCAATCTGTGGTGTTGACTGCTGCTTGTATTGCCGGATGCTTCCGGTGTCGGTCTCGCTGTCGTACAGGTTTGGTTGATTTTCATCTCCGGCAGAAGCCTCACGAGCGCGCTGTAAGCCCTCTTTGGCCTGATAATATTCAAATCGAGCGTTGGCGATGAACCACTCAGGATCAGACGGAAGTTCGAAGTCGGCACCCAATGCAACCAAGGTGATCTCATACAGCTTTCGTCCTGCGGTTTCCGTGTCGAGATCGATGCTCCAAAGAGAAGACTTCTTCTGCTTCATAAGCTTCTTGCCTTTGCCCTTTCCAGACTTGGGAGTGGTTTTACTGGGGACTTGGGCATCGGGCTCGGTTGCTTCGTTCTTGGCAGATGCGGGGGTTGCTCTCTTGCGGGGCTTCTTCTTCAATGCCAGGGCTTCGATCGCCCGGGATGTTGGCTTTCGGAGGCGAGCAGAAGTGCGAGTTCCCTTGGAGGAAGCAGCACTGGGAGAGGCAGGGGCCATGTCGTCGTGTGATCCCATATATTGGTCGTATGTCCAGCCAGTGGAGCCAAGACTTTCAGGGGCGTCAGGATCGGACAATTGATTTTGTGGAGTTTCAAGAGCAGCCGAACGCCGGGTCCTCCGGCTGCCTTGACTGGAGGAGTTGGGTGTTTCCACCACCGGGGTATAAACGTTGGATAGTCGAGATGGACGAGCCTGAAAAGGTCGGCGGCCAGTTGAAGTTACGTCAGGAGATGTATCCTTTGAAGGAATGTTTCGAGGTGGGGTCTGGGGATGGTAATATCGGAATGTCACAAGGTTCTCTGAGGAGGGGTCGGTGGATAAATCAATAGTTTTGGTCGGATAATCGCTCTCATTTATAGCTCTCGTAGGAGTGGGGACTCGTGGTGAACGTCGCGATGGAGTGAATGTAGTATTGACAATGCGCGCCGGCATTGATTTGCGCATTCCTTTTTTGGGAGGCATGGTGAATGAAGTCTATTGTTCCCAATTCGGGCAGTCAGTGACTAGGGCTCAGAGCAACACCATTTGGAGGCAACCGGAAACAAACGGAGGAAACAAAGTGAACAAGGGAATGGTAATGTGCCAATAGGCTGCTCTGGATTAAAGAAAAATCTAGGGTGTGGGGGCAGAGCTTTACCCCAGATGCAAAGGGAGTCGACGTCAGAAGCCCTGAAGAGTCGGTCCCAGGGCTGAAGTCGGGATTTAGGGCCCGAGGAGGCCTCAAAACGTAGAAGGTTTAGCAGGACTTACAGTTGGTTTAAGGGTGACTCCATCCAGCAAACAATAATCAACAGGTCTTTTCAAGATTAGACTGGTGGATCAAGTAGGTTTGCGGGGACAGCTAGAGCAGCGAGGGCGATTCATGGGGGAGAGAGAGATGAAGTCCCAGCAGAAAAGAAATTAGGGCTAAAGTCGATCGGCGCTTATCGGCCTCCGCCTTATTCTGCAATCTGTCAACCACCAGCTTCTCCTCCTTGCTCCTCCAACCTACCCTCTCGAATCATTGCTTTTTTCTTTCTTTCTTTGGAATTGTTTTCACAATGCATATGTGGCAGGCCACTGTTCAGTTCTGCCTTTTGGCATCCGCTGCTTTGCCTGCGGCTGCAGCGTCAGCTTGGGGCTTTACTGATGCCACCGTGGCAGTCCAACCTAAGGGTGCCGGAGTTAACGGCGGATTCAAGGAATCGTGAGATTGATGAACTTCCTAGCTACCTGCAAGATTATCGGAAGCTAATAAATCGCTGTCCGTAGGCTCTCCGTCTCCAAACCGCTCTCGAAACCTGTCGCGCTTGCCGGTGCCGATACATTGCGCGTCACCTTGACAACTCAGGAAGGAAGCTCCGCGAAGCGCCCACACCAAGCTTTCCTTCTATTGAAGGATTCCCACACTGGATTGGACATCTCCTACCCGTTTACTGTCAAGGAGAACGGCAAGTCGCGGGTGGAGTTGGTATGCGACCTCAAAGCTCTCCGCGTGGTTAGATCAAGCTAATGAAATTGCTCTAGACCCAGAAGGACCTCCCGATCCAATTCCTCTCTCTCCCCGAGCCCATTGATGCTCGTGTGGTCATTGGTTCCTCTGGGAGCTCCGAGGCATACGATTCGTCGATCTTCCCTTTGTCGATCGAGCGCAACCCCGATGTTCCCGTCCCCACCGTTGACGTTGAGAGATACGGCAAGCTGCCCGAGATCCACCACATTTTCAAAGATGCCGCCACCAGCCCGCCCATTGTTATTACTCTGGCATTCGTGGCCCTAGTCGGCGCTGCTCTCCCGCTCTTGGCCGGTCTGGTAAGAAACAATACTGTTCTGTGGCTGAATGTCTAGCTAACCCGTGATCTAGTGGCTCCTCCTCGGTGCCAACGTCAACCACCTGTCAACCGCCTTCAAATCTGCCCCCCTTCCGCACGCCGTTTTCGTTGGATCTCTGGTCGCTTTCGAAGGTATCTTTTTCCTCTACTATACCTCCTGGAACCTGTTCCAGATCCTGCCTGCTGCCGCTGCCGTTGGTGCGGTCGCGTTTGTGAGCGGTAGCCGCGCATTGGGTGAGGTCCAAGGCCGTCGCCTTGCGGGCCTCCGCTAAGCGTCTAGAAGAACGCTTTTAAAAACATCAGCCTGTCTCGCCGAGCTCCTTCGATCGTTGACGTGATGAGCTTGTGTGGCATTGTATCTTAGCTGTGATGATATCCACCCTTTCCTTCCGACAAAATAGGATTTTTATAAATAAATTCACTCCCAGTAGATATTAAATACGATGGCTATGATTCTTAGGTATTGATAAATAACGTTGATATTCAAGTCGTGGTTCTCTACCTGTACACTTGCATAGTTCACGCCAATTGTGTGAGCTGCTCACCAAAGCCATTACTTTACTTTTTTCCTTTTTTCTTTTTCTTTTTTATTCATGCATTTTCTGCTGCATTACTTGCAAAACCCTAGCCTCTATAGCATGATCATGCTACTGTGTTAAGGCGAGCAGATCAGTGTTGAATATATTTTTTGACGTCACTTGAGTGGCTCTCCCCCGTCCAAGCGCCAAGTCAACTCCGCGTTCTGCTCCGATCTCCCGCCGCGGAAGGCTTCAAACAATTCTCCAACCCCCGCAGAACCAAAATATAGTCTCTTATAATGGGCTCCGCTGCTTCAAAACCTGCCCGGTCAGCTGCCGGTGCAGCGACACGGCGCCAATATCCTAAAAAGCCTGCTCCTCCGCCGAGAGCACCCGCCGCGCCGCCAAAGAAAATCCAAGAATCAAAACCTACACCAACGTCTGCTCCCACACCACCACCAGCTCGAGCTCCGGCTCCTGCGCAGGGCCCAACATATCACTCCAAGGAGCAGCCCTCTGTCACGAAATCCAATGGTATGTGCCTCAGTCAAACTGGGATACCCATCTAGCAGCACGAAGAGAAAGAACAGAAAAAAACCACCCAAATCATACTGTCAAGTTCGTGCCACTCCAAAGCTCGAGACTAATAGCATATCTAGCGATCGACCTCGACGGCCGCGACCCTGACTTCGCCGCCTCACTCCGCTCAATCGGTCCCGTGGATCCATCCGGCAACTTCTCCCACCCTAACCCCTTCAACCGCGGCACCGTCCAAACCGTCTTCCCTACAGCCTCGAACCCAGCCCTGCTAGTCGTCACAGCACGCCAGCGCATCACAAAGGCCGCGCAAGAGGAGAGCTTAGCCGTTGGACACGCCAATTTCCCAGGCCGCCAGTTCCTGGATTCATTCACTATCAGCCAGGCGCTGACGATGCGTGATCAGCAGGGTTTGCCGAGTAGGGATATTGAGAGGACATTGAGGTTGAAGAGTGGGACTATTGATAAGCTTGGAAGAAGTGGAATTGTGTCGCGGGCCGCTTGATCTTCGATTCTGTTACTGTTGGGAGGATTGGCTCTTGGTGATTTGTTGGTGTTCGGTGTGTTTCCGAGATGGATGGCGTTGGTTGCTTCAACCATTGCATATTGCTTCGATATATTGTATACTATCTGTACTCTTGAATGATACTCCCTTCTACTTAATCGCATTGTGTTAAGGTATGTTGGTTCATCTTCTTTTGCCACTCCAGGCGTGCGATGAAGCTATCGTATTCAGTTATGAGCTACTTGGTATGCAGAATAACTTATTAACCCAACCAGCGCTATATGACTGGGAACTTTCCTCATTTATAGAGGTAGTCATCCCTTTACCCACGGTTGATTGATTTTCGCTATGTACAATGTTGTCAGATAGCGCTAATCCTGATTAGGAAGTTGGAGTGTATGTGGAGCGACCATCTTTATAGCATCGATTTCTACTTTTCACCCTGAGCAATCGACTATAGTATAACAATTTCTTGATCTTTGATTGCATCTGGTATAAGGACAGCCCGACTGACTGCAAGGGAAGTACTTGTGCTCTATAGACATCGAAATGACCGCCAAATCGCAATGTGTTATGCTCAAACCTTCCCCGCAACCTTGGAAACTCAACCCAAGGAGTACAAAGCTGACCCACAGACTACATGTGCTGATTGGTCAATTTCCGCTCCGCGGATTAGCACAGCGCGCCCTGTCAGTCGCATTAACGGACCTGATTGACTCATTCTTAGCATGCCAATATTCGACCAGAGGAGAGTCGGCACCGACTGCCAATCAGAACCCACAAATCAGTGATGACCAAGAGTTAAGCGGATGATAAGAAATCTATATAGATCTGACATTGCCGCAAAAACCTTATAACTGAGTACAGAACCCTATCTCAAAAGAAAATTTGCTCCAGATCAAACTTCCATATACCTACAACCCCGCACCATGTATCTTCGCGCCGCCCACGCAGAGACATGTATCCCCGTCCTCCAACAATTCATCCACGACAACCCCCTAGGCATCCTTACAACAGCCATCAAAACTACAAACCACGCATTCATTCAGTCCAGCCACATTCCATTTGTCCTCGATGTCCCCACCAATGACTCCGAAAAGCCCGGAGTTCTGCGTGGACACATTGCAAAGCAGAATCCGCAAGCCAAAGCTCTAATGGAAGCACTTGCCGCGCAACAAGAAGCTCAAGGCAAAGACACAGCTCTTGAGCTCCCCGACGAAGTACTGGTTTTGTTCAACGGCCCACACCACCACTACGTCACACCAAAATTCTACACAGAAACCAAGCCCGTTTCGGGCAAGGTCGTTCCAACATGGAACTACGCTGCCGTGCAGGCCTACGGCAAGATCCGTGTGTTCTGTAACTCCAAATCCGAGGAGACAGGCACTTTCCTGCAGACACAGGTACAGGATCTGTCAAAGCATGCTGAGACCTCTGTGATGGGTTACACGGGTGCGGAAGGGAAGCCGACGGCGTGGAATGTGGGTGAGGCGCCGGTGTCTTATGTGGAGTTGTTGAAGAAGAATATTATTGGGATTGAGATTCAGATTGAGCGATTGCAGGGCAAATTCAAGATGAGCCAAGAAATGGGGCAGGGGGATCGAGAGGGGGTTATCAAGGGATTTGGGGAGTTGGGGACTGATACTGGGGATGGGATTTCGAAGATGGTGCAGGAGCGAGGGCGATGAAGGATCGACGAGGCGGATTGAGGGTTGAGATTTGGGATTAGTCTCTGCATATATTGTTCTCAGTTGATTGATTATACATAGTGGGGTTAGACTGCTATCACCTTGCTAGATAGAGTTTAGCCCGATGCATTTAGAAATAGATTGATATCCAGCTTTGACTAGCCGTCGTCGATACTCGGGTATAATGTAGATAGGATTGATGCACTAGGCAGTAACCATTTTGTGTAGGCTACCATAACCTAGAGCGTCAACCAGTTTGGTATGTAGATCTCATCGTAGTACAAGCAACTCTAGATGATACGAATGAAAGTTCTAGACTCAGTACTTACAGTGATGCCCAATTTCTGAGGCAGCAGAAACCTTAACCAGCTAAACAGTCCAAACAAGTCCCTTGCGTGTGACAAATTTCCTGTAATGTTTCTCCATCAATTCATGGAAGACCCCTTCTCCAGCCCCATGAAGATGCAATGAGGATGCAATAATGCATCATCCCCTCTGCAACCTCGGTCCGCAGGGCTGACCATACCCACAGAGGCCGATCAGACCCAATTGATAATGCCAAGCCTCACAGCCATGAAAATTAGCTACGGGTCGCACAACTCAGGGTCCTCTTGGCCTGAGCCTCAGGGTCACATTCTGGACGCAAAACCTTCGAAATCTTGAAAGAGTGCGGTATTGTATGATGACCTGCGCAGTACTGCCATATTGTTTCAGGCTTACGGCACCCAATGTACCCCTCGAAGATTCTTATTATTTTTTCTTTTGCTCACCGTTAGGGGGTTTGATCGCCGGATCCACAGGATTTAGATCTGTATGGCAGCCCTAAAGGGCGATCACGTCAGAGAAGCACTTTCTTGCTGAGATGGATCGTCCATCCTGCGCAGCACGCCGGGTGGTCAAGGTGACAGAATTTAAGATTCAGGGTCTCAGCTGGATGCTCTCCACAGACCCCACGAGCCTGTGATAGAGCATATTCCTAGACGGATTGGACGTAAAAGGAATCCGATCGCGCAGCGTGACATTGGTGATTCGGAGCGATGACGGCTTGGCTATGGTTTCCCCGGACTTGGCCTATGCGAGGTGGTTTTTTTTTCACTTCCCTTTTTAGATCATTGTGGCGATGCTAGCCCCTATAGGGGAAGGAGAGAAGGCGTAGCGGGGACCATGATTAATAGTAAAGAAATCATGAAAATGTCTCAGACATCGTGTTGGTAAACAAGGTGGAGTCAAGCTTCAGGCAACAAGGATATGCCAACACACCAATAATGCAGGGTCCGGAAGCTTCGCCTCCCACTTCAATCCGTCTTTGTTCTGGTTCCGAGGTTCGTGTGAAACGTGGGACGTGTTTTTTTCTTAGAGTGTCTTCCCGTAGCATCCGTGAGAACATCGCCAAGGGGGAAGATCCACCCGACGGACTGAACCGAATAGGAATAGAAAAAAGAGGGTCCATGATGGAAAAGGGACAGGTCTAGTGGATAACGAAGTCAATGTTCCAGTCGCGTGCCCCGATACTCGTTCCAGTCCCCATTTTACTGGTTAATTATAGCGTCGAAAGCGGATCAAATGATTGGTCGATTTACCTGTTCCTGGTTTTAGTTGAATCTTGGTTTATTTACTCCAACTTGACTTTGTGCGCTTTACTACTTTCCTCTTCGTTTTTCCTCTAATCTTTTTTTAATGTACATTCAAGTGTAATCGATACATTCCGGGTGCTTGGCCCCATTCCAGTCTTTTCTTCTTTTCTTTCGAAACCTTCCATTCCACAAACTCCATCCCTTGTCTACACTTTCCCCCGACGCGCTTTTCCACCATTTTTACGCCGTCAAACCATGAGCTGATATCATGGCCATCTTTGCCTTCCTCCCACCGGTCCCGCCATTCCTTTTCTCGGCTCTCGTCGTCAGCAGCCTCGCCTCGAAGGCCTTACATATCGGCCTCCATTTCCATTCGCTACCATTCCTCTACCTCGTGCTATATTCACCGACACTCATTTTACCGGAATTGCTTATCATTAGCTTCGTGCGATTATTGTTACAATTTCCCACCCCGGAAACACGGCTACAATGGATATCAACATGCCTGGGTGGACTCCTCTCGTAGGTGTTTCCATTGAGAATGGACCCGGACTATCACGACCATAATCGGAAAACTGACCAGTCATTTAGCTTAATCACCTGGGGAGCCTCCTCCATCCAATTTGGATTCTTCATGCAGACTGGCGCGGAGGTCGCTTGGGCCGCCAGCAATAGTTTCCTTAGCGACCCTGCCGCCATGAAGATCTTGTTAAGCGGCATCTCAACTGTGTCCGCCGCAGCTACCGTCTTGGGCCTCGTGGCGTGGTTGATCCATGCCCACCTTTATAATCTGACCGGCATGGTATTACAAGGGTTCCGAGATCTGATGATTGGGGCATTCAGAGCACGACGCAATATACTTTCGGTCCCCAGCAAATCCTGGATTGCTTCCGTGGACCTTCGATCCGCTCGGCGTACAGCGCTTATAGTATCCGCTTTGATCTCACTGTTGTTCTTGGAGCTCTCAAGACCTTCGATTCCCTACGACCATCTCTCAGGCGCGTTGCCTCTAACTCTACTCGATGCATTCACCAAGAAGTCCAGCACGCTGGAAGGCTGCCGGAACCCTGCCAAGCCCTTCCCTCTTTGGCCGGTGGAAAAGACCACTCTTATGGATGGCTGGTCACGAGCTTCATGGTTGCCCCAAGATCCACCTCCGGGATTTAGCCGATGGGATATGAGCCCTCAGCAGCGGGCGGAGAAGGACAATCCTTCTTATTATCTTTGCGGTGATGACGAAAATGCGTTCTTCAACCCCAAAGCGGATCCCCTGAAGATTTCCAATTTAGAAGGTGACATTTATGAGCCTCTACAGAAAGCCTTCCAGGAACACTCGGTGGAAATCAATAACATTGTTCTGTTAACCCTTGAAAGTGGGCGGAAAGAGATGTTTCCCATGCAGCAGGGCACGCCCATGTTTGATGCCCTCATCGCTTCCCATAAGGAGAAAAAGAAGGAGGCGGCAATCGACCGTCTGGTGAAGATGACCCCAATTGCACAGATGTTGACTGGCGAGTATGCGACAGACAGCAAGGGCGAGAAGGTGGATCTGAGTGAGGCAAACTGGCAAGATCCAGCGGAGGAAGGCATGGGAGGACTCAATGTCCGCGGAGCACTCACAGGGAGTTCTTTGACATTTAAGAGTATTCTGGGCAGTCACTGTGGTGTTCATCCTTTGCCAGTTGACCTCCTAGAGGAGTCTATGCTTGAGATCTATCAGCCCTGCTTACCGCAGCTTTTGGAATTGTTTAACCAAAAGAAGATGCCCAAAACCATTGAAGCACGGGCCAACAACTCTCATAATTCAGAGGCATTACACAATCAGTGGAAGTCTGTCTTCATGCAATCTATCACAGATGACTATGACCGTCAAGATATTCTGGATGAAAATATGGGGTTTAAGCACAAAGTTGTGAAGAAGACCATGAACGCTTTCAAGTCCAAATACAAGCCCAAGGGCGAGGAGATCAACTACTTTGGGTACGCCGAGACAGAATTGAAGCCCTACGTCAGAGATCTATTCTACGAGGCCGCGAACAACAAGACCCGTGTATTCCTCTCGCACGTTACCAGCACCACACACCATCCCTGGGGTACCCCGAAAAACTTCGACAAGGAGAAATACATGGGATCCGAGGGTGCTGCCAACCACGATCTAATGAATAACTACTTGAACGCCGCTCGATTCGTTGACAACTGGCTTGGAGATATCATGAATCTCCTAGATGAGACCGGTATCGCCAACTCTACCCTGGTTGTCATTGTCGGTGACCACGGACAAGCCTTCGGGGAAGACAATAAAGATATGACCGGCACCTACGAGAACGGACATATTAGCAACTTCCGCGTCCCACTCGTCTTCCGACACCCACACATGCCCCGCATTGATATCACAGCTAACGCAACTGCCCTCGCCATCATCCCCACTATCCTGGACATGCTCGTTCAGTCCCAATCTATCGACAAAAGTGATGCCGAGATCGCTGCTGCCCTGCTCCCTGAATACCAAGGCCAATCACTCATCCGTCCCTTCATTTCATCTATCAAAGACGAACCGCCGCGCGACCATGACAGCCAGATCGAGAATCCGGACGAAATTGAAGTACGCGCCCCGCACAAGGACCACCATGGTCCGCATACTCGATACGTCTGGAACTTTGGCCTGATCAACGCTGGTGGATCCATGATCTCGGTTATGGCTGCTGGTACTCCCTACCGGCTCGTCCTTCCTCTTCGCGAAGGGTTTGAGTATGTCTTCACTCACCTGGGCAAGGATCCTGGTGAGTTGCGACCGACCAAATCATGGACCCTGTCTCAACTCATCCATGAGGTTCTTTTGGAGTATGACAAGGACGCAGCGGAGTGGCTTGAAGAAGCTGAGAAAGTTGGGAACTGGTGGACGAACGAGCAAAGGCGGATATGGGGTTACAGAGAAGCTTGAATCATGACAAAGCCTCTCTACCCTCACTTGCCTATACTCCTAGTCCTGCGGTCATTCCAACCTGAAAGAATTCGAGTCTATACCTCTTCTATCATATCTTCTTCTATTTCAGCCCTTGCATCACGCATATCACTTGAACTCTTTGACTTGTTCAATGCGTCAAGATCTTGATTTTATCATAATGTTGTTCATTTGAGACGGCGTTTACTGGGTGCCCGATTTGGGCTGCATAAATCCTCCCCTTCCCTCACGGTGTTTTTTTTTTTCATGTTTTTTTTTGTCTGTATGCCATATTTTTACGATCTTTTCGCGTGGGCCAAGGAATGCCCACTCGTGCTCTGCTACGAGTTTCCAACAGAAAACGACCGGGGTGCCAAAAACGCGATACCCTTGTACATATTAAAGTCCTTGGTAGGACTAATCGGAGCATTTGGAGCTTACAAGGCATGTTCATTAGTCAGATTGTGTGGGTTAAAGAATTCATACATAGTCAAAAAATTTCACTTTCAACAATTCACTACCACACATAGCCTGATGTATCTACGTGCCGGATTATCTTGATACCCTGACGGTTTAGATGGCGCCATTTAGCTTAGCTAGATTGAATGAACCAGGCTTTGACTATCCACACATATGGTCCATGGAGACAAAGACAATTTCATCAAGTCAAAAGCGCCCGAGGAAGTCGATAATGATTCCGTACATGCAAGACCCAATTCAGTCCAGAGAGAATAGCTACGCCGATCAAAATGGGGGCCGGTGTAGTTCATGTTTCTTGCAGTAACCGGCAGATATTGGGGGAAACAGGTGATGATATCCACGAAAACAATCCAGATTAACGAAATGAAATCCACCGGACGACTGGTGACTCCTAGGCGACAATATCGGTCTTGCGGAAAGTGATCACCTTTGTGACACAAGACAACTGGGATTGGCATCATATAGCTGATCATAAAGCAGTTCACCACCGCGCCCGCCAGGGCATTGAAAGCCGTGACTGATCCAAGCTGAAGTAAACTAATCAGACAGGATAATAACATTGCCACCACCAGGATGAAATTCAAATACTTAGCGCCACATTGATTGGATGACAATGTCCTGTTTGCACCCGCGCGGCTTCTCATACCGTGGGATGGATGACATACCGATCCTGCTCATCTTGTTCTATATTATCTTTAAACACGATTTCATTTTCACTTTTACTCAAGTGATTGTTAAAACCCCCGTAACCTTGGATTGAACAAGTGCTTCACTCCGCAAATTAACATCTTTACTTTGTCAACCCCTCATTTCATTCCCCACTCTTCACCCCGCAGGACAGCAGTCGACTGCAGCTTCAAGAACCATGGTGAGCCTAAAGCAACATTTCAAATAACACCCGGCTAATATTCGTTTTAGATTAAGCCAACACTGGAGGATCTTCCCACCGAGCTCAAAATTCTCATTCTGTTCCAAGTGCCGGACAGCGACACTCTCAAATCCCTCGTACTTGCATCGCCCGGCTACCACAATGCATACCTTGCAGTGAGAGAAGAACTACTTCGATGTCTTGTAGAACGGCAATATACTGGATTCCTTGACCTGGCAGAGGCTCTCACTGCTGTGCGGTCTAAAGGTGTGAATTTCGCCTACCAGAGGGAAGGCGCGATTACATTGCTGGATAAATGGCGCCGCAGAAATGAGATTCGGGAGCTCAGTCAATCCTCATCGAACCATTTCTCGCCAAACAACCTTGACAAGCCTAGCAACCTAGAGGAAATTGTAAAGCTGCTCCATTTTCACAAAATGCTGTGCTTCTTTCTCGAGGACTACTCAATACACGCGCCAAGGCCCCCATGGATCCAGCATGATAAATGGGAGAAAGACTGCCTGCCTTTGCACTTATCAGCTTCTGAAAAGCACCGTTTCTTAAGGGCAATGTGCCGATTCCAAATTGTGAAAAATATATTCGGTGACACAGTCTGGTGTTTCGGACCCATACGTTGTGACTTTTGTAGGGACGACAAATGTTGTGACACATGCCGTGCTATTCCAAACAACTTGCCTCCTACAGAATGGAGGAATTTCTCATTTTGCCACTTATGCTCTAGAATGAAAGACTGGCAAACTGAAAACTTCGATGACATGGCAGATGGGGGCCGGTATTACAATATGGAACGTATGGTATATCGGCTTTTTTATGGTGCAATGCCCCCTTGGGAATACGAGGAAATGGGTGGCATACTCTACTATTTCGATGCCAAAATCAAAGCTATCTCTAAGGAGATGAAAAATGACTTACGAGAACTCATTAAGAGTACACCATGCGAGTTTTTATGGGATATTATACCCAAGGGACAACGGCCACCTGGTGGAGCCATTGAGATCGAAAATGATCTTGTAGTCTTCGACGGAAACCATTCACTCGGATTAGCAGGACTGGGACCTGAATTTATACATGGCGTTCTACATTTGGATCGACTATCTCGCCGTAATGTCCTTTGCAGAAATGCTAGGGCTGACTACCAATCATTCGTTGGACTCGATTTGGGATTGTCGTGGGATCATCGGTTCCCATTCATCGATCCTGCTGATCAATTTGAGACCCAAAATTTCGAACAGTTCTGGTCAACTCTCTCGCCTCTCGAAAAGCCCACTGTGGGCTGGAAGAAAGCATGGATACTGCCCCATAGCAAGGAAGACACATTTGAGGATGCTTTAAATTACGATCGCAAATCAGAGCTGGACTGGGAATGGGGTTACGCTTGGTGGGATGAAACAAGATTGAAAGAATGGAAAGCGCCATTACTATTGGAGAACACCGAGATTGATGAAGCCGCTGGAAGTGCTCAAGTATCTTAATACATAGCCACCAGCTAGTATTGGATTAATAGAATATTGCCACCTATCATCAGCATCATCAGCATCATCATAATAATAATTGACTACTTTGCTGCGAGAGCTGCGAGTAACCGCGCTTCTTCACTTGGACGATTCACAGTCAAGTTAGATCAGTCCAAGCCAAGCAGTGCCTGACATTAGGTACCCATTGGCCTCATCGTCCAACTTTCTGTCACATTTAGCATGCTGACTTTCCGGGCATCACTCCGCAAATTTAGATCATGCAAGTTTTTATTCAAGCGCTGATGAAAACCATCCGTTTTCATCTTGTAGCACTTGTACGCTCATCATCCACGTTTAACCCGGGTCGAACTCACCGATTGTATCCTAAAGCATTCTTATGTCCTCAGTATCTTCAAGAACGCACTTGTTTCTCTATTACTTTCATAATGCATACTACCATAACGTCAATCACCTCGGAAAATCATCATAATGGTACATGATCAACCCTTCGACGGCCAATACATACTGCACTGCATAATCCCATAGTGTTGGGTGTCCAGCTCTTGGCGTATTAGTATGTCCTCGGGTCTAAAGCTAAGTCCAGCCTGTAGCGAGACCAGACCTGCATATTGCTTATATCCGTTAATGCCGCTGAAGTCTTATATCCGCTAAAGACCGTTTTGCTTTCTGTGGACAATACCTCTAGAGAGGTTCATTACAATGGTGAGCGGTCTGTCGAGTTTATATTGCATTGAACAAATATTCCTGATAAATGTAAAGTTTGGAGATACCTATAGAGTCCTCAGTAACTAGCCATTACTTTATATCTTCTTCGCCCGTCGAAAATCCTCATCTGTCCTTCAAGATGCCTCAGCAAAAGTTCAACAAGCTTGCACACACCCGTGTCCTCGTCCTCGGTGGAACATCCGGTATCGGCTTTTGTGTCGCCGAAGGAGCACTCGAATACGGTGCCTCGGTCGTCATCGCATCTTCAAGCCCTGAAAAGGTTGAGCAAGCGGTGTCACGCCTCCGTGATACCTACCCTGATCTTTCGACCTGCATCTCCGGCCAAGCATGCGATTTGTATAATACTTCCACCGTGGAATCCAGCCTCGAGTCGCTTTTGGCATTCGCCACTAAAGATGGCAAAAATATCGACCATATCGTTAACACGGCCGGCAGCCCTGGCACGCACCCACCACTCTCTGAGATAACGCCCGAGCAAGCTGATCGTGGGAGCTCGCGGCTGGCGGGTATATTAATGCTGGCTAAGCACGCGCCCGCATACATGAAAGCTGGGCCTCAAGCGAGCATCACACTTACTACCGGAAGCTTGTTGTTCAAGCCATTCGAGAAATATGTTACCGGAATCGGATCGAGTGGTGCAATCGATGCGACAGCACGTGCGCTCTCGATTTCGCTTGCGCCGCTGCGCGTGAATGTGGTGGCTCCTGGTTCGGTGGACACTGAACTGTTGCAATCAATGACGAATAGAGATGAAGCGATCAAGAAGGCCACATACCAGATGTATAAAGACATGAACTTGTTGGGCATTATAGCCCGGCCCGAGGATACGGCGGAGTCTTATCTGTATCTTATGAAGGATCGGTTTATTACGGGGCAGACGATTCTGACCGATGGTGGCAGGCTTCTTAAGTAACATTGCTTTGATGTCTCAAAAGCATATGTGCTCAGTGTGTGTTTCTCGGCAATACGAGCAGTTTTCCTTCACTTGGGCTAACATGCCACTTCCATTCAAATGAAGCGGGCTGAAAAGGGATAGTGGTGATGAAACCCTTAGAATAAATTGATTCATACATGCACCCTCTCGCACCCGGGTCATCATTGAGGTCAAATTAATCTGTATGCCAATGTATTCTTCTCGGCCCAAGCCTTTATTCCCTTCGCATAATTCTGATCATCTTCATCTTCCGATGTCGCATCCAGCAAATCCGCTTTCGGGTTTGGATGCCACTTCCCGAAGGGGATCACATAGCATCCGCCATCCAGGACCGCTATGTCCTCGCTACACCCAGCCCACACAGTAAGGTGTCGAATGGCTGAATTCTTAGCGAAGCCCCTCACCTTGAATCTCTGAAGGACCAACAACCTTAGCGAGCATATTCATTCACGCGGAAAAGCGATAGCGCTCCTCTCTGGTTCACCCACGCCATTGACCGTATGCTATATCCGCCGAATCACAACTCGCGATGTCTCTTTTCATCCATGAATATTGGTTCCCTTGTAGAGAGACTTGAAAAGATCTTGAATTGACCCCCAACCAACATGCCGATCTAATATGTTCAAGTCCTGCAAGCAATTAAACAAAAACAAACATCATTCTTCTGAGTTGATCTAGACCTCTAAACCGGTTTTTGATGGTCTGTATTATCACTTTAAGGGCTTCAATATTAAGTCACATACCCTCTCGCTTCGGCCCGGGGATAGTGTAGCTTAAAAAGATCATATGGGGCAGATTAACAGCTTTGCACTGTTTGCGTCACCCTTCAGATAGCTGCCACGGCTTATTATTACTTAGCGGGGATGCACAGAAAGCCTCTGAGGTGCGTAAGGACGACCTTGCAACTGCTTTTGATCATATATGATTCTTGACTCCAGGTAATTTGAGTATCCATTAAGTAGTTATATACAAGCTGCTGCCCAGTCCAGATTCGAATTTCGATATATGTATGTTGGACATATCCAAGGGTGGATCACCGGACAACCTTGGAACCCACTCATTATAATCTTGAAGAAGTTGCCGCGTAAAATTCCAGAGCATATGAATCGCATGACACTTGCGGTTGGGTTGGAATTATCCCCAACAATCGGTGAATACTTTATTTCGAAAAGAGAAGAAGGAAAGCGAATAGCGAGAATGTGATTGCTAATTTATGCCGACGTTGTAGGAAGTTGATCAGTACTAAACATAGCGTAACAAGATCCCAATGGCCACACTGTATAGAACTGACGCCCATTGGGGTTTGACGACTTCAAATGGGAAGGTCACCTGGACGAGAGTATCGAGAGACCTAGGAAGAGATAATTGACCGGAGCATGAACTACATATCACTGAAAGATTGTACCTTGGTCGGAGTACATGGATGTACCTCCATGGGAAAAGCAAAGCAAAAATAACAGGGACATGAAGAGTCAATTTCCTTCCTCCCCGGAGACAGGTATTAGCATACCGGAGTGAATGCCGGTGTCAGATCAGGTCACGGGGACGATAAGCTCGGCTGCACCGTATAAAGAAACCAAATAATCTTCACCGACATATCCGGGGAAAGCGGATCGAGCATGCCGTAACCATACTTGAGATGCACTAATTGTGGGACCGGGCTCGTTCTCGACGGGCGCGGGCCGGCACGGCACAGAAACAGATACTCCATACTGGAGGCGAACACTTTGGCCACAGCTTATGGGATCGCTTGGACAAAAAGCCAATTAGATGTACCTGACTATCTATTCATCTTTAGCAAACAGGGGGTAATGGGAACAGGAACAGGGTATGAATCTGAGAATTTGACAGAACAAAGCACAGACCGTAGGCTCTAGATCTAGATCTAGTTGGGCCTAGAACCGGGAGCGTTCGTTGTACGCGGCTTGTGCGCGAAGGACTGGTTCAAAGTACTATGCAGGAGAAACAAACTAGGGGCCAGCAGGGGTCGGAGTTGGGTAGCGGAAGAATTCTAGAAGATTGTATCGATGTTTATTGCTGTTTAGGTGTTGCTCACGAGAACAAGAAAATAAGTGGGAACCAGTTAGCGTGGCACTATCGTGAAGGTAGGGAAGGCAGGGGGCACAATCTCGGAATCACCCGAATGAGTAAGTCACTTTCACTAGACAGATTTTTTGTTGGTCACAAGGTCTTCATAGACGCCCGCCCTGGAAGTATACCTGGGCTACGCCTCTTTAACTCGCTAATGCGACAGACTGGCCGATCTGGTTCTATTATGATTCCTTTTTGAGGTAGCAATTGGAAATCTGTTCAGAAGATTTTTGTTCGACGTTTTGTTTTTACCCCCAGAGACGGTCGTATCTATATATTGTATAGGTTATTTGTTGGCTCACGTAAATATCGAGATTCCATTGTATCACTGTTTCTGAAGTGAACCCATAGAAACATGGAATGTCCTGACTGAAAATAAAAAAAAAATCCAGATCTGGGAATGGGCCATTGAGTTTCCCAGTATCCAGGAACAGGAACCAGGGCTGTAGCGATAGATGCCGGAGACCACATGATCCTTTGAATTTTAGATCAAGGGAGTTATTCATAGCTGGAGAGCGTGTAATACATGTGGGATCGACTGGTCTGGCTTTCGCGGCATGGGGGAGATTCCCCGGGGTCACCTGAAGAGGTTCCAGTGGCGCGGGTTCCCGGGGGATCGGCTTGCCCAAACTAGGCATCCGATCTACACTCTAACTGGAAGCTCGTAATCATCCAATTAAGATTCCGACCATGTTGGAAAGAAAGTACCGTGGTATTTTTGTCACTGATGTATGACATTATAATGAGCGTATCGATCATATTCGAGAAAACAAAAGCAAGAAATAAATAAACAATGGGAGAAGAAACCGGAAAGACAAAGCAAAAATACATTATACGTCCGGATTGTGTTCTTTGTCGCCACGACCGTTTGAGATGCGCCAACGCCCATTCCCCGGAGACAGATCCGACCTGGACCGAGCGTAGTTTGGCCCAGGATTTCCATTTTGGGTTTGTTCGCCAGTCTTTTCATGTTCACGAGACCTTCATTGCCCGGGATGGGCTCTTGGGCTTGGTTCTGGCTTGATACCTCCCGCTCCCAAAGCAATATTTAAAGGGAGCTTCAATCCGTGGTTCAGCTTTTTGTTCACCACACCTACAGTTCTATTCATTGATCTTCTATATCTTGATATACTCATAGCCCTCTCAATTTGACATCGTCTTTTGGGCTCAATACACCATTCACATACCTATTCACCTTTTTGACTATACCATTCCCCTCTCACAAACAATACACAATGTCGGTCTCCATTCAAACCGAGGCTCCCATTGCACCCAAGTCTGCTCAGCCTGTTCTCCTGGGCCAACAGGCCAGAATGCCTGAATTCAGCTTGGCTGGCAAGGTTGTCCTGGTCTCTGGTGCTGGTCGTGGCCTGGGTCTGACCCAGGCGGAGGCTTTGTTAGAGGCTGGAGCAAAGGTCTACGCTCTTGACCGTCTGGAGGAGCCGGTATGTCTATTCTACGAATCTTCAGCACGTTCCTCAGAATGCCCTCCTAACAGAACTTCCAAAATATAGGCCGCAGAATTCGCAGTGATCCAGCAGCGTGCCAAGGAGCTCGGCACCGAGTTGCACTACCGCCGCATTGATGTGCGTGACACAGAACTGTTGAACAGCGTCATCGAAGCCATCGCGGACACCGAAGGCCGCATGGACGGCCTGGTGGCCGCCGCTGGTATCCAGCAGGAAACCACTGCTTTGGAGTACACCGCCAAGGACAGCAACACCATGTTCGAAGTTAATGTCACTGGTGTTTTCATGACTTCCCAGGCAGTGGCCAAGCAAATGATTCGCTTCGGTAACGGAGGTAGCATTGCCATGATCGCCTCTATGAGTGGTACCATTGCCAATCGGGTACGTTCCCACCCCTCCACCCCCCATTTCCTTCGCACACTTGGCAATACCTCGAGTTTAGCCATCGGCATTTTACTTCCGGGGTTCCCTGTACCCCAGTCTTTTGCACCCACTATTAATTCATTAATTTCTGTTCCCTTGGGCTAACATGACACAGGGTCTCATTTGTCCCGCCTACAATGCTAGCAAGGCTGCCGTCATTCAACTTGGCCGGAACTTGGCAGCTGAGTGGGGCCAGTACAACATTCGTGTCAACACTATCTCCCCTGGCTATATCGTCACTGCTATGGTTGAGAAGTTGTTCGTTGATTTCCCTGAGCGCCGCGACCAGTGGCCCAAGGAGAACATGCTCGGCCGTCTTTCTCGTCCAGAGGAGTACCGTGGTGCCGCTGTTTTCCTGCTCAGTGACGCCAGCAGCTTCATGACTGGCAGCGACTTGCGCATGGACGGTGGCCACGCCGCGTGGTAAACCTGTGCCTACACCAAAAGGGGGTTTGGCAGAATGACGATTAATTTGTTTCCGTCTACGCGTGACCCTGTAAAGGCGTCTCTCATTGCATGGCGTTGTAATTTGATTTCTTATTTATTTCTCATATAAGTATGGGATCAGCAAAGCGTTGGATTTCGCTTTTGATTTGTCGCCTCATACTTACCCTAATGATCAGCGAATATTTCTTTCAATTTTGGCTGCTCGTCTTGAAATATTGTCATCATGATGTTAATTAGACTAATCGATCGCTCGAGTTAATATGCAAGTTCCGATATGATTTGACCCGCACTCCCCACATCATCCACAGTTGACATGGTAGATCCAGTTCCGACGGTCACTTGCCGGCATCAGCCCAGTGATCATTTCCTGTTTCGATTCACGGGAAACGTGTTCGCATCTACTTGCATTTCGAATACATTAAGATTGTTCTCAGCGACTTCTTTTTTATGATGATCCAGTGGGATTCATCCTCATCCCTGCAACACATCCCTACGTAGCGAAAATCTTGCGTCGACACCTGACCGATCTTCCCGCCGATCAAGTACTCTCTGGGAACCCCGAAGTCCATGATGTCTGCCACGACACTCTGAAATCCCAGCGCCAAGGATACGTCCTGTTGACCATTGTCTGGGGCGACCCGGGAGCCGGGTCCACTAACAGTCTGGGGAAGATGCGGGGAACTTGTCCAATCAGCGGGATCGATCGCTTGGTCCCCCAAGTGAACCGCTAGGTCTGGCATTGCTTTAAGTTTGGGAGACAGGCTTGGGTGGCCTATCGTTCATACTTGCTAAGCGATGGCCTGAAGTCTTGGCAGGTCGATTGGGGCTAGGTGCATGCAAGGGGTGGATTAAAAATCCTTTTTATTTTCTCTTTCTTTTCACGATATCGTCGCATCAGCAGACCATGACCCCAATAGTCTCCAGACGTGGTGTTGACCAGAAATGGCGGCTATTAACGGGAGTTGTGTTGTTCAGTGGTGAAGTCATGACCTGTTCGTGCGACCGGCACTCCCTTTTCTGGTAGAATAAACCACGTGCTGGAGATCTAAAACTGGTTTTATACACTTGTGTTTCATTTGCTCAGATGCTCCGGATGAAGACTCCTGATCCACCAGTAACTGGTCGCTACCTACACTACATCATGATACTCTATAAGGAAGTAAGGCTGGAATATTGATATTAAAGTAGCTAAATACCAAGGCCCCTTTGACTATTGGCGACTCCACGCGGAGTTTATGGGTTTACTACACATCTAGACATTCTTACCTCACGGCCCGGTCATAACCCTTCATATCTACTGCATTGTAAAGAGCCTTAGGATGATTGCTCAAAGGCTTTCGCATCTGCTGGGCGGCGCTAAGTGATAGTATGGAGACAGATCTGGTCTCACGTTGACCGATGATACCACGTTTTTGAGATCAAATGATAGCGGGTGGCTTATGAATTAACTTCAGTAGAAGATTAAATTCAAGGGAAGTCTAATAAAGCACACGCTTGGAATAAACAATACCAAGACAAGATGGGAAGTACACAGAAGTAGTCTTGGGCAATTTTGCGTATAACATGCACGAAAAACTACAGATTTTCAGATCTACAGGCCCGGGGGATACCCGGAAGGGAAAAATGAAGTCAATGTGGATACTGTATCTTATGTTGGGAATATGGTTCTTTGAGAATTATCCCACAGTTGGGGATGTGTATATACGTCGCAAGATAGCCAATTGCAATGCAATATTCTGATTCAAACTCCATTCACAGGAATTGATCTTTAATAACTAAATTCGTTCACAGGCACCGCTAGCTGGAATTCCTATATGTGGCTAAATGAAGTTGTTGCTAGAGGAGAGTTCGTACCGGCCACAGAGGGACGTTGCCACCATAGTGGCGAACACTACCCAGTTGAAATCGAGCTCAGATTCCCTGATTTCCTGATTTCCTTCAATTCGTCATTTTGTTTCACTGAGGGAGCTACTTTGGCGGAAATCTTATAGCGCGGTGCGTATAATCAACAAAGAGGCAATGCGAGGTTGTGGCGGTAACGAGCTGCCGTAAATCTGCCCTTTTTCCACTCCCCAGAGCCGCTTTTCCACCACCGCCCTAGAAGTCTAATTACGTTGTCGCTATCATTTATTTGGCAATTAATGAGAGTAGTGGCATAACCTGCATCGCTAAGAATTGAATTACTCTAACTGACAAGTGCCCCCGAATGGCTCTTCAGTCTCTCCTTTGATATGGCCTGCAGGCTGTATGGGGGCGAGCCTAAACCACAACAATCTGACACATCAAGGATTCACAAATCGAAAATAGCATCAACAAAGATCAAGTAATAACATTATAATTGTTCTGGTTGGCTCCTACGTGGGTATGACACCCGACTTGTGGACGCCACTTCGCAGAAATCCTGAAATCCCTGCACTGGCGACACGGATCCTTCTATCGAGGTTCCAGAAGCCCTATGGCTAGGCCTGTTGATACACAGCTAAACCGCTTGGCAGTCAGCGAAGTACCAGCCAGCGAACCAAGACGATATGGAAAACTTATGTTCCAGTGATGCACGACAGGATTGCATGGTCTGTGGTGCATGGTATCTATGGGGGCGATAACCACGCGAGCGGGGAGTGGAGCGTTTCCTTGCTCAGTCCTACATGCCAAGGCGAACTAAATTACCAACCCATGTGGACAAAAGGTGCCAAGCATTTCAGCCCTTCGCTAAAATTGGCCAAGCCAAGACCAAGACTCGGGCTGTCCGTGAGTCTTATCTCTCCGTCGGAGTTCCATAACCTTTCTCAAGCCATGGACCTCTCACCTCAAAGGATATCGTTTTTCTCGTATCCGTCTTTGGGTTCCATATATGAGATTGAGCTGTGTCGCTGATGACAATTTCGGAGAATTCATACCCACCGGATTGCTAAGCTGGATGTGACCCTCGCAGGTTCAGGTTAAGCTTCTCTCGCGGGGGGGTGGGTCTTGGCATTGGATATCTCCGAAAGAATTCATATTGCGACCACTCAAGTGAGAGAGAGCAGTGCTGGAATTGGGAAACACGGCTTGGGTTGCATGCGATAAGCCCAACGGAAGTAGCGCTGGTTTCTCATTGGTGGTGAAATGTCCCAAAGTGGTATAGTAACAGAAGCTAGTAAAGTGTGATATGTCCGGGGTAAACCTGTACTAATTAGAGGAAAGTACATCGCGAATGCAAAGGGAAGATAAGGATACTTCATTCCTTGGCGCATTAGCCCCGATTCAAATCCACATGGGCATTTTCTGCGGTCTTTTGGCCTGTAATCAGGAAATATAAGGAATGTTCCCCGACTGTTCTGACTCTGTCTTCCCCTCACTTTGTGTCAACTTGCCAACTCCCCTCACCTAAATCTGCTACTGAAACTCTTCCTTCTGGGTGCTCCATCTACTCCTCCTGCAAGATGGCGACCATAGAGGCAGCGCGGCCTTCTGACTCTTTGGAGATTCACGAGAGCAGTCGGGAGAAAGTTCTCAACACAAACGGCGATGAAATCGCAGACCCCCACAAGCCTGAGAAAAGTCTCGTTTCAGCGTCGTACAACATGCAGACTGGCGATGAAGACCCCACTGCGGAGGAACTACATGGTCCCAATGCTCTCAGACGTGTATCAGCTCCTATTCCTTGGGCTGTCTATACTGTCGCTTTCGTAGAGTTGTGCGAAAGATTTTCCTACTATGGAACTCAGGTTCTGTGTATGTGCAAAAGAAACATTACCTTGTGGTCCTGATTCTAATGTAAGGCGTGCAGACTCGAACTTCGTGAACCACTCTCTTCCCCAGATTAATGGCCCTCCCGGCTCAAATCATCGGACTGGCGCAGGTGGTGGATCTGCTCAGGGTGTTTCTGGAGCTCTGGGACAGGGTGTGCAGACCGCCAACGGTGTCAACACCTTTAACACATTCTGGTGCTACTGCGTTCCGCTGCTCAGTGCTTGGATTGCTGATGAATACTGGGGCCGATACAAGACCATCTGCTGGTCTATTGGTGCTGCCATCCTGGGTCACATCATTCTAGTCATCTCAGCCGTCCCACCTGTGATCACAGACACAACCGCTTGTTTCGCTGTCTTCATGCTGGGTGTCATCATCATGGGTTTTGGCACGGGTGGCTTCAAACCCAACATTTCGGCATTAGTTGTCGAACAAATTCCAGTAGTGAATCAAAAGGTGCGTACCCTGCCAACGGGGGAGCGCGTGATTATCGATCCGACAATTACCCAAAGCCGAATTTATCACTACTTCTATCTGTTCATCAACATCGGCGCTCTGGTCGGTCAAATTGGGATGGCATACGCCGAGAAGTATGTTGGGTTCTGGCTAGCATTCTTGCTTCCCACCCTCATGTTCCTTACGACTCCTTTCGTTATGTGGTGGGGACGCAAGCGCTACCGCCAATCTCCTCCCCAGGGCTCAGTCACCTCCAAGGCAGTGCGGACACTCATGTACGCCTTGAAAGACCGCTGGCACTGGAACCCCGTGAAACTGTGGAAACGCACCCACGATGGTACCCTATGGGAAACTGCCAAGCCATCTAACATCCCACCACACCTGCGCCCCAAATGGATGACCTTCGATGATGCCTGGGTCGATGAAGTGCGCCGTGGTTTTGCCGCCTGCAAAGTCTTTTGCTGGTACCCGCTGTACTGGCTGGCGTACGGCCAGCTAACCAACAACCTTACCTCGCAGGCCAGTACCATGACCCTGCACGGCGTGCCTAACGACGTAGTGAACAACCTGGACCCTTTCGCCCTGATCATCTTCATCCCTATTTGCGACGCCTTCATTTACCCCGGTCTGCGGAAGATGGGCATCAGGTTCACGGCTATCAAGAAGATCTTCTTTGGTTTCATGATTGCCATGTTGGCTATGGTCTGGTCGGCTGTCGTCCAGTACTACATCTACAAGACATCTCCCTGTGGCTATCAAGCCAATAACTGCTACACTGCGGATGGTGCTATTCGTCCCTCCCCGTTGAACGTGTGGATCCAAGCGGGCGCCTACGTCCTCATTGCCTTCTCCGAAATCTTTGCCTCGATTACCTCTCTTGAGTATGCTTACTCCAAAGCTCCCCGGAATATGCGTTCCTTGATCCAGGCGATCTCGCTCTTCACCAATGCCATCTCCGCTGCTATCGCGGAGGCTCTGAACCCATTATCTAGTGACCCACTGCTGATATGGAACTATGGTGTCTTTGCCGTGCTGGCGGGTCTCGGCGGTGTCTTCTTCATCTTTTCGTTCTGGGATCTGGACAAGGAAGAAGATGAACTCAACAACCTGCCTGAGGGTCGCGTAGTTGCTGATGAGAAAGCCGTCATGGGTACATTGGAGGCGGCTGAGATTGGCCCTGTCAGGGGCTAAGAGATCTCTTTAATTTACCCTTAGTTGATGCCACCTGAATTCCCCGTCGTTCCTTATCCGTTGTTGTTATTTGGCATCTGATAGGATGATCACTTCCGAGTCTGTATGAACGACACGACGATATGTTTGTATGTCATTACTAATCAAATCTTTTCTACCATGGCCTTGAATACCTATCCAAGTAGTTTCCAAGAATGAATTGTATGTACCTGCAGGCTGATCCTGTTCTCGCCACCTATTGGGGGATACTGTAACAGCCCCACGACCCTGTCGATCCTTCGGGCGGTTACAACGATTGTGGTGCCAACGCGGAGCAATGTGGAGTCCCAACTGAAGACGACGATCCTCTCGGCCCCAGATTGTTATTCAATCACTTATATAGGGTTTCCATTATGTTGAGCTGAGAGACCACCAAAGTAGGCCGGTATATGATATCCTAAGGCGGAACCATGCATATCCGGCCGCCTCCCGGACTTAGCTGATGGTCTAATGCAGGCCCCCTTCCCTCCCCCCCACTTAGTTGGTTAACTAGTTCAGCCTTTGGGTGACTTGTCCGTTAATTTATGCTCCATTCAAGGATGTATGTGTGGCCCGGGTTCTTCAATTGCCGAACATTGCTTGTCAAATCGGGGATACGGCGTATTTCCGAGACATAATTTGGGTACTCGGGTGCATTCTGTGTACAACTCAATAAGTCCTACGCCATGCTTAAAATTCACTAATTCACTCTCAAAGGCTGAATCCATCCGAGGTCGGATATTATTTCTAGGCTTCAATTTATTTTGGTGACACCGAGTATGCTTGGCTTTACATAAGTGCCAAGGGCCAAGTACCCCTGAAACTTTGAGCTCGCAATAGATGCCTGTACAGGATGGAATCAGCATCACACTGTGTCTCACAGCATGGGGCGCAGCTGGATGCCTAAACAGGCGGTGTCGAGTATGTACGCTGGAGGCCCGATCAGGCCATAGTGCATCGCCCTAAATGGATGTATCAACGTGTTTTCCACAGATACTCCGTACCCTAGGGGTTTTGTGGGGACAGGGGGGCAGGGACAAGGAAAAAGGGAAACATGCATAACTTACTGAAATGTAGCTGCCTACGCGGCATTCAGGACATAAGCGAGACTGATTGGCCGAGATAAATGCTCGCTTACAGTAGGATCAAAATTTCGGCCATCGAATTTTCTCGGAAGCTGCGGTGTGGCTCATATCTTTTGGCCCCATATTCAGGTCCACTGAATCCATTAGTTCATTGAATTGGGGTCTTGGTGGATCGACGTATCCGTTCCCAGTTGGCGAATCAGCGATCATAGATATACGATAGCGGCCTTTATTGTATGAGTCTGCGCCACAGTCAATTAAATTATACATGAATTATGCCTGGATCCGATCGTGGCATACACCATTAATGTGATATGATGATCGATCTCATTGTTTGGACCAATCGGCCCCCTCGAGACAGTTGGCCTGTGAAAGCCATGCGCTAGACCCAACGCGAAATCTCGGACCCCCGGCATCTCAGCTTTGTAAGACCTCAGCCCTGTCGGGGCCATGACCAAAAATTGCGATGCTCGTGTGTGAGGTTCTGGGGGCCCAACTCTACTAGGAAACCGAGCGTTCGATTTCGACCGGGATTGACATCACCAGATCCACCAAATCTCCACTATGAGGGTATGATTCGCTTAACTCCCGAACCACTACTGCAATGAACATACCGAGCAATAGCTCCAAATCGGGGCTTGGCTGGTCACCCGGCGCTCCCGGAGCATAAATAAAATCAGTCACCCCTTGACTGCCCCCCTCCTTGGCGATCGCTGCATCACCAACTTTGCTCCCTGCTGTCTGCGTGAAAGTGAGGTTGCCGAGGATTGACAATGAAAGTCTCTACATTGATCGGCTCTCTGGCGCTGGGCGCTCTGCCTAGTACGTATCAGCCTTCCCGCGGCTTGCAGCAGATCAGCCGCGAGACTCCATTCGTCATACCACCTGATTACTAACTAACGCCCTGTTCAGGTGTCAATGCGGCCCCAAGCTCAGAATTCGAACGCGACAGTGCCGCAGTTGTAGCGGACATTATTCGTCGCGCTCTTCCTAACGCTCCTAATGGATATACTCCGACAAATGTCACCTGCCCGTCCGCACGCCCGAGTATTCGCAGTGCCGCGAAGCTCTCTACGAATGAGACTTCTTGGCTTGAGGTCCGTCGCAACAAGACAATCACGCCTATGAAGGAATTCTTCAACCATGTCACTGTCGGCGACTTCGATGTCGGCGCATACATCGACAAGCACTCTGGGAACGTGTCGAATCTCCCCAATATTGCTATCGCGGCATCTGGTGGTGGCTATCGTGCTATGTTGAACGGTGCCGGTGGTATCAAGGCGTTTGATAGCCGCGTGAAAAACTCCACAGCTTCCGGTCATCTGGGTGGTCTGCTGCAGTCAGCCACCTACGTTGCTGGTCTGAGTGGTGGTAGTTGGTTGGTTGGTTCGATCTATATCAACAATTTCACATCCATCGCGGACTTGCAGACCTACTCAAGCGGTGAACCTTGGCAGCTTGGAAACAATATTTTCGAGGGTCCGGACACTGGCGGCCTTCAGGTGCTGGACACGGCTGAATACTACACTGATTTGGCAGAGGCTTATGAGGACAAGAAGAAGGCTGGTTATGCCACCTCGCTCACCGATGTTTGGTACGTTGTCTGAAATTTGATATCAGGGGAATTTTGGAGCTCGAAATTAATATTCTATTGCAGGGGCCGAGCTCTGGCTTTCCAGATGTTCAATGCTACTAAAGGAGGAATTGACTACACTTGGTCATCCATTGCTAAGACTCAGGACTTCATCGACGGTAACTACCCAATGCCATTGGTTGTTGCCGACAGCCGTACCACAGGCGAAATCATTGCTTCTTCGTACTCGACGGTTTTTGAGTTCAACCCTTGGGAGTTTGGTACCTTCGACCCGACTCTTTATGCTTTTGCTCCGCTGGAGTACCTTGGTTCCCGCTTCGAGAATGGTTCAATCGCCAGCAATGAGACCTGTGTGCGTGGATACGACAACGCCGGCTTCATTATTGGAACATCTTCCACCCTCTTTAACGAGGCCATCACTGAACTGGGTAGTAACTCGTCCGGTATCACCGCGTGGGCAGAGAATATTCTCTCGGATCTTTTTGCCGATTTTGACAGCTCAGACGACGATATCGCTTCCTATGAGCCTAACCCATTCTACGGCTACAATGACAACTCTTTGGCCAGCACAACGGGACTGGACATTGTCGACGGTGGCGAGGATGGTCAGAATGTTCCTTTGCACCCCCTCATCCAGCCCGAGCGCGCAGTCGACATTATTTTCGCTATCGATTCCTCCGCCGATACCGATTACTACTGGCCTAATGGAACCTCTCTCGTGGCCACCTACGAACGTAGTCTGAACGTTACCGGCATTGGAAACGGCACTGCCTTCCCCGCCATTCCAGACCAGAACACCTTCATCAACCTGGGTCTGAACACTCGCCCGACGTTCTTCGGCTGCAACAGCACGAACATCACCGGCACTGCCCCTATTGTTGTCTACCTCGCCAACACCCCTTACAGCTCCCAGTCCAACACCTCGACTTACCAGATGACCTACGAGGACTGGCAGCGTGACAACATCATCACCAACGGCTACGAAGTTGTCACTATGGGTAACGGTACCCTTGACGGTAACTTCACTGCTTGCGTTGGCTGTGCTATTCTGAGCCGCTCTTTCGAGCGCACTGGTACTACCCTTCCCGATATCTGTACCCAGTGCTTCGCAGACTACTGCTGGAATGGTACCACCAACTCTACCACCCCTAACATCTATGCCCCGGTGGATATTCTGGCATCCTCGGAGGCTGGCTTGTTCACTACACCTACCGTGCTGACTGGCTTTGCCGCGGTCACCGCGGCTTTCTTCGCAATGGTATAGATGAGGACTCGGGGCATATCGTTGGATATGTTTGCACAATATCTTTCCCCACCCCCCTTTCTTCCAGATTTTACGATCTTTATAAAATTATTGCGCCACGACTTACGGGCTTTCGATGTACGAGTATTAGGACTCTGATCAGTGAGGCTCATGCGCCCTAGTTATGGTGCCTGCGATATATTCCGCAGTGACATACCTATACCCATAAATAAATTTAAATGAACATTTTTCATGCCAATAGCGTACTACACTTGACAATTAATGTAGATGCCAATCTTCTGAAAAAGAGAGCGATTCATAATGTATTAGCCATAGCTCATATATACTCCGTATCCATCCCAGCCACTCGACTGTATTATCAGAGCCTCCTATACCCATACATCTATCAATCATCACTTCGTATCTGATGCCGATTATCTAGAGGGTTTCAAAAACAAGACCATTTAAAAAGTAAAATCACGCTCCCACTTTCTCGGGATGCTCCGCCGGTAAGACATCCGCAAGAGTCTCATCAGTTCCGGCAATATCATCTTCCACATCAACATGATCCCGAATCTTCAAGAAAATAACTGGAGCAGCGACAACGAGTGACGCGGCAAGCAGAACCCAGTTGCTGATGAATTCCTTCTTGTAGGAGAGTTTGCGTGCATCGAGGTTATTGACGATCGCTGCACCCACGGATTGGATACCCTTGTAGAAGCCGACATAGTTCGCAGAACGACGGCCCGAGTTTGAGAGCGCACCCATGAACCTAAATAAATATCTGTGTCAGTCTCAGGACATAGATAGTATCGTGATGTGTGCTTACCAGTAGATACTAGCCTGCCACGCGGCATCATAGAATCCGTAAAAGATGTACAAAAACATCGGACCAACGTATCCATGGGAAGTCCAATCAGTCGACTGGAAGTCCGCAGCACCTACAGTCGCCCTGGTATAGGTCTTCTCATAAGCATAGCCACCACCCCAGATAGCCATAGTGAGCACGAAAAGAACCGCCCACGTCACCTTTGCTCGGAGAGAGCGCTTCACGCTCTGGACATCGAGGAGTACACCCCAGATCGCAGCAGCGCAAATCTGAGCCAGGTAGTAGAGCAGATTGTTCAGCGCCTTGGTGCGGGTATCGAAATGCGCGCTGTTCATGCCGTTCTGCTGGTAGACGTAGAACCAGTTGGAAGAGAAGAACATGGGGAACAGGAGGATGACAAAAGGCTCGAAGCGCAGGGTCTCCCAGAGTCCCATCAGCTCAGATTGCCAGCTTGGGTTCTTCATCAAAATGACGCGGGTGCCGTCTGGTCGGACGATGTCGTTTGCGTTGCAGAGGCAGAGGGCGAGGACGGCGCCGATGGCCATCAGGACAATGAAGCCGATGTATGTTCCTGGTGAGACGGTGGCGTTGGTTGTGATGTTGATGTTTTGGCCGAGGGGGATCTATGGAGAAATGATAGTTAGAGAAGGGTCATACAGCCTTGAGAATAGGTTTCGTATAGCGAGGAACATACCAAGCTGCCAATCACGGCACCCATGTTGAAGATACCCCAGAACCAGGCGAAGTATTTCCCCTTCTTGTCCTCGGACGGGTAGGAGATCATGATCGTCCCTTGTGCGGTCCAAAGAAGACCAGCACAGATACCAAGCCAGACACCGGCGAAAATATTGAATCCTTCCACATTGGCGTAAAGGGAGACTAGCAGACTAATTGCGTAGATACAGTATCCAGTACCGCCAAATGCAAGAGTCCATTTAACTCCGAGCCTGTTGATGAATGTACCGCCGAAAATACCGAAGACTGCGAATGTAGCATAGAGAGCAGTGTTCTGTTGCAATTGTCAGTGATTGCTACGTAGCTTCGCGCCCTAGCGCAGCATTTGAATCAGTCTAGCTTCATTACTCACCATGTTGTCGGCCAAAGTCGCATCGGTCCTTCCACCACCTCCCATTCCACCGAGCGCATTGAACATACCCGGGCACATGAAACACACGAACGCGACCATCACCAACTGGACTCTAGGCGACGCATACCAGGGGACATTGAGGCCGAAAATTCGTCGCTGTCTGTACATCCAGCCCTGTGGCAGATCAGGGGTCTGGGCGCTGTGATCGTGGTCATTGTGTTCATGAGAAGCAGCCAACTCATCGACACCCATGTTTTTGTTTTCAGTAGCCATGATGCTTGCCTCAATGCAACCTCTAACAAATGGAACGAGAAGAAGAAAAAAAAAAGGCAGAAGGAAGCGGGGGCACGAGAGCTTTAAAAACGAACTTTTCTCGATCTTGTCTAGTCCTTGTCTAGTCCAGCAGGGTCAACCAATAAGCCAATCAGAGCTTCCAGATGGCGGAAAGTCTAATCTTTGCCGGGCCCGAAGGAGCTGATAAGCCGTAAGCTGGTCCCAATCCTAATTATAGGCAATTGGTCGCCTGATTTATCGATTGGGGATGGCAAGATTGCCGGTCTCCACATACAAGCTTCCACTCCATCTGGTGAATGGCGTTCAGGGATGTAACTTCACGGACCGAGTGGGGTCGTGCGCACTCACATGGCAAGAGATTGCGGGGGTGGAACAGTGCTTGGTTTATGGTCGGTAGCGAAAGGCTATTGGATGGTACGCACGCTTTGGTAGTGAAACCCGATGTAACACTGCCAGGAAGACTGCATCAATTGAGTGTCATATTTTGATCGGACTTGCAGAACGGTGTCATTTCAAAGTGGCCAGTAAGCGACACAATCCTCGCTGAAAAGATCGGGGGCTGATAAGCTGATGTTACACCATCTCATATGTTGGGGTGATAGTGCGCTTATCTGTGCGGGGCCTGGTGTTACAGTGCTTACGGAGACGGTGTCACCGTGGACCTGGGGTCGTTATCACAGCTCTTCACTTCTGTTAAACATTCAAACATTTGACAATTGACATGCTTTTGCAATTGATTGGAATATATTTAGTCAGCGGCTAACTGCAGTGACAAGGTTCTCTGTCCTTAGCGCCTCCTCCCTAAGCTTAAGCTGCAAACCTTGCACGAACTGTCAGATGCCGGGCCGGATTGACCTGTACGGGTCTATTTATGTAAGAATTGTCTCGGTCGCCTTAGCAAAAAAAAAAAAAAAAAAAAAAAAGAAAAAAAAAAAAATTTGAGCACAATGTTTCAAGGTTAGGAGATTTAACGTAGCGACATCTGGAGACTTGGATTTTGAAATTAAGCGACCGTACCTAGTGAAGAGTTGCACAACCTTGTAATTATAGGAGGGCAAGGTTCGGGCAGGTATTGGAATATATTTTACTGTGCTGCACCTTCATCTACGTACGTTGACAACTGGATACAAGGCATTGTACCTTGAAATAGATGTTATGAGAGCGCGGAAAAAACAAACAAGGGAGGCGAAACAAGGTACAAAATTAATCATCTAGTAATTATTGTTTATAGAGGCTTCAAGGGTTGTTTATTGCAGAATATAGTGATGATCCTTCTCCGCTGGATCCATCCCAACCGTATTGTAAACCCATCAGGTGACCGGTTACTATGGTAACCATGCGGGTCACAGCTTCATCCAAACACGCTCCACCACAATCTATTTTGCCTTGCAGCTTAATGCATTCCGGACATTACCCGCAACCCGCGACCACTTGAGGCAGACCCGCCATGAGTGCAAGGCTGTGCCGACATCCTTAGCCGACCATATCAATACCGCTTCGACACGCGACACGACTTTTGATCAGATCATAACACCGTCACCATGGCACGCGCGGCCGTCCTCCCACCGTCCCCCGTCAAACGGGGCGCTCGGGCAGCGCCTCGAACGACATTGAGCAAGACGACCAGAGCAAAATCTACCGAAGTCAGGAAACGGGCCACCGTCACGACAGCCTATGACTCGGACGACACAGATGACGAATTGGGAATGATGATGAAGGAGCCAGAGCAGGTCGCTCGTCCGCGAGGTAGACCTGCTGGAGGTTCAGCAACCAGAGCCACTGCTGCATCTCGAGGCAGGAACGTGACACCGGCCTCTGCTCCCTCGGAATCCAATGACCTAGCGACTAGCAAGGCCGAACCCAAGAAACGAGTTGGAAGACCGAGAAAGACCCAAGCCGCAGAGCCCGCAGCCAAGGCTGAGACTGCTCCCAAGACCCGCGGACGACCAAAGGCGGGCACAACGAAGACCGCTACGGCGACGCGTAAGACAACCCGAGCAGTGGCTGAGGCGGAGGCACCTGTTGAAGCTGCAGGCCCCAAGAACATTTTCATTTCGACCAATTCAACAAACATGCGTTCGAACTTATTACGTGGCCCGGCGAAGAAGAAGACCGTCACCTTTGAAGATGCATCAGGGTCCGAATCGGAGGACTTCGAGGAGTCTGCAGCGCCTACCGTTGGACGGAAGAAGGCTCCCGCAAAGGGGGCTGCTGGCAAGGCTGGTCTTAAGGCTACACCAGTTCGTAAAAATGCTACAGGAACCACCCGTGGGCGCAAGCCTGCGGCAGCTAAGAAGACTGCAACAAAACCTCTTTCACCCAAAAAGGACACACAGGTTGCCAAGTCAACCAAGTCACTTTCAGCTTATGCTAGCTCTGATGGTGAGGATGATGAATTGAGCGCGGTCAAGGACGATCTCATTAGCCCAGTCAAGCTCATCATTCATTCCCCTATGAAGCATGCCTCGGAATCTGCCGGCCTGAGCTCCCCTGTGCGCAAGATCAATTTCACCCCCAAGAATGCTTCGAGCCTGATTGACGAGAATGGCGAACCGAAGCTCCCAACACCAAAACACGGATCAACAAACACTGGTTTAAGCTCACCAGTCCGAAGAATCAATTTCACTCCCAATCGCAGCCAACAGACCGTCACTGACAATGGCCACTTGGCGCTCCCACCCGGAAAGGCCATTGACTTTAGCGACTCGGTGTTCATGTCCAGCCCCGCTAGACGACCAGAGCAATCGTCGCCGTTCAGATTCTCATTCAGAGACTCAACAAACCGCGGTCCTCTCTTCCAAGATGACTCGAACGCTACACCAGCCTTTGACCTTTCACATGGATCAGCTTCGCCCTTAAAGATGTCCCCCAGAAAGGGCCATTTGGGTGCCTCGTTTTCTCAATCGCCAGCTAAGACTACGACTCCATCATTCCAAGCTCGCTCTTCCTTCATACAAAGTCCAGCTAAGAGAATACCGTCTCCCTTCAAAGGCTCTATTTTCTCTGCCAAATCTTCCGTGCACGAGTCAGCCACGCCTTCTGGCGACAATACCCTCAACACATCTCTCTTTGGATCCATGAACAAGCGCCTATCCTCCCACCAAGAGGAGGAGCCGGCCCTGGACGAGGATCTGGAGATGGTAGAGGAAGTTGCTCGTGATATCTTTGGTATCGAATTGCAGTCTTCCAGCAGAACTCCCACTCAGTCTCCCTCACCACCCCAAGTTCTCGAGACTGAGGAATTACCCGAAGCCCCTACAGTTGAAAACACTGTTTCCGAGACTGCTGTGATGAACGAAGCAGAAGAGACGGACATTGACGAGAAGATCGAACAGCTTCAAGAGGAAATTCGCCGTGAGCCAGATGACTTTGGAACTTTCTGCTTCAATACCATGGAAGATCTACAGGAACCGTTTAGGAACCTCCCTACAGAGGACGTTGCTGAGTCTAATGTGTATCTCGACGATGTCGATTCTGTCCACCAAGTGGACGAGAGTGATGGAGTTGACGACTTGGAGACCGATTTTGTGATGCAATCTACCGAGCCCATCGAGGAGCCGATCCTTTCTTTGCCAGCACCTGAAGTTGAGCACTCCGTGCGTGCTAGCCCTTCCGAGTCACTCCTCGATTTGGCTATTTTTGAGGAATCTGCTCTCGAAGGGCCCGAGTCTCCAACGCCTGTTCGAGCTGTTCACGAAATCGAGGAATTCGAAGAAGATGAGCAAGAACAAGAGGAAGAAGAAGACGAGCAAGATGATCGTGATGAGGCTGCCAGCGTTATCCACCACTCGTATGAGGAACAAGAGCTCAAGAGCGAAGGTTCTGAGCAAGATGATCGTGACGAAGCTGTCAGCGTTATTCACCACCCAAATGATACAGAAGAGCCTGAGAGCGAAGCGGATGAGTTGATTCACGATGAGCAGATTCTTGCCCCATCTGAAGCTCCTGTTGCGGCATTGCCCCAACCTCAATCACCGTACGAAATGAAAGACCGTGAAGAAAGTCCGCTTTCAAGAAAGGGATCTGTCACTCCACGGGCACCAACTCCATTAGCGGATGAGGCTACTCCCTTGTCCTTGCTGGGAAATGCCAAGTCTCACAATCAGCTTTCCGATATCAACAACACGGATGACCGTATGGATGTAATGAATAGCCCCGAGGAAACAACCCAGCTCGACATTCCTACTCCCGCTCCACCAAGCCTCTCTGGCACCCCGTCTATTAAGACCCGGCGAAGTTCTGGATTCAATGTCAAACTGGGCTTCACCCCACTGGCAAGCAAGCTCGGCCGCTGGGAAGCCAGCACCCCATCTCAGGAAAAACCAACACGTCCCCGTCGACGAGGCGTTTTTTCTCTTGTTGGCCCGCTAGAACGATCTGCTGAGACCCACATTCCGGACGAAGGCGATGTTTCTTACCCTGATCTCTCGCGTCCCTCTCTTGCAAACACACCACGTCTCTTCTCAGAGCTGCCTCTCCAAGACTGGAACGATGATACCTGCTTGACATCCAGTGTTAACTCGCCTGCAAAGCTCTTTTCAGCCCACGAGGACTATGATTTGATTAATTCACCCAGCGGAAGCGATATTTTTGAAGACCTTCAGCCAGTCATCCCTGAACACCTTCGACCACGCGAGAGCCTGCCCCACGAGTCAATTGAAGATCAAGAACAAGACGAATGGGATGAGGACAAAGAAAACTCTCCCGCCCCTTGCCCCTTGCCAGCCACCCCGATGAAAGCGGCACCAGAGCACCTGCGCACCTTCCACACGGTGTCAAAGGTGCCCTTAAGAGCCGAGGGAGAAGTTTCTCCTTTGAAAATATCTCGCAAGCGTGGTCATTCACTATCACACACCTCGCCCACCCGCTCGTCACCGCGGATTCGCAATTCTACCTTCCTCTCTCGCACCGACGACATTCCTACCTTTTCTCCCAGAAAGGAGGTACAGGGTCCCCGGAGCCCCAGCCCCAAACGCCGTTGTAGCGAATCTCGACGGTCGAGCTCAAGGGTTTCGTCTATGGCGCCGGTCAGAAGTCCCTCTGTCGCGAGCAGCGCCGGCAAGTCTCCTCGCCGCAAGGCCAGCCCCAAAAAGTTAGCTCTTCGCGGTGCAGTGGTGTACGTCGATGTTCACACTACCGAAGGTGAAGATGCCTCGGGGATCTTCATCGAGCTTTTGCAACAGATGGGAGCCCGTTGCTTCAAGTCATGGTCTTGGAACCCCAGAGCTAGCCTGTCCCCTGTTGATGGAGTTGACCCGGTCGCCAAGGTCGGTATCACTCACGTCGTCTACAAGGATGGCGGTCTGCGGACACTGGAGAAAGTCAAGCAAGCTGCCGGTCTCGTCAAATGCGTGGGCGTTGGCTGGGTTCTCGAGTAAGTCATTGCTCCACTTTATTTATTTTCACCATGTTCTAACCCTGTTACCTAGCTGCGAAAGAGAAGGCAAATGGGTTGACGAGACTCCCTACGCGATCGACCGCTCCATCATTCCACGAGGTGGCGCCAAACGCCGTAAAAGCATGGAGCCCCGAGCCTTGAGTAACGTCAACGGCACCCTCGTACGTGTCGCCGAGCCTTCCACATCCTCTGCCAGTGGTCGTCGCTGCGGCGCTGATCAGGGCGCAATCGAAGGATTCCGCAAAATCACACCCCCAACTACTGTTGTTGAACCGTCTACTCCGACTCAGCAGTCCTCTTCTCATCGCTCCCAAGCCCCGCAGACACCGGGCTATAACTTTTCGAACCTGGATGCCATTGGCATGTCCCCAGCCACCCCTTACTTCCTCTCAAACCGCGCACAGCTGGTCCAGCAGTCGTGCCCGCCCAAGCAGAGCGGTCGTGGCTTGTTCCCAGAGAGCAAGCCGGCGCTGAGTTTTGAGGAAGAAGATGACCAGGACTCTAGACGTCAGCAACGCGCTCGCATGGAGGCCGCGCGGCGTAAGAGTCATTTCTTCAAACCTGCTGTTGCAAGCCCGCTTGCACGATGATTTATTCTCTCATGAACCTTTGTAGATACCATTTTCTCTCCGCTGTACATATGGGGCATTGTCTTTGATTGGCGTTGTTGCTTTGCTTTGTTCTACTCCAAGATCGTCGTAAAATGCTGGATTGTGCATTTCTCGAATACCAATGAATCTTTTCAATATTATCTTGCCATGTTAAGAACACATTATTTAGGCGCATTTATGGAATAGAGACGGCCATTGGCTCTAGGCCATCACCAATCTCATGATCTCATCCTTGTAATGGAAAAGCGTATGAGCCAAGGTGTGCAAAAAACGTCTTTTGTGTCTCTGGGCCACAGGCGAGAAACGTATTTTTTAGTTCTTCTCAAAAGACTTTAGAGCTGGCGAGGCCATATCTTCTTCCCAGCAAACATATATAATATTCATTGGTCAAATTGCCCAAATGACGTTCCAAGGTTGAACACTCATAAGAATGAACATAGTGCTAGGTGGAACCCGAGATCTTCTCACATTTTGAATCTAATGCAACACTGAAGCCGAAATGAATTTTTGCGTAAGTCCGAAACACCCTATACTAGCCCAGGTCATGTATTATCAAAGTACTCAATCCTCTTCTTCCTCCCGGTAGAATCCAGCAACAAGGAAAGCAAGCTCAAGGGCCTGCTTCTCATTCAAACGAGGATCACAGAAAGTTGTGTACCGCTCCCCAAGTCCATCCTCCGTCAAACCAGCTGCACCACCCACACACTCCGTAACAGCCTCACCGGTCAACTCAAGATGCATACCACCAAGGAAAGACCCGGCCGCACGGTGAATCTCCAATGCCTGCCGTAGCTCCGCAAGGATATCGGTAAAATGCCTAGTCTTGACACCAGAGGGCGTGGCCTGTGTATTGCCATGCATGGGATCGCATTGCCAGACGGGAAGATGGCCAGACGCCTGCACAGCAGCGATATGTCCAGGCAGGAACTGGGCGATTTTGCCTGCGCCGTACCGCGAAATCAGCGTGACTTTACCGATTTCTTTTGTTGGATTCACAACGTCGAGGAGCCGGACTAGATCATCCGCTGCCATGCTGGGTCCGATCTTGATACCAATGGGATTGGCAATCCCACGGAAGAATTCTACGTGAGCTCCATCCAGCTGGCGGGTTCGGTCGCCGATCCACAGGAAATGAGCGGAGGTCGCGTAGAAGCCGGATGTTGGCTGCTGAGCGGCTGCCCCGGTGTGCTTTCGTTCAATAGGGTTGCGTAGAAGCCGGGTGAGTGTCTGCTCGTATTCTAGAGACAGACCTTCGTGGCTGGTGAAGATGTCGGCTGTCTCGACGCCGCGGTCTTTGTCGATACCCACTGTGCGCATGAAGCGTAGTGCATCCTTGACAGCGTTCACGGTCTTGCTGTATTGCTCTTTGATTGAGGGGGTGATAACGTGACCAAGACCCCAGTCTAATGGGGAGTGCAGGTCAGCTAAGCCTGAGGACAATGAGGCGCGGAGGTAGTTTAATGTTGCCGCGGAGTGGAAGTATGCTGAGACCAGGCGGGATGGGTCAGGTTGTCGAGATGCGGCATCTGCCTCGAAGCCATTGATGTTGTCACCCCGGAATGAGGGCATTTCCACACCATTGACAACCTCTGTAGGGCTTGAACGTGGCCTGGAAAGTGATGATTATTAGTTGGCCCAGATTCCAGATATTTATTCTTTGGATTATGACGAACTTTGCAAATTGGCCCGCAATTCGAGCAATACGGATGACGGGTTTATTAGCTCCTGTATTGCCGTTAGCACCTGGGCTTTTTAAAAGCTTGAAGATGAGTTTTTCGTACCCCAGATAAGAACTAGACTCATTTGTAGCAGCAGCTTGACTTTGGCTTCGATCATGTCCTGGTTGCAGTAGTCAAACAACTCCGCACAGTCGCCTGCGGAATTCTCAATCAGACATGCACACAATCAAAACTGATTGACCACATACCTCCTTGCAAGACAAATGCTCTACCCAGAGCAACATTTTTCAAGCTAGCCTTAAGGTTGTTGATCTTTGTTCATGTCAGTATCAAAATCATTGAGCAATGACCGAAGCATTGTGCGTACTTCTTGGGTGGTGACTAGCGGTGGGAGCTTCTGCAACTTCTCTAGCGCGTCCTGAACACCCTTTGTATCTTCATAGACCACATCTTGTTTGATGGGCTTGGTAGTCCACGCTATAATTGGTTAGCTAAAAGCCATCTTTGATACAGAGTAAAATCATCAAGAAAGAATGATCACATACAACTGGGGCTCCAATCCGTCATGATGCCGGGATGACCGATAACCCCACCTAACCAATGTGGGACAGGGACAATAAGCGGAGAGAGGAACGAGTCAAACAGCACTCTGATAAACTATAAGATCAATGAATCCAGAGATGAAAATTCCAAGGGGATTGAGCACCACGTCAGCAAATTAAACACAACAAAGAACCGAAAAAGCAAACGCAGACAAAAGCGTAACCTTAGCAAACGCGCTTATTCGCGGATCCCGGTGAGTCAGATGTATGCCTTGTTACACAGGCAACAACTTATGTCATTTGTTATCGTATCTCCGCTTATCAGCGAAGCTAGACCACTACTCTACTCCAAGCTTGCTATAGCTCTACAATTGTCTATCACCATGTCCGACCCCATTCCATCTGCAAGTGCAGATCATGAAGGGCTGGAGCACCCACATCCAGCCAACGCCGAAGATCGAAAAGCCGCCGCTGCCCTCTCCTCCCTCCATACCAATGAAATCGGCGCCACCGCTAGCCCCACCCGGGGTCCATCTAGTGCAGACCAGGAAGCTTTGGGTAAAGCTATGAGCCGGCTTGAGATTGCTTCTGGACATCACGCAGGAAAGAAGCAGCCCGGGGAGACTCTGAACAATGGAGTTGAAGTGAAAAAGAAGGCGGTTAAGATTTCGGCGGCGGATGTCACGTTTTTGGTATGTGTATGAGGAATTGGGATTTGTGTTTCGGGCTGGGCTGATATATATCATTAGGTGGACCAGTTGGATTTGTCTAAAAACAAGGCGACGGAGTTGCTGAAGTCTAGTGAGGGGGATGTCACTCTTGCTTTGAGAGCTTTTATCACGCCGTCTTTCTAGAAAGCACGTTGACTAGTGCACCGAAGGATCAAAGACAACAAGTGGTCGAACCGGGGAAGAAAAATGATCGGATATCTATTTGTTGTTATTTGGGCTCAACACAAAACTTTATGAATATATGATTAGCTGATGAAAGGAAACGAATACATGGAGCACGCATTCTGCGACTAGCTTTGCACCTGGTAGATTGATATGCATATATTCGCTGAGATGACCAGGCGAGAACAACTATCCTGGATTATCGCTAAGCCTTGCCGTTATCCACGTGGGATTTGTACAGCTAAACAAACAGTAAAGTCTTCGAAAGAGTACCCGAGAAGACAACCTATCTTTTTTGTATCATTAATATCATAAGTATGGATGTCCTCATCCTTGAAAAACTTGGCCGTGGCAAAAACTCAAGTCTAAAATTGAACGCCATGTCAGAAATGATTTCCGCAATGTCCAGGATATCATCATCGCTCCTCCCCTTCTTCCACCTCATCCACCACAGGCTTAGGCCGCTCAATCCCCTTGCCCTCGTATATAGTCCAAAGCACCATATATCCGATCAGAGCTTCCGCTGCCAAAGCCCACCAAATAGCTCCTACCATATTGTGCATAAGACCCAGGCCAAGACCCCAGCCGCCGAGGAGTGGGCCCAAGGTACGAGCAGCGCTAGAGATACTTTGCGCAATACCATGCACGGTGCCGAGAATAGTGGAGTCAGTGACACAGTTATTGACAAGGATAATGGCAGCAGGGAGCACAAATGTGCGAGAAATGACCTGCAAAGACACAACAACGGTGAAGGAAGGCCAGACAATGTAGGGGACCCGAGGCAGGATCACAAGGAAAGGCATCAATATGTACGCAATGGGCGAGAGAGGAAGGAAGGTACGGAAGGAGGTGAGCGTTCCTAGTTTCCCTTGGATACGAGGGTATAAGAATATTTGCAGGGGGAGACCAATGAAACCAATGATTGCAGTGGCAAGGCCGACTCGAGCAGAGGGCAGACCTAGTCCTCCACTGAAGTGGAAAAAGCCTGTGCGGGAGTCCTCAGGGGCACGGGGAGTAGGCAGGAACACGAAGGTCATAGAGTTGAAGGCACTGGTATGGAATGCAAGCAGGAAATGGGTCAGGAGAGTCAAGACCACGTTGCGTGTGAAAATTTGTCGGAATCCTGCTCGTTTGCGTGGAACGGCAGGTGGCTGCGAGCGTGCACGAACTGGACTCGATGGTGCTGACCACTCTGTGTTTTCATCCAGATACATAGAGGCATCTTGGCCAGAGCGGGTAAGGGGGCTGTAGTGTAAGGGGCGCCTGGCAAAGGCGCGGACTATTCTCTTTCCGACTTCACGGCCCCAATCTCTGCGGTGACGTGCGATTTCATGGGACTAATTTTAGATTAGCACTTGTCGTATAATATGCTTGAGAATTCCACATACCTCGTCAAGACCAAAGAAAATCGCAAGCGACGACATGAAGATGAAACAAGCACTTAGAAGATTTGGCAGGGCATAAGGCCAATGCTTCATCCACCATACACCATTTTCACCTCCAAATAAGGAACCAGGGCCAAAAAGCCAAGGCAAACTCTGGACAGGATCCGCCAATGTCCCTCCTAAGACGGGACCGATGATGACACCAATATTGAAGCACATTGGAAGAAGCAAAAATGCCCGTGATTGGTACCTGACCAACATATTAGCATCGATGTGATTAGCTAGAAGGTGAATAACCTACTTTTTCTCCACAACGATCTCAGAGATCATTGTGCGCATAACACCCTGATTGCTGTTCAACATACCACCCAGTGTGCGAAATATCATTGCCGTGGTAAATGACCGGGAAAACCCAAATCCAAGTGCAGAGATACATGTGCCAAACAGGCCGATCAAGAGAACTCTCTTGCGGCCCATCCATCCTGCATCGGCCAGCCGACCCCACCATACAGCAGTGAGGAACTGAGCAGCTGTGAAGCTACCCTGTAGCATACCAGCCTGCGCCGAGATGGTCGAGTCTGGTAACGACGGGTCAAATGATTTGAGCTGGTAAAACATGTATGCCTGCAGCGAGGTTTGGGTGAGCGGCTCAGACAGCCGTGCCATTGTCAAAATAGCCAACTGGCCTTTCTTGGGCAGCGAGCTCCATGTCACTGGTTTCTCTTCTGCTATCTCTTGTTCTGGGGCGGGCAGGGTGACATGGTCTGTGTCGCTTTCATCGATCGACGGGAAGCGGCGTTGGTCTGTGTGAATCGGGGCGGGTGCAGGGCGTCGAATATTCTGATTGCCAAGAAAGGGTGTAGCGGTGCTTTCATCGTGATCGCTATCACTATCACTGGGTATATCTGTTGACAGGAGCTCAGACTGTTGCGAGGACCGAATGACGTCTGTATGGTTGGGGCGGGATTGGCCCACGGGCTCGGGTGGAGGATGCCCCATCAGCCAAGACCTGGGGGGAAGAGGGGCACGCGAGCCGGTGTAACGATGGAAACCGCCGAATTTGCAGTTGATAGGATAGGTGTAGATCACACGACGCCGTTCGAGAAGATCACTTTGGTTGTAAACGGCTTGATATGTATTTAGAAGGCTGCTATGGGAAAGAGCAAAAATTATGCAAAGAATACGAAGAAATTTCCCACACTGACACCATATCTGGCCCACCCGATGCCGGAGAGAGTGCCGACTTAACCGCTGGAGAATATTCTCCTAACCAGTCCATGAACTCTATCATAGACGTACCTGAATGTATTCTGGCTTTTTGTGATCAACTGTATCATTCATAGATATATTCATTCACAGGTATATTACATTATTGATATGTAACAAAAAAAAAAAAAAAGAATCAAGAAATGAGCAGGAACAAAAAAAGAACGATGTGCGCCGACCGGGATTCGAACCCGGGCCGCGACCTGAACTCATATTCAGAATGGGAGGGACGCATCGTAACCACTTGACCATCGGCGCCACTTTTACCAGATACCCACTTTAATGTGGGCTACGACGACCCTCACAACATCCCGAAATGGGATAGCGCCGAGCGAACCATATTTGGAATGGAGACTTCGTTGTTATTGTATCATAACAATATCAATGAGATACTACATCCTATTAAAAAGTAGCAATGTCCTTGTAATAGCAATAAAAGGTCATGCGTGTTATGTTGACGAAAACTTTCCTTGAAAAAGCGCGCTGTTTGGTATCAACTCCAGCGGAGTATGAGAAAATAACCAGTACAGGTAGATTAGGAAGTATCAACCTGTTATTATGCACCTAAATAATCAAGTAGGCTTGGTACTTTCGTCTTGCTGCCAGAGCTTGGGCTGCACGCTCTCGTATGTTGTCATTGACTCCGGGCTCATTGGCCTCGGATCCTCGATATCTCCAAAATTATCATCATTCTTGTTCCACTGCTCAAGTGGGTGCGCTTCCACTCGATGCAAATCTTCCATGAAATCATTGGACCCGTGGGTAATGGCTTCCTGGCTGAATCGATGAATATTGGCATGCCGTGCAGGACGGTCCTTCTTGTGTGATTTGTTGAAGAATGGGTGAACAAAGTTCAGCACTCGTGGAACGGAGAAAGATAGGCGGGACCCGGACTGTGAAGAGCCGTTGCTATCTTTGTTCTGGTTGTTGGGGCCTCGCCCGCGCTGGCCGCGGTTGCTGTTATAGGAAAATGTCTTCAGTCCAAAGATCTTTCGTAGTAGTGGCCACCAGCACATTAGGTTTGCCACATAGATAGCAGTGCTAGCTTCACGAATGTACCAGATTTGGTAAGTCGTGGTGAGAGGAGATGCGAAGTTGAAATATTTGTTGAGAATCGCAGCAATGATTGTAAAGAGCCCTAGGCTCATCACACCAATGAGAAGAATCTTGCGATGTTTTTTCAGTTGAGCTCTGACAAGGAGAGGGATCGGAATGGCGAACATCACTGCGTCGGATGAAATGTTGAACACAGCTTGAGTGATCGAGTAACGCTGATAAGTGGCGCATTGCATGTTGTGTACCGGCATGGCCCAGTACTGGGAGAATGGCCGACAATAAACAGCATAATAGCAAACCATAATAACCACAAACCCCAGGGCCACATATATTGATAGAATTTTAATATAGAGGTTGGAGCGCAAGCTTTGGGTAAGCCTCCAATAAAAAATTAACATGCATGTCTTGACTCCCCATGTTGAGAAAAGCATGCACTGCTCCAGTCCGATGACAATTTTGCTTCCGTAGATTCGATCACGGACCTCCTGTGGATCTGATAATACTTGGTCATAATCCTTCGGGTCCATGAGGTTGGTTGCGTAGCGCGAAGATATCTGGATCAAGACTAGGAGAGTAGTATAAATCATCTGCCAAAGTTGACAGTAAGTCAGTCTATGAATCCATTTGTCCCAAAGTCATCCACTCACAAAGGTTGCTGTCATCACATAGTCGTCCCCTGTACAACAGATCGCAATCAGCGCTAATCTCCACGAGCCCATTAATATTTGGTCACATACACAGCAAACGTTTGACCGAGCCATTTGCGATGGTCCGGGAAATCCTTGGTTGTATGAGTATAGCGCTCCTTGCGACATAATTCACTATATTAGAGTACGTACATTCTTCCGCCATATACCACAACGCCTATACTCCAGAAGACGACTGCTTCGACAAGCAGCTGGTGAGGTGTGGGCGATACGTTCCCCATTTTGGGGGAGGAAGCGATAGTCGCTCCCTTGACAAACGGCCTCAACACCTATGTGAATCAAAGCTCAAGTATGCCATAGGCGACGCGACTAGGAGGCTATAGCTGGACAGCCCGGAGATGAGAGATAGATGGCAAAATCTCTCCAACATGAATAAAGAAATGATTGGTCTCCGGATGGAGGTAGGCGAAATGCACTGTGCAAGCGGAGGTGGTCCGGAACAATCACTCCGCTGCACTCGTTGAACGACATTAGGCTCAAGTGCACTATGGAAATAGAATAAGTCCAACCAAGGACAGGAATTTAACGTCATGCATCCTTGACTACAATATGTCATGCCCGGGGCTGGGGGATCAGGTGATAAGCAAGGAGAGATGGGTTGGCAACGCAAGGGGGCATGTCGACCCAGATCGATGGCAGTTCGCAATGGAATGCAGATCAGCGTTTTAAAATCAAGTACTCTTAGTAATTTACAGATCCAACTCCTCCGTTGTACTCCGTGAAACACCAATCATTAGTCACGTTCCTCGGCTGCCTTTTTTGACTAGATCTCCATAACGGCCTGATCATAATGGTCGGTGTGACACGAGTCAATATGCAGGTTACCCTTGGACGGTCACATCACATAAAACAGAAGTGAGATCGTCAAAGTTTCAATTCACTAGCACGATGGCTTCTAGTGGATTGGGTTCACGGTCGCAATACTAGCGCAATGATCTGCGACTCTTCGAGGAGCAACATTGTTATTGATGACAGGTCAAATCCTACGAATACGCAGAGGGTGAGGTCCCAATTCCATTGGATTGCTACCCACCTGCAAGGTGTTTCTGGGCAAATCTAGTAGCTCCGTCAAATGATTCCTAGTGACACCGAAGGATCTACAAATCAAATATTGGGTTTGACGCGACACCCGAGAGGAAGATAGGGAGGTTGCAACCAATCAAATTTTAAAGCGCTATTTGTTTTTTAGTTGTTTTCTTTCCAACAATCGGGTATGCTCCCTTCATATCCGGATTATACGTCGAAGGGTCTCATCGCAGCTTTTTCCTCGTGCAGTGACTAGGCTACGTTCTCGACTTGCTGCATGCCAGGTTTTTCATCTTCACCGCGGCCAGCGTGATTCAGGCGATTAAGCACCGCTTCGTCCTTGGTGAAGAGTGCGTCCACCTCTTCCAGAGTTTTATTGGTAGGCTGTTCACATATTAGTTTCGAAGAACTCTTATAGTAGGTATCCGGTATACTCACGTCTGGGCACATGAAATAAACGAATACAAAGGCCACGACATTGAAGACGAGAGGCCATATCCAAATTCTCGCGCCAACAGTCTCAAGTCCAATACCACCCGCAAAAACAGTTATGAATGTGAATAGGAACACTCCTAGAATTCCAGCTGCGGATCCAATATGACGGTACCGAAGCGGGGCAATCTGTCAGTTTCACGTCAGCATTCGCGTTCTTTATAGCATTGGCCAGGCAGATTGTTTTATACCTCCGGTCCATACAGCCACGGGCATCCCACCCAGCCCCAGCCATAAACAAACAGGTAGGGAAACATGACTGCCACTGCAGTCCATTGGGTTGCTATGGTTTTATTCTTAATCATATTGAGCACCACAAAGATCAGCATGCAGCACGTCCCTATGCCGGATGAAATCAACATAATCCGTCGGCGTCCAATGCGCTCAATGGTCACAATGCAAAGTGTGGAACCAAACCACTGAACTGTCAAGGAGATTGCCGCCAACAGAGAGGCCATGAAATTTGATAGCCCGACATCTTCGAAGATTTGGGTCATGTAGTAGATCAATATGTTGATTCCCATTGATTGCTGGATAGCGAGGATGATGAATGAGATTCGTACTCGTCGACCGACACGAAGGGGCGTGTTATCCCAGATTAAACTCAGGAGTGTCAGGCGGTTGCTTGATTCTTCTTCCACTTCGAAGTTCTCCATGATACTTGCCTTAAGGACTCGGATCTCTTCAAGATCATTACTATTGTTGATGCCTGTACGGTAGATACCGTAGATTCGAGAGAGTGTTTGGTCGCCTTCGTCAATGCGGTTCCGTGCGTAGTACCATCTTGGTGTATCAGGTAAAAATATCATGGTTGCTCCAGAGAGAATGGCCAGAATGCTTTGAATAGCGACAGGAATCCGCTAGAATTGAATCAGCAAGTTGCATGTAACGGAGTTGTGTCAACCTACCCAGGAAACCTGATTTGTCATTCTCGTGAAGCCGAATGTCACCCAGTAAGAGAGCGCAACGCCGAAGATTAAGGATGAGCAGTTAATGGCAACTTCAGGACCACGCCCTCGGGCATCGATACTCATTTCTGACTGTCGAAGTCGTTAGTTCAACTTCAGAGCACATGGCGCGTAGATATTTACCATATACATCGGAACGTTGCACGTAATGAACTATCAACTTGTCAGAGGTGCACTCGTCTGCTCATCTGACGAATCACTCTTACTGCAATGCCAAATCCCTAATACCAATCAGCATGAAGATCTGTCTCGTTTGAAGCTCAACTTACAGCAAGCACTCTCGCCACGATGATCTGTGGTACGGAAAATGACGCAGCCTGTATCGCACCTCCAATGACAATAAGGGCATTGCCAATAATGATACAGTTTCGTCGACCAAGGGGCATCCCAATAAGCATAACTACGCATGCCATGACAGCCGCTGCTAGAGTATAGGAAGACGCAATCATAGGAATTGTTTCTGTTCCAGTCGGATTCTAGAATCATGTCAGCACAACGACAGGACAGATTCATTGCAGTGAATTACCCCGATAGCATTTAAAAAAGGAGTTGTCGATTGTACTCCACCAAGAACGCCGGCTTGATAACCCTCAATCATGAAGCCCTGTGTATCTCTGTGAGTAGATATGCATTTCTCTGAGCATGGACCAGCACTAACCACAGAGCAACTGAAACGAGAGAGTCGGCGCAAGGTCTTGCCTTGGATATACTCTTCAAACATGACGAATGCGCTCTAAGTTGGTATAATGTTCGTGTCAATTGATTTGGGGGATAGCAAAGGGATACCCCAGCTTTTATCTTATGGGGTTCCCAAAATCCCCAGACATGCGGGGAATTAGGCTTTGCTAGTTCAGGTCTAGATTCACTCTCAGTCTTGACGTCAAACCTAAGCCCAAGGCATTCTTGTTCTGATTGGTGAAGTTGCAAACCGGATATTAATTCTGGATACCGGGTCGACTCCGGTGCATTCTTTAACTATAAGGCGAAGGACAATCAACCTCCAATTACGGTGGTACATAGGAACGCAAGCCAATTTTGAGGAATTGTCTCTAAGAATGGGGCAGAAGATTAATATACCTTGTCTAGTGTTCAAACATATATGAATTTTGAGGCCCGGGTCAAGCATATCAATTTCCCGTGTCCTCACCTACCAATTTCCGTAAGCAATAGTAGACTGGGCCTGCTCACTTCAATCCCATATTTTCTGCTAGGTAAAATTCTCGACAAGGAGATCTGTTCTAATACTCATTAGGCCAAAAGCCAATATAGGAACTGTACATTTCAATATACTTGGCACATCATGAAAGACCAGTAGACTCTCAGCATTCATCAATTATCATGTCGTTTCAATAATTCAATAATCACAGATCAATCGGAATCCCATCTCCTGCCTCCAAAGCACCAATTACTGCTTCACATACTCTCACTGCATTCAGTCCATCCTCTCCGGAGCACCTGGGCGCCTCCTTCCTGAGGCAGACTCTGGCCAAATGTTCTACTTGTTGCTGAAAAGGTATATCATCTGAAGAGCTTACCTCCTCTTGGCGGATTGGGATATTCCATCCTACCTCTTTTCCTAGCTCCTTCGCATCATCGCCATCGTAACGCCAAAGTGTACCATCCGGCTCTGTCAATGTTCCCTTAGTCCCCAGAATCCGATATGTATCCACCTTTACCGGGGCCGGTGGATAAAGAGGATTATCGCCCGTTGCAGCCTCCCACCCAAACGGACTCGCCACATTATCACTGACCAAGAATGTTCCCACCACTCCATTTGCGAATTGAAGCATGATTGCCGCCCCCTCTTCGACTAGGTCGTCTCTTGGAACAATGTCATGAGAACGTTGGCAGGCCGTCTGCGTTGCCCAAACTCTCACGACATTCGACCCCGTCAGATAATGCAGAACGTCAATATCGTGGACAAAGTTCGTCCAAACAGGGCCGCCTCCAGATTTGCGAGAGCATCGCCAGCTAGCTTCCTTGTAATAGCCTTCATTCTTTTTGGCGGTCCATATTCCCGATATTGCGATGATTTTGCCGATTATTCCATTGTCAATCACTTGACGGGCTGCTGCGAGTGATGGATGGAACCGTCGATGGTGGCCTACCAGCAACGTGCAGGATTTACTTTTTGCGAGTTGGAGAAGCCTGTCTCCTGAACTTGACTCGGTGGAGAAAGGCTTCTCTATCAACATGGCCTGAGGGGAGGCATGGTGTAGCACTTCCTCGGCTACACGAACGTGAAGGCTAGAAGGTACACAAATGATGTATGCATTCGGGGCTCCAATTGGGGACCCGAGAAGACCTTGCACAGAGTCGAAATGAGGTACAGAAAGCTTCAAAGCCAATTCCTTTCCAGGGGGGAATGGGTCGATAAGAGCGACTAAAGAGCAAGTAGAAGATGTCAGGAGGAACTTTGCATGTAAAGGAGTAATCGTTCCTCCGCCAACAAGCGCCACTGTCACTTTTCGGGATTGAAGACTCATAATTGTTTATACACTAAGGCTTCACTTCACAATGTGGAGATCCCCATTAACCTGTCAATGATGCCGACCTAAATATGGGGGTGCCGGTGTTTTGAAAAACAGGCCGGTCCCCGCAAGCACGAAACGTTGCGGTTTTTAAGCCAGGGCCCCCCTCACATGTAATTTTCGGAAAATTAAGCAACGAAATGGACATTCTACGTAGATCTTACGAGTACGGCAAGTCGCCTCTAACTCCATCGTCACTCTCGAGTTCATCCAACGCGCTCTTATTTGGGGGCAACATCTCTCGTTCACTGTCACCGCTCCTCCATGGAATCCTTTTTCGATCCATGAACGCGTCATGGACGTATCACCTCGCACAAACGACCGACAAGAATGAGTTTCTAGCGAAGCTCGCCGATCTCAAATCTATTGGCGTGTCCATAACCATGCCCAACAAAGTCACATTCGGACCCCTTCTGGACGACTTGACTGAGGAAGCACGAGGTATCGGGGCTGTTAACACCGCCTTTGTCCGTCTTGATTCTACAGGAAAACGCCGGTGGATCGGTACCAATACTGACTGTGTCGGAATCCGCGAAGCCATTCTTCAGCATGACTCTCACGCTGTTTCGAAGGCAACGGGACAACCGGCCATGGTGATTGGCGGAGGAGGAGCAGCGCGGAGCGCCATATACGCATTGTGGAAGTGGTTTAATCCTTCCGAGATCTACATCGCGAACAGATTGCAATCAGAGGTGGATGATATTGCCGAATTCTTCACGAAAACAATGCCTGGCATCAAGCTTCGGTACGTTCCAGATGTTGATACCGCGCACGACCTTCCTTCCCCGTCGATTGTCATCGGCACTATTCCTGACTATCCACCTTCTGAGCCGGGAGAGGTGCTTTGTTGGGAGATAAGCGAGTGTATGCTGAGAAAGTCCAAGGGGGGCTTGTTGGTGGATATGTGCTATATGCCATCGACCGAGACTCGACTTTTATGTACGGCGAGGAAGGCTGGTTGGGCTGTGGTTCGGGGTACAGAGGTCCTTGTGCGAGTATGTGTTGCTCAACAGATTCTATGGTTGGAAAGGGAATCGAACGAACGGGGAGTGGAAGAGGCCGTGGCTGCTATTGCCATGCCAGATAGCAACTTCAAACTGTAATTTACAAATATAATAGTCTACTTGCATGTTGGAATTCTATGGCTTCCAATTTTCTTATAAAGTATCTAAACGTAGATTTTTATTGTAATGTAAACATCCAATGTCAAATGTGGGTTTTAAGAATATGTGTTCGGGGACTGCTCTCCAGCTGTACAGAATTTTCCAAACTTTTGCACCGATAGTTCAAAGGGGACATTGGAACAATTAAGAAGTTGATTAGTAATTATCTTATCTTCTACTACACTATAGACCATGCGGCAATTTAGACCCCCGAGGTGATAATATTCCGAAGACAGGGTTTACCCCGGACTCCAAAGTTACTCTATCCCCGCACCCGGAGACTAGAATATATGACCGGCTCTAGCCCCAGATATTGGAAAAGACCTCTCTCCTGTCATGATCCAACTATATAGCTTCTTCAAAGCAACAAGAAAGGGTTGCGAGTAAGTACATATCGCCTCTACCAGTTTATCCCAGCACAAGGTGTTGTCAAATATACAAAATGGCTCACGCTGGCCCATTGGGACAGGTACGCACTTTCGCAGCCACTCTCCTCTGTAGCCCAATGCTGACACTCAGGTACCAATAAGCCCATCACCCTCAAGCTCTCAGGCAAGGTGATCAAGAACCGACTTTACCGCACTCCCCTCAGCGAATATGCTTCGACATACGACGAGAACAATGTTGAAAACTGCGGAAAGCCTCTCCCACGTTACGCCGAACTCTATCAAGGTGCGACCGATTTCGACCGTGCTGATAACCCAAGCGACTGATCAGTTTAGAACTTGCGGATGGAGGCGCCGGTCTGATTTGCACTGGCAATATTCCCATCCATCGGGATAACTTGGAAAACTACAACAATGCGGTTCTCGACATCAATAACCCTTGGGATGCGGTCGAGGCATTCCGTCCTGCTTGCCAGGCTGCAAAGTCTCGGGGCGCAATCTTCCTTCCGCAGCTGCAGTTTCCGGGTCGCCAAGTGCCTGAATTCCTGAATGCGAACCCGAAGTCTTCCTCTTCTGAGCATTTGGAGCCTTGCCTGAACAAGACGTATGGCAAGCCATCACCATTGACCAGAGCCGAGATCAAGGATTTGCAAAATCGATACGTCTGGGCTGCGGAAGTGCTGTTCAAAGCTGGGGCTGATGGTATTATTGTAAGTTTTGCTGGTGGGGTATTTCAGAATATGAGACTGACTATTTTAGCTGCATGCGAGTCACGGATATATCATGCAACAATTCTTATCGCCATTGATCAACAAGCGAACTGACGAGGTACGAACTTTGAATTTTTTCCCTGGAATTTGAAAGAATCTAACCATATTTATCACAGTACGGTGGCAGTCTGGAAAACCGCGCCCGATTCATCCTCGAGATCGTTAATGCGATCAAAGCCAAACTCCCTTTGAACGAATTCGTGATCGCTGCTAAGCTAAACTGTCAAGACTGTATGAGACAATCTCCTCAGGATTATGAGATTATTCACTAACCTTAACAGTCATCGAGGGAGGTGCTAGCTTTGCGGAACAGTGCGTCGTCATCAAGTGGCTTGAAGATGCCGGTGTAGATTTCTTCGATATATCAGGTGGAACTTACGCTTCTCCTGCATGGAGAGGCAATATCATGAAAGAGCTGGCAGAAAGACCCTCGCAGAAGGAGAGGGGAAGGTACAACACACTTTGAAAGCCTCACATGACATCTTGCTCACTGACCATTACAGCTACTTCATCGAGTGGGCAAAGGAAATGAAAAAAGTCTTGGTAGGCCCCCACCATCGATCAATTTGTTGAAAACAGCTAACTTGTTGAATAGTCTCGCGCCGTTATTGGAACGACAGGCGGTTGGAGGGATAGTCACCGGATGTCGGAAGCGGTTGAAGGAGGCGATATTGATATGATCGGGCTTGGAAGGCCACTCCGTGAAGACCCAGAGTTTGTGAACAAAGTCCTTCGCGGTGAGGTCAGGAGAAGCAATCTTTGATTCCTTTCAGTTAGATGTTCAATGTGAACTTATTGGTCAATAGCTAGAAATGGGAGCCTTAGAAGTTAGTATAAATTCTGCTACCATCTGTAAACAATGCCCTTATATTAAGCCATTCTACACATCTGCACATGTGAAATATGTCACTAGTTACACATATTCCAAACTGGTGGACACAAGGGTAGCTAGCAGACTGGAGTGTTCTTTTTTCAATCTTATCCTCCGCTCACTCAAATTTCTGTCAGGTGCGGGCAAATGATTTAGTGATACCATTTCTATTTAGTCAGTTGGCAGAATTGATTTCCAGGTGCATGGAATGCTCATTTGACTCGAGTTGATCAAATGAGTTTTCTGAAATCGTCAGATCAAAGAGAGTACCCATGTGCAAGGTCAACCTTTCGAGATTGAGTTTTAGAAGATAATATCACACCTGTGGCACTTCCGTGATAAAGTATGGCGGCAAGTAGTTGCCAAAGCTGGTTCTGAAAAGTATGCCTAGAGGAATGACTATTACAATCCATGCTATATCCTACTCGGCATTTTAAACCGTGAACGGAGGTACACAGCGGCCAAAAGCTCGCATGCCTCAAGTACCCATTTGTCTAAAGGTCGTTGATAATTGAGAAAGCTCTTCCTCTAGATGGACAGTCTCCGAACTGTCTTTAGGCATATCTTGACTGGTATTCTTGGTCAAAATTCCGATGTCCATTACGTAGAACTCGGGGTGGTTTTTCCCTCGGTTATACTCCAGATGCTCGTTCGTAACCCCGCCCGGTCTCCTAATCTATGCACCGGCGTCTTAAATCGAACCGGCTCTCAACCATTACAGACAAATCCCCTGCTCGTATACCTATAACAGTGCATTGGTTAGCAATTGAAGCACCCTTTACCCATTACATTGCTCTCCAGAATGTCGACTATCAAAGTTGCGATAGCCACGAACTCGCTAGGCAAATCCATCGCCGGTCACACAATCCACCGGAAACTAGAAGCAGCCAAGTTCCATGGGTTCGAGGGTGTCGAGGTTGCCTTTGAATGTCTTGATGCACACGCTGCCTCATTCACACCTCTAAAGACTCGCAACGACAAGCTACGCGCAGCGGCCTCGGATGTCTATTCAAAAGCAACTTCCCTCTCACTTAATCTAATTGCACTGAATCCATTCCGAGATTACGATGGTCTGAAAAGCGCGCAGGAAGTTGATGCCCGATTGGAGGAAGCTGAGCTATGGTGCCAACTATGTCAGATTATGCGGATTCCGATATTCCAGGTAGAATTTGGACCAGCTTCTATGATTCCTTAAAGCATCAAGTTAACGTCACTTAGATCTGCTCAGCACTATATCCCATTGATGAATCTAGAATTACATCGGACCCGGTCGTCATAGCTGCCAATATGCGAAAACTCGGTCTTCTAGCGGAAAGATATAATCTCCGGGTTGGATACGAGGCTCCTGCTTGGGGTATTCACAAGAATACATGGCAGCATATCCAAGAGATTATTGATCTAGTCAATCTTCCTAATGTGGGACATTGCCTTGATACATTCCATATTGCAGCAAGAGAGGCTGGAGATCCGTTTAATGCAGTCTCACCTGTTCGAAAAGATGGTCATGACAGACTTCAGAAGAGCTTGGATGAGTTGAAGCGAACAGTTGACCTCCAAAATATTGTCTACCTGCAGCTCAGTGACGCAGTTGTGGCTGACCCAGAGCAGAAGGGGTACCCTGTGAAGGATTTGAAGCAACCCCCTTTCATGACCCAGTCGAGAAACTGTCGAATTTTCCCATGCGAGTCGTATCTTGGTGGTACTCTGCCTGCCGTTGAAGTAGCGAAGGCCATTTTCGATATTGGGTATGATGGTTGGGTCTCTATGGAGGTCTTCCACACCGACATGTTTGATACACGAGCCTCGTGAGCCATTCTGAAGTTTTCGCCGGTGGGAAGAATGATTTACTGATGTCTTATTATAGGGTTCCCGATGACTGGGCGAGACGGGGTATGGAATCTTGGCAACGGGTCGTTGCTCGCTGTGGACTCAATCATCGTAAGTTCATGTGCGATCTGATCCTATGTACTAGGTAGTTCGGATTTTCATGAGACTAACATGTTATAGGAGCGAAGTTCTAATGAAGAATCCCGGGACACTGCTCGAATTAAATGTAGATAAATCCGGAATGAAAAACGAGAAATTGGAGAAGCACGCATTGATTAACAAGTATATCTCTCAATATCAATCTGTATTATTTCGCTAAGCTGCCAGGTCAGAAAGTTGCATTCCATCTCAAATCACCAGCGTCATTAAAATATAAATACCATTGTTTTTGAAATATAAAACATGAATGGTGAAGTAAAACAGCGCGAAGGAAATACAAGCATTTCATGACGGACTCTTTCCAGCACTGAAGTTATCGCTTGAAAGCTGGATGATCATCAAGACGAGGTGCAGGTGACTCACTGGCCAAGTCGATAAATGACCGTCGCCCTTCCTTACCACTTTGGAAAGCAGTCAGTCTCTCCGCGGCCTCAAAGCTATATTGTGGACCCTGATATTCGCGTCTGCCTCTGAACAGCCACCACATAGCTGTCAAAGCCATCAAGCCCACAATGATGACGCTAGTGTAATTCATGTTCTTCACCGTGGCAGGCAAGACCAACGGGAAACAGAAGAACACAACCGTAACCATGATGTAAAGCAAGGCGGTGATGTTGACTGCCATTCCTAGTTTCTGTCCCATATAGAAGGGTCCGGGGACCATATTCCTGCGTCCGGAAAGGACATGCGGCAGGATTGCACCAAGATAAGAAAGTGAACTTAACACGATGAATGAAGAAATTAGTGCCTGGAAGGCGGTGGTACTGCCGACGTATATGCATCCTAGACAGGTGACAAGTCCGCTCATGGCGACTGTTGCGCGAACGGGACAATCGAGTGTTGGGTGGATTTGAGCAAAATAACTGGCAAAGGGTGTCGCGTTGTCGCGTGCAAGACTCCACCACATGCGACCACCTGTCACGAATGTGCCAATGAGTGTTGGGAATGTTGCGAGGAAAAGAACGGCAATGAGACCGATGGCGCCGGCGTTCGAGCCTGTGGCTTGTCGGTAGATCTCGGCAGTTGGGAAAAAGCCGATGCTGCTGGTATAGACAGCATCGAGGTCTTGAATTGAGTAAAAGAGAGCGATCAAGTAGACGAAAGATGTTGTGAAGGCGGTTAGCATTTGGAGCATAATGCCTGTGGGGACCCTGGATTCAGGCTTGGGTACTGAGATCAGGATATTAGCTTTTTTCATCCGTATGAGCCTGAGATTTCCATACCTTCTTCGGAGAGATGACTGATACAATCTGGAGTTCCAACTGCAAAGGCTGCGTTCAGCAGTCCCGTCATGAAACACACGCCATCTGACCATCCTCCAGTCTCGTTGTGGTACTCGACCCAGACCTGCGAGTTGCTTGAATATGTCTTCGGCATCACAGCCAACACTACCACCGTGATCACCAATCCGCACATTGACAGAGTTAAAGCAATCCGGTTGATCAATGGGATAAATCGATTCCCGAAACAGACAATAGCACAGCACATCCAATTGACAATCTGGAACACGATAAAAACCTGCCATGAATTCCAGGTCATATCGGTATGTTTGAGCAGATACATCGCTACCGCTTCATTACCCAGCATGGAACTCATTGATGAGGCGGACAGCAGCCACGCACAAGCATTGAGATAACCAGTGAAAAACCCGGCCCCGCGACCACGATTTCGACTCAGCACCGAGGACCAGTAGTATACACCCCCGGCTGACGGCATTGATGAAGCTAGCTCAGCCAATGATGCGGAGATGGCCGTATAGAAGACGCTGACGACAATAAGGCCATAGATAACCGCCATGGGACCACCATTTTTCAGCGCAGCTACAATAGTTCCACCAGTTGACGCCCAAGAGCTGCGATGGAGTCAGTTTCAGATTCTTCTACAACCAAAAGCGGAGTTGACGGTGTTGACACACTTTGCGATCACAATACCTAGACTGGTCAAGCTCCACAGCCCGAAATTGCGTTTGAGCTCCTGCTTGTGCCCCAATGCAGCCTCCAAGCGCACAATATCAATCTCGCCCTTTGTCTTCAGTGGGGTCACCCCATCGTGGTACTTTTCCGACTCTCTGAAGGTCATGGTGTCCTTCAAGGTCGAGCAAAGAACCAAGATAGACGCATGGGGCGACTTCAAAGAGAGAGAAATGGCGCACCTTGGGAAAGGAATGGAAATAACGGAATCAGAAAAACAAACGATCAAATAGTAGGCATCGCGCTCGGGCGACCTGACGCATCTTTTTCCGGGTCATACAAAGCGAAGCGAGTTGCAACCCCAAGAATGCTTCATGCTAGGGACGACCCATATGGCTTCCACGTGCATTACGCGATTTGGATAATACTACGAGAGAATAGGCAGGTTTTCTCTTATTCTCTGAGGTCAGACCTCTCGATTTCCAGGATTGGTGGCCTACAGAAAGTCGAATCCCTGGGAACGCCTTCGGGAGCTAATCTGTCGATAATGGCAATAGACTATTTGCTCGAGCGCAGTGGCCTTAGCACAAAAAGGGCAGCGTAGATCGAGTTTGCCACTGTACGGTGGCCTAACTGGGAATTAGATCTCGGGGGTTTGTAGTCTTTCAAGTATGTGAATTCAGTGGGGTGTTCGATGCATCGCAAATACATGCAAGGGGGATTGGCGCCAGCAAAGCCACGGATTTTAGCGTCGAGTTGAGTGTCGATCGGGCGGATCTATAGACTAGCGGTATTGAACCCCTATATCATAAATCGTTCGCTGGAATAAATCAAAGCCTGTTGCGATCATAGGGTTCGTGTTTTTTTTTTTTTTTATCCTGGTGTGTATCGTGTGGGGACTCTGAAGTGCGGTCGCTGGCTGCACCCCTGTATAGTGGCACCTCCTCTCTAGCATTCTTATTCATTGGCTGCATGACATCCGATTTGCCGCATACAAGTTCGGTGATTCATCACCTTTCCTGCGGCTCAAAGTTCAATAAAGTCAGGTAGCACGCTTGTTTCATTTATGACAACAAATAACGAGCAATGCCGTTAGAGCGCTAATATTGATTGGCAATCATCACATAACAAATGTCAAAACTAGGAAAACTGTCCTCAGTGATAGAGTCAGCCTTGAAAAGCAATGAATGCCTGGGGCTTCAGGCGGCATCATCGAGGCCGCTTTCCATACTCATCTTTCAGCCCTGAGCATTGGTCGAGGTCTTTCGATTAGTCAATGTCTGCGGTTGAGATCGCCGACTTGAGTGCCATGAAATCATTCTAATCTTGGAGCTATAAGGCATTAACAAGGAGCAGTTGGCCATTGCTCTAGTTACCATCACTAGGTTTAGCCGCTACCCTTGCGACATTTCAATCGACTAGGTCATCAAAATCTATTCGTTTTGAGAAATCTCAGCTAAAGGAAAGTGTCTTGAAGTCATGAAACATCGCGCATAAAGCGGGGACATTGGATAAAAGCAGGATTCAGCCTTCAAAGCCGCGACTTGATAGTCTGACCACCCTCCCACGAGTCGCCTGCCTCAATGGTCTGCCATCCAGCAACAGAGCCGGCCTCAACGCAAATCATGTTCTTATATGCCTCATCTGGGCCAAAGTCTGCCATACCCTTGGCCTTTTCGATCCACGGGTTCCAGACCACAACATCGGCCAAGGCCTCGCGTGTAATCGAAAATAGAGGTTGGTCGTCTGCAGCAGAGGAGACAATGATCGGCACGGAGGGATCAAGGTTCTGGTAGACGCGGTCGGTTTCTCCGGTAATGGCCAGAGCCGGGGAGGTTTCGGTGTGGGAGGTAGCCTCGCGGGTCTTGTCGATGTAGGTCTTGGACTCGAGGTTCTTGACGCGAATAGCGGAGATATCCTGTGTATTTCTGTGAGTTTGAAATCGTCCAAAGAAAAAGTGTTTATTGGCAAGAATAGCCAAGAAGATGATGATAAACATACGGCAATGTTCAGGTATGTATGCATCAGGACCTGGAACTCAAAGTTTTGTGTACCCTCATTGCGCACCTGCAGCTGAGTCTGTAACGAAGTCTTGGTCAAGGTGACGCTGTAGACAAGGCCAAACTCATATGGCCAAGCTTTCCGGAATTCCTCGCTCAACATGGTGTGCGACAGACCAAAGTCCAGCTTCACAGCCTGATCTCCCTGGTTATCGGCTGCTTCGGCAGAGGACTTGCCCAAGTATTCCCAGTTCGAGTTACGGGCGAATCCATGCTGGGGCAGGGGGGAGGTAACGTGGTTTTGTGGGGGAGGACCAAAGACCTATAGAGAGGGGAGAGCATGGTTAGCTTCAGGGTCTCAAGTCTCAGGGTCTCATGCAATTTGATCGCCGACGGCGCAAGCAAGCTTGGAAACAATTAACTTACCGGGAATACAAGGGGGATACCACCCCGGATTGGCTTGGAGCCATCCAGGTGGGCCTTCTCGCTCAGGAACAGCTGTTCCTGCCCGTTTGCCTTCCACGAAGTGACCGTGGCGCCGTACAGGTGGATCGCAACGGATTCCCCGGTTGGCAAGCTCGCCTCGACAACGTTATCATTGATGGAGACGGTAGACTGGGGCAGGGAAGCACCCAGTCCGATGGCAGATGGCTTGTTGGAACGGACCATTGTGATGATTGTCAAGGATGTTAGGAGAGGAAAGCTGAGATGAGATCATGGCGGGGAATCGGATCTCAGCCCCACTTTATCGCCGTTGGATCGTTGTTTACATTTCCTTTCTAGATGTTTGGAATGCGATTCAACCTTTTGTTTTATTATTTTTCCCAAGATGCGAAAGCTTGTATAGTCTATTTATGCTATATGATTCAAGATGCTATTATATCTGAACCAGTCGGTTCAATGTGCCAGATCTGTTGATCTCCTGTGAAGGGCATACCTTGCTGCGCCTGCTTGGCGTTCCGCACCCTGAAGAGCGCTACAGGACTTTCTATAGGTATTGAGCTCTCCAACACCCAACATCTGATATTAGATTCGCGCATATAATCCCGGTACGCTTTCTCAACGGATTGGCTGATGAGTACTCTGTAGATACTACCGCCCGAAGATGTGGTAGGTTGGATATATCAAATATGATCATTGTTTAGTCCTGAACAACTCTTTAGTTCAAAGTATCCCAGACAAAGAATAGAATAAACTACACCACGGCCAAAAGATACCAAGTACCAAAAATCCATTCGAAGGTAAAGGAATTCAAACGTTTATGCAACGGCCGCTATTTGCTTTACGACATCCAGTATGCACGTGGGGAATAAGGACATGGAGAGTCAACATAAAGAACAAAATCATAAATAGAAAGTTTCACTGAAAACGCCGTCGCTATGCGGTATGATTGTGTCGCCGTGATGCGTCATGGGCCTCGACACGAATGTTGAAAAGGAGGTCATCAACCTCACGAAGAGCATTTAGGCTCAACTTAGCCTGTTTCAAATTTTGCAGGAGTCTCTTGAGCGAATCGGTGATTCCTGCCTCGCTTGTGTCGGGTTCAGGAGTGGGGATGGATTCGGTTTGGATGCCTGTCGTGACCATGGGTGCGACATGCACAGCCGTGTGGGTTGGAATGTCGTCAGAAGGCATCACTGCGTCCACATCCATGTTAGTATCAGTGTCCTGAGACTTAGACACTGACAATAGACCGGATTCTGTCCCCTGGGAAAGAGTTGCTTCCTCTGTGGAAACGAGGGGACCATGCAGATTGACACCGGTCTCCAGAGTGGGATTGATGGCCTGAGGAAGGGCTTCAAGACCTAGAATCTTAGGTTGGTTTGCTGATGGTGTGGACACCGTCGATTCAAGTGGTTGGGCTTTTTGATTTTTATTTTGCGATGAACGCGTTCTGCCAGAGCGGGTACCGTAAGAGGCCTGAGACTGGGCAGGGCTCACTACACCAGCACTCGACTTGTCCTCGCCACGAGTAGATTTGCGGGTTCGCTTCGGTGGGGGCTGAGAAGTTTCTAGATCATCAGCATGCTCATGGGGAGCCCCGCGAACTGCAATCGGGGAAAGTGATTCTGATGTGATAGATTCATCCTGGCGTTGAGAGCTGCGAGTTGATCGGCGTGGCGTAGGTACAGGTTGTTTAGCCGGGAAGGAGGACCGATCAGTCAAATCAATGTCACCCTCCTGTGTTTGTGTAGCATCGGGGTCATCCAGGTCTATGGGAGCCGCGTCTTTGGCTGTGGATAGTCTGGTTGACCGGCGCCTTTCATTCGCGGCCCTCGGGGTGCCATTGTCCTCACTACGCTTTCTCTTCTTAGAGCTTTGCGAGGCAGCAGATGTTGTAGGTTCAGCAAATCGTTCTTTATGTTGGCTACCTTGATCCACAGCCAACCCCAAGTCTTGTGAAAGCTGGGAAGCAATTTGGACGTCCAAGTCATCGCCCGAATCAGTATGATCGGTCACCACCACTGGGATGGGTAGAGCATCGGGCAGCTCTTCAGATTGATTTTGTTGGCCGCCCTCGCCATCTACTGTCCTTGAAACAGACTTTCGTGGTTTCTTTCGGGATGCCGATCTCGGCTGGGAGCTCTGACCAGTCATTGACTCAATTGGTTTAGCAGGCGTTCCAAATGCAGGGGCTGGTGTCCAATTCTGGTCATTGTTTGTGCTCTGACTCAAGGCAGACCGAGTGCGCCGGCTGGGCGGTCTTTCATCAACCTGAGAGATAGAAGTGTTTTCTTTAGGCTGTTCAGGAACGTCGGTAGTATCTTGGCCAATTTCCACCACAGAAATAGCAGGGCTGCTGACTGCGCTTTGTTCCGCAGAAAGAGCAGCAGCAGCTTCGCGAGCCTTCGCTTTCTTTGCTCTTGCCAAGGACCTCCGTCGTGCGTTTCTCGCTTGTTTTCTGGGACTTGGACTGCGAGAAGTGATTTCAGGTGGTGATGATGGAAGATCAGATGCATCAGTCATCGCAATGTCTTGCGAGCGCAAGACTGGCGCATCAGAGTGCAGCGCAGGGGTTGGGTCCCGAGTGGCGGGAGTAGGGGATGACCCAATGAAGCCATCTTCATTCTCTGTCGGGGCGAGAGTTGGGGTCAGTGGAAATCCAAAGGCAGATTGCGAGCCGTGCTGTCTACGCAGGTGCACTGGCGTGTCGAAGCCCAAGCCACCGGGAGTATTTGCAGGAGATGAGGATCGAATGGCTTCGATCATTCGGAAGACATCCCGTCGATTCCCCGGGTAAGATAGAATTGTGGAATCCTCGTTTGAGTGGGACCGAGAAGTTACGGGCAATTGTGGCTCTGTTGACTCGGACGTCTCGCGGGACGGTTGCTCATTCACCCCAATCACGGGCGATGAATTGGGATAGAGGTATGCCTGAGGGTCATGATGTAAAGATGTTAATCTCTGTGCAGCCGAAGATGGGACAATGGTGTTCTGGGGTTTCGTAGTTAGTGCATATGACGAAATCGGATGTACTCGCTGTATGTCTACCTTATTATTGTCCTTGGACTGCGCTGTTGCTTTGAGATTATCCAAGGCTGTTGCAACGGAAGCTCCAATAGAACCTTTTGATGAGGCTTCGTCTGCTACAGAGGTTGTCGAGTACCAGAAATCAACAAATTTCTTAGCCCGTGACGCGTGTTGAGACTCTAAGCCAGCGCAAATAATCACGTCGAACCTTTGGAGTGAAGGTAAATCGTCACGGACGCATGTCTGCAGGACATTGAGAACAGCAAGTGTAAGAGCTCGACACTTTGCACAGGTTAGCTTATGCCTCAACAGTAAGTTGTCATCCAGCACTTACCGCAGTTAAAATACGACTATCCACACCATGCTTGAAATCAAATTTAGATGCACCATCCTCAATCCAAGGCTTCAAGGAAGATTGTAAGGTTTCAAGAAGCTGTGAGCGAAAGTGAGGTGCACCAGAGCCCAGAAAAGACGTCAATGACTCGATGAACCCTGCGAGACCATGGGATTCCGAGACACTGAAGCCGTCGTACGCCAGGCTCAATGTTCTCCCAATTGATTCAGTGAGTTTGTATGGGAACGGCGGGGGGCTCGGCTGCTGGGCGACGGTGTGACCGTTTCCTACGCTGTTTCCCTGGAGAAAAGGAACCGACAAAGACTGGCTCAACAGAGATGCCGAAGGCAGGTAAGTGTCTTGAACTGAAAGATTCATCAGGCATACGGCCAAAGGCTCTATGATAAGAGCAGGCAGACCTTGATCTCCTTTCTCTGTTCTGGCTACTCGCATGAACGAACCAAGCAAGTGTGACCATTCTTGGAACACATTGTGAGGTTTTAGTCCACAAGCGAGGATTTTGTTGACGTTCTCATAGTCGCGGGAAACAGAGCCATCACGCTCCCGAGCAGACTCCACTGGGAATGATTGTAAGGCATCAGCAGCGGCTCGCGCACTAGCTTTCCAGACCACCTCGGATAGTGGAGACGGGCGGGAAACATATGTCGAGTCTGCAATGCTCAAATCAGCGCACTGCTGTAGGAGTTCGAGGCGAGATCCGCGAGATATTCTTCCTTTGCACGAAGCTTGAATTATTCCTTCAACCAGACGGACATAAGCCAAGGTCGGCGTTGATGACACCGGATTGGCGCTAATTGTTCGGAGAAGGTAGAGAAAAGGGGTATTGAGATTTGTGCCAGCATTAGGATTGCGGTGGGTGGGAGTGTTGGAAGTTTGAAAAGTACCGTCCGAAGTCTTAAGTAGCAGTCTTTCTGTGAATGGAATGCTTCCAAGCGAGGAGATCATCGTTGTTGATAGGAATCGGAACCGTTCGAAAAAAGCGTCTAACTCTCCATCTCCCGAGGCATTCAATGAAGCAGGGCCGGCATGCCAGAGGCGAGTGAACAGCCCGAGAACACTGGCAACAGCTTGCATGGATTCCGTGGAAGGCGTTATCTCCTTACTAGAGGCCAAAGACAGCGCACTTGAAAGATTGCTCCAAGCACGAGCAATGTTCGATTTCTCAATCTCATTCACATCCCAGACGGACGCCTTGAGCAGAGACTCAAAAACCTTCAAAATCACTGAGACTCTTGAACGGACCCATTTTGAATCAATCGAGGGAAGTTCTTCGGCTTCGATCTTATTTGGGTCGTTGATGCGATTCTCTGTCCATATTTTGGCCTGTGGACTCCAAAGCAGGGCTGCTAACACACCTGCTTCACTGTCACTCAGGGATGAAATAGATGAAAAGATGGACGCAGATGGAACAGCGATGTATTCCTCCCAAATGATGTCGAGATGGTTGGGGAGAAGCGAGGGGCGGAAGGCGTAATAGAGTAAGTTGTAGTAGCTACTCAGGGCAAGTTGAGTAGATGCTGATCCTGATTTATCAGACTTTCTCCGTTCCAATTGGGAGAAAATCGGTTTGCCTAGCATCTTGACCAAAGACGGACTGGTTTTTTCGTTGGGACTGACCGCAAAAACGAATCGATTCCAACCCAGGATGGCCTGAGCTTTGATGGAAGGCTCACTGCAATTAAAGCATTTCTGAAGAACAAGAACCCATTCTTTGAAGTGCTCCCACTGTTCTAAATTCGAACCTTTGCTCCTCATAAGTAGAACAATAATACTCCAAATTTGAGGAACATGAATACCAGTCTCTGTAGAGGCCATCATCCGAGACATACGCTCACGTACCTCGTTCACAAGCTTTCGGTCTTTTTCCAGTGGTCGATCAAAAAGCTCTCGAAGGTTCTTGGAAAGCGACTGATTTGGACCAGCAGCGGAAGCTACCTGGAAACCAAGGGAAATAGCTTTTGATCTGTTGTCTTTCATGGGATGAAGGAGCCCGAAAACCAAATTCTCTGCCCACAGTGAAGAGCGAGAGACGAATGTGGACTTAGATTGACTGAGGAGGCGCTGGTAGATGGTCAAACGGTGCAAAGCGATCGCTTTGCCACTGACATGATTGCTGATTTCTTCCAGTGCTGTGAGTAACCGTACGACACGGGCATTGGTCATTACTCGGGGGCCAAAATTCTGCGCGGAAAGAATGGACATGTAGTGTGTCAAAACAGACTTTGGAACCTTGGCATCTTGCAGGCAAGTGGTGGAGTGCTCCACAAGGAAAACTTTGAACTCTTCCGGCAACATGGGCGATACACCTGAGTGCCATACCAGGGCAGCCGATAGCTTCAGAGCTTGGTTGGCAAGATTGATATCCAAGGGCGCACCACTACTCAAATCGCGGTTCACATCACGTTGTATAAAATCGGTGATCAGGCTCAATTTCTCAGTGATATCCTTCGCGGTTGGTAACGAATCATATGTACGGAGCGCATTGAAAAACTGCATGTATGCATCGAGGCGAGAGGTGATAGACTCTCCTGCCAGTTGCTGGATGACGGATTCGAGGAGCATGGCGAAAGAATCAGAGGTGAACGGATCGAATTTCGGCGACCATACGGGTATCGGGGAATTAGATTCCTTCAAAATAGACTTGTACGGACTGTCCCGAGGCTTCGGCTCTTTTAGCTTGAACGGGCTATCCTTGGGTCTGAGGTTTGTCAATGGGCCCGACGGAAGGTCAATTGTGGTATGTAGCCATGGTGACCAGGTCACTCGTTTGGAGGCGCGGCTGGATGGGGGGGCTCTCGAGGAATTGGTGGTTTGTGGTGTTGCTGTGATGTCTTGGGATGGGGTATCGGTTTCGTCCTGATCAATGCGTGAACCAGGCCTTGGAGGTGTGGGTGGGCGAGCAGGAAGAGGGCCAAGCATCTCCACCATGGTTCAAGATGGGAGGAAAGGAGGAAAAAGGAGCGCAATGGAAGAGACAAAGACCATTTCTCGGCGTGGAATCGTGAAATGATCAAGATTGGGTGGTCCTCCCATGCGATGAAAGGTTGCGGGTACAAGGCTAGTTAAAGTGAAAACTGGTCTCCGGACGCGCCTGTCGCGGATTCGCGGGATCGCGTAAAGTGCCCGCGCGATCTACCCGCCTCAGGCACTCAGTCACGCTACACCGTCTCCGTGAATTACGCGATGCGGTTTAGCGTACTTATTTCACCTTGTATCGTACCGGAGTTTCAGTATATGGTCCTTGTCGATGCCATTGCCTTTCTCTCTGAAATCACCCCACTCTTCGCTTGCAATGAGCTGCTTTCCAGTATTTGACATCCATTCTTTTCTGGAACTTATGGGTCTACGGCATCAAGGCTTATTGTATGACTACGAAGTGGCTGAATAGCCGATATCTAGCTACTTTGCCCATCCACAATGGATGCCGGCGCATTTGGGGTAGGTGATATATCAGCACAGGCTAAGCCCGGGCTCTCTGGATTTATTGCATTCTTCCCTCTGCAATGATGGGTTTTTAAGTCACTAAATGGGTTCTCAAGTGATTAGAATCCTTCCCCCTTGTCTCGCGTCATAGTCTCTTCGATCTTATATAGTTGGATCTGTGCCATAGTAGCAAGTTACTAACCGTCTCATGAGGGTATTCTGAAGCTTGGGGGATGGAAACCACCGAATCAACTCAATAATTTGAAATTTGCAAACATTTGTGGCCACATTGCTGTTAACGCAGAAGTCGGATAATCTGGGGCAACTCGGTTGTGCTACTAAAGCCAGCATCGGGGGCACGAGCAATCACTTTGAAGGACTAGAGCCAGGAATCAAATACACACCACAACAGTTGCGCGATGGCTGCCGCCATTTGGCTAGCCAGGCGCGGCAACCTCGTCTGCGAGAAAATCGGCAGAATTTTTCTTCCAAATCAATTCAGCACGTCGGCGCAAGCTCCTCTGTATTCGGCATATACCTGCCAACTACGGATGGCCCCAGAGAATTGTAGGGTACTAATGTACCATTTAATCAATATATAGGTGAGTAGATACACAAATTGATGAGTTTTTGGTCCACGTGGGGCAAGGATAAATAATAAAAAGAATAAAATTTTTGGTTTCTTCACGAATACGAGAACGTGTTTGTAGGGATATAGTACTTGCCCGCGTGGGTGGAGGCCTACACAAGTGGGGTTCCGGCCCGGCACCTCATTATGATGGACCTCTGTCTTCACCCCCCGAACTTGCTCACCTCCTCTTCCCTGCGCTAATCTGCGGACAGTGTCGCAAGATTCTACCCGCTGATGCTCTAACTCCCGGGACCCTTTTGAATTTCATTTTCTTGCAAGTTTGGCACTGTTAGCCAAGTTATATCGTCCGCGCGACCGTCTTGATCTTTCGGCCCAGGAAACAATGGCTTTTCACCAGCTGCACGGCGCAGGTATGCAGGCGACCAGGCCTAGCCAAATGGTCAATTTTATCGCAAGGAATGTTTCTGACGATTCCTGTATAGCTAAGCTGCAGGAAGTCACCCAATTACTGGGCTCCCTCGAAAAAGACTTGGAGGAAAAGCAGTTGACACCGTCGCGTGAGTTTCCGTCCGTGCCTACCCCTGGCAACAGATCGATCATGACATACTGATATAAGAGTGACTCGTCGATATACAGAAAAGGTCAATACTCTTCTCCAGCTCCGTCAACATGGTACTAGCCCCGCCAATGCCGACCCGATATACTCCAGCAAGGTACGATTTACCAAAATCGCATGAGATTGGGTGTTCCCTGTGATCTGATGACTTAGACAGGGTATTGGAATTCTGGTACAATATGGGGTGCAAGGAGAGACAGCCGACGTGTGTCGTGCTGCCCTGAGATGTGTCGCAAATGCTCTACTGCTCGATGCGAACATGCGCCAGGTCTTTGTGGACACAGGTTATGGAGGCAAGTTGGCTGAAAGGCTCAAGGTACGTCTACCCCTCCTTTGTTGGACCGTATGGTAAGGGAATTCCTGTTAATGAACGCCTAGGTTGACAACTCCGAAGATGAAATGATCGCTAGCAGAATTCTCTTCCTATCAACTTATAACACCACCATGGATTTCGATGAGTTGATCAAGAACCATTCACTGGGGGACAATGTTAATTATGTACGATCCCTCAAGTCAGCTTGAGTTCTAGACTACTGATCAGTATGAACAGCAACTCACTCGACACGCAAAACAATTCCCCAAGTCCGGACGAGAGCCACTGTCACAAATGGATGAATTGGCTCTCACTGATACACTCAAACTGATTTTCAACATTTCAAAGCTTTATGACCTTGGGGCCGCCTTTTCGCCGTGCATCCCTCATATCCTGAAGATCATTAGCCGCATTGACATATCATCAAAGCCGTTAGAAGGCCTGACCAGCCAGCTTATTAACTCACTCTCCGTGCTTGACCTGGAGGGGAAAAAGGGCGAGAGTATCGAGAAAACCTCGTTGTTCCCCTCATTCAACCAGAACTGTAATGTGGACAAACTGATCAGCATCCTTGATCAGGCGGTCTCTACATACAGTAATGTGGAGCTGGAGGAGAAAGCTGTGCCATTATTGCATACCCTAATCATCACTTACGAGCTTGCTCCTGATGAACAGCGCAAGCACATGGAATCGCTACTCCTGCCAGAGGACGGCGATCGCAGCGAGCCCATCGGACGCTCCGATACTCTTCCATCCCGGCTCCTGAAACTTTCGACAGGCCCATACCCAAACCTCAAAACCGGAATCTCTGAACTGATGTTTGTTCTAGCTGGGAGGGATGCTGAGAACCTCACCCGGAAGATCGGCTATGGATTTGCATCGGGCTTTTTGGCATCTCGAGGGATGGAGATCCCACAGAGTGCCAGTGAGGTCTTTGCAGACGACGCCAACGGTCTCGATGATAGTGTCAACCCTATCACTGGACAGCGATGGGCTGCAGAGCCGAAGGATTCTGGCCCACCTATGACCATGGAAGAGAAAGAAAGAGAAGCAGAGAGACTATTCGTACTCTTTGAAAGAGCGAAGGCTAACGGTCTTCTGAAAGTGGAGAACCCTGTGACCCAGGCCTTCCACGAAGGAAGGTTCGAAGAATTGCCAGACGACGCTGACAGCGATTGAAGGGCTTCTTATGATTTGTCGCCCCAACTATGTACATTCCACACAAGGTCTTTATACCCATACATGCACGTTATAGATTGCATGGAATGCTGTGCATTCATGCCGAGCAATTGGCCAACATAGGCAAGATTTACATTTCTTTGTAGACTTCCCGCCTTGCATATCTGAATGTATTGTAAACTCGTAGGCGGGGAGACAATGACGTTATGTTGGATTGGCCGGCAGTATCGCTCTCCGCCCTCCGAAAAATTGTTCGCGGGGCAGAGCAGTCACTTTCCACCCCCCACTCGACTTGTCTCCATTGCACGACTTTTATTCCAATTAGCTTGAAGCCACCTTGTTAAAACAATACCGCCAAGATGTCGAAGGCTTTTGATCCCGAGCACCCTGAAAACCTGGATGACGTATGTTTCCGATTTACGTCCGACAATGTACAAGACGCCATTCGCTGACCAATTCGCAGATGGAGAAGCAGTTCGCCGTGAAAGGTCCGTCGAAAACCGCACTAAATTCCCCCCGATCGGTCCACTGAGCCTGCTTTTTTTTTTATTGAACGGCTACTGACATTGGGGCCTTGAAATAGCTGTCGAACACTTGATGACATACTGGTCGATTCTCGAGAAGGTCAAGGGCTCGCAGCTCCGCCTGACCAAGATGGACGATGAGATCTATGAATCCTTCACCAAGGAGTTCCCCGAATTCGACCCCGCTGGAACTCTCAACGAGGACGAGATGAAGAGCAAGGCTGGCAAGGAGAAGTGGCGCAACTGGATCAACCAGTTTGAGAAGAAGATCGACGACTTCAACTTCGGCACAATTGTTCGCACTCGGGCTGATGCCGAGTATGATCAAGATACCACCGTTTTCGGCGTCCGCATGCAATTTTACGCCGTTGAGATTGCTCGTAACCGCGCCGGCCTCAACGACTGGATCTACGAGCGCTCCCAGAAGGCTAGCGCATGATCGACCATTTGCATGTTAGACAGCATTGCCATGACACCACACGAACGAGACTTGGTGAAGGGGTTACTTAACATATATTTTCTCCACGCGATCACTCTACGCTATCCCTTATTCTCTGCATGGCTATGCCAAGTTCGACTCCATATCCCGGCTGTTAGACCGACGGCATGTGCCTGCTCCTTTGTGACTTGCCTGAACGAACCATGAATTCGCGGATGTGGCCACACTGAAGAAAGTATATCATGGGACTTGTCATTTTCGCCAGTCAAGTAGTTAGTGGCCACAGGAAACAAGTTATTTTGGACTTTGATAAATTGTTCTCACTCGGTGGATTGCGGATTGGAGTGGGCTTCGTGTTTAGAAGTCTTGTGAATATTGGCGATATACCCCAAAATGAATGGCACTATTTTATCTTTGACCTCAAATCTTATTGATGAGTAGTATTTTCGTTATCTGACAAATCTGTGTTCCGCTCTTTATTGCCGTACACCGGCGTTTCACCCCATGCATCCGAAGTTTTGGGGTGCAAATAGTCCACTCTTAGTATTGTTCCCCTTGTCACAATGGAGTTCTTAGAACGTTGACGCCACACTCTTGGCTTTCGACCTTTCGAAACTCTTCCGATCTGTACAAGACTAATAAGTCTTGGGTGTTTGTTCTACATTTTGTTCATCACTACCAGTGACTTGTTAGCAATGCCTCACAACCATACAACGAGTGATCAGGATGGGGATTCAGAGCAAAACGAGCCTGGTCCTCGTCTAGAAACCAGCTGGAAGACCCTTTTCAGCTTCACATCACGAAAGCATTTACCAGTCCTAATCACTGGATCAATCTTCGCTCTCTTTGCGGGCTGTGTGACCCCCATTCTGGCAGTCCTTCTAGGGAATGTGTTTGATGCCTTTACATCATTTGGAGCTAGACAGACAGATGCGGGGGCATTGCGCTCAAAGATTGCGACAAACTGTCTAGGAATGGTAGGGTTAGGAGCTGCCGGTTGGTTTCTGAACGGTGCGTATTTCATGATTTTTGTTGCTTTTGGGGAGTTTCAGGCTGCGAGCATCCGTCAAAAGGTTTTTGTGGAGCTTCTGAAACGAGATATCAAATGGTTTGAGGCGCAGCAAGAAGGATCTGGGGCATTTTTGTCGGGTATCCAAGCGTGAGACCTCCTTGTCGGTTGTTGTTGGCCCTGTATGCTAACAGAATTCGATAGCCATATTCATGATCTGCAGATGGCAACCTCTCAACCTTTTGGCCTCCTACTACAATATGCTTGTCGGTCAGTGGCTTCATTAATATTGGCCTTGGTGATCTCTTGGAGACTTTCTCTTGTCACCCTTGCGGGAATTCCCATATTTTCTGCGGTCATCGCCTACCTCTCGACTCGAATGAACCCCAGTATCTCGGCACAGCAAAACGAACTTAAGTATGCCTCCAAAATCGCAAACAATGCCATTTCTTCCATCGACACGGTCAAATGTCTGAACAGTCAAGCGTTCGAGTGGCAAAGCTTCGCCAGTCGGATTGAGCAGTCTGCGATCCACTATCTGCGACAAGCGCGCTTAAACTCTTTTCAAATTGCACTCATACGATGGATGATGTTTGGGATGTTTGTTCAGGGCTTTTGGTACGGCAGTAGTCTTGCGCGTGCTGGAATTCTATCATCAGGCGACGTCATCACAACATTCTGGGCCTGTACAACCGCCGCTCAGTCAATCGAGCAGGTCCTTCCTCAGATGATTGTTATGGAAAAGGGAAAGGTAGCAAGTACAAATTTGAAGAAACTGATGCAAAAGTCAGTAAAGGATGATTTCCACAGTGAAATCAAGGGCACTATCTACCCCCGCCGCTGCGATGGTGATATTGAAGTCAACAACGTATCGTTTTGCTATCCATCACAGCCAGAAACATGTGTTTTGAGCTCTTCAACATTATTCTTTCCTGCCGGAGACACAACATTTGTGATAGGAAAAAGTGGATCAGGCAAAAGTACTCTTGGTCAGTTGATAATGCGATTTTATTCCCCAACATCGGGAGAAATCCTTATTGATGGACACAAAGCCGACTCACTAAGTATTGACTGGATTCGAAATAATGTCACTCTGCTCGAACAAAAGTCGATTTTATTCAATGATTCAGTCCTGAAGAACATTAAGTTCGGGAGTCTGGATTCTGAGTCAATTTCCAGGACAGACATCGAAGATTCCATTGAACTAGCTATGCTGGGGAACATGATTGAAGGTTTACCAAGAGGTATTGATACTTCCGTTGGTCCTGGGGGGAGCTTTCTAAGTGGAGGTCAAAGGCAAAGAGTGGCAATCGCTAGAGCTAAGCTGCGCGACACAGCAATACTGATCCTGGATGAGCCAACCAGTGCCTTGGACAATATCAACCGTGTAGCTGTCATGAAAGCAATACGCCAATGGCGCCAAGGAAAAACAACAATCATCATCACGCATGACATGTCACAAATCCTAGAAGACGATTTTGTTTACATCCTGGAGCACGGATCCATTACGCATTCCGGATTCAGAAAACACCTTGATAACCGCGCGGGATGTGAAAAGTACTTTCCCTCAGCTATGAGACTTGACCTTGAGAAAGAAGATCTGGGAATTGAAAGTGATAAAACAAAATACATCTCATCCGGGGAGTCGACCCTTGGCAGCCTACGTATGCCTAAAAGAGTACGCCATAATCGGAACTCATCTTGGGCACAACATCACCTTCCTCCAGGATTTCGGTCAAGCACATATGGGATGGCAGTTCAGAGGCATTCCTTTCACGCAAATGCTCTACCGGACGGCTTAGAAGGTTCAGAGACGCCGCAATCTATGTCATGTCTTCCTTTTAGCAGCTCGACTCCAGATCTCACTTCACCCTTGTCACCTACATACGGTGAGATCACAGGAAAAGATGTGGAAATGGTCGAAATGTCCAGTCCGCGGACAGAAATGGAAGACTCGGTGCAATATGTCTCCCCCAGCTCAATACAATATCTCGGTTCAAGATATGTAAGCCGACTTAGCCATCGACGCAAGTCATCGAAACCAAAGGAAGAAAGCAAAGGTGACCCGCCCTCTTTGGCTCACATAATGGGCACAGTTATGCCAAGCCTGAATGCAAAGCAAAGACTCATCATTCTTGTGGGAGTTTCATCGGCTTTGGCCCATGCAAGTGCAACACCTGTGTTTTCATACTGCCTGTCGCAATTAATCGGAACTTTCTATGCGGGCAAAGACAGCGCAAATTTAGCCAGGAAATGGTCTCTCGCTGTCCTGGGTGTATCCTGTGGAGACGGGTTGTCCTCATTTTTCATGCACTATTTCCTGGAATTCTGTGCCGAGGCATGGTTGGACACACTACGCGGGAAAGCATTTGAACGCATTCTTGGACAGTCAAAAGCATGGTTTGAAAAGGATGGACATGGTTCATCCAGGCTTGCATCCTATCTTGACCAGAATGGAGAAGACATGCGTAATCTACTGGGTCGCTTTGCTGGGTTTTTCATAGTTGCAGCTGCCATTATGATCATGGCGGTTATTTGGAGTTTGGTCGTTTGCTGGAAGCTGATTGTGGTGGCCCTTGCAACCGGTCCGTTCATTTACGCCATCACGCGCGGATTTGAAGGAACTAATGGCGTATGGGAGAAGAGATGTAATGAAGCAAGCGGTGTGGCAACAGACATCTTCACTGAGACTTTTTCGGAGATTCAAACTGTTCGATCACTGAGGCTTGAGGGACACTTCGCAAAAAAGCACAGCGATGTCGTGACTAGCTGTTTGAAGATTGGGCTGAAGCGTGCCATCTACACTGGCTTGCTATTCGGGATGGTGGAATCAACGGTCATGTTTGCCTGTGGTGAGCATTAACTTATGGTCCAGAGAAAGATTTATGACTAACATATTTCAGCTCTGATCTTCTACTATGGAGCAATTCTCTCCGCCCATGAGTTCGCGGTGGATGATGTCGTCCAAGTGTTCTCTCTGCTGCTTTTCAGTATTGGATACGCAGCGCAGATACTATCATGGAGTTCGTTTAGCTTCTTCTCTGACGTGATCTTAAGCATTGCTGACCTTGCCTACAGTTCCTCAAATCAACACATCAAGGGATATAGCCACTCGTCTACTTGAATTATCAAATCTTCCTGAATTTGGATCACATGAATACCGCGGCTCCCTAATAATCTCTAACTTGACGCCAATCAAGCTGACCAATGTTTTCTTCCGATATCCCTCAAGACCAGACACTATGGTGTTGAAAAATGTTTCTATGGAAATCTCACAGAACACCTGTACAGCCATCGTTGGTCGATCCGGATCTGGCAAGTCAACCATTGCATCCTTGTTGTTAGCATTATATGCCTGCCCAGAATCTCGCTTCGGGGAACCCACAATAACACTGGGAGGGGAAGCCATATCACGGTTACATGTTCCTACCCTACGTTCCCAGATCGCCATTGTATCACAGCAACCAACCATTTTCCCAGCAACCATCTACGCTAACATTAGTTATGGCATTGATCTCCAATCCCCAATGACCTCGATGGATAGTGTCCGTGCTGCCGCAAGAGCAGCCGGAATTGACGATTTCATCACCTCGCTTCCCAGAGGATACTGGACCGTGATCGGTGATGGGGGTATCGGCCTTTCTGGAGGCCAGGAACAACGCATAGTCATTGTCCGTGCTTTGCTACGCCACCCTCAGATCCTTATCTTGGATGAAGCTACATCTGGTCTTGATCCAGCAGGTGCGGAAATTGTTCGTCAAACTATTCAACATCTAGTGTCTATGCGTCCAGATTTGACGGTTATCATTATCACCCATGCCAAGGAAATGATCGAGATAGCAGACCATGTCATTGTGCTTGACAAGGGAGTTGTGCTAGAAGATGGTTCATATCAGGTGCTCGCACAGCGAGTGGGTGGCAAATTGTACGAATTGATCAACGATCCCGAGGACGGAGCATAGATAAGCCTGTAGACTTCGAATGCAGATTTCCAAGGTCCCCATTGATTTGCATTGCATACAACCTTTAATTCTATATTATCAGGAATGCATCGGGAATACTTGCCTATGTACTGGATTTCCTTTGACGATTCTTGGTTTCCTTTTCCGGAGTAGTGCTCACCCCCTCGCCGCTTTAACTCACCGAGCAGATCTGAGCACGGCCTTTGGCTTATTGAGCCGGGCCTAAGTAACTTAGTTAGTTAGACTGATCGGCTTACTTAGGCTTCGGCACATGGGGTTGAGGTTGGGGTTGGGGTGGGGTGGGGTTAAAATGGGGCCGGTAACCCCAATGGGGCCCCATTTGCCCCATTTTTATGGGTCTAAATTTATGTGTATTTCTCATAAAGTATGCAGAAAAATTGAGATAAGAGTTTGCAGCGAGGGTTGCCAACAGAAGATCTCGCTCCTCCCCAGCATGACTTCGTATTCGCTGTCTTGGCGTATGCGGTCTTGGTCTTGGCTTATGCCCTATTTCTTGGCGGAATACCGGGAGGATGACGATATCCCAAAGCTGGCTAAAGTACCGTGGTCCTTATCAAAAGGTTTACTAAAACATAGTTGCCGGAAGTGCATGACTTGTATGGCGTATGTTTTCAGTATGTAGTTAACTTCATCTTCCTTTCTTACGTAACTTAATATAAGATTAGTAGTATAACTGGTAGTTCAAAGAGGCGAGAAGAAAGAAACCCTACCTCCTAATGTTAGATGTTTCATCTATACTACTAAGTCAAAAATCCTATAAATCCTAGTTATTCAAGGATAAGAATGGGGATCAAGCGTCTCAGCTCATATAATCTTGGAAGACGTTCTGGTATCATTACTGTCAAATGAGTGTTAATGATAATAGGAAAAATACTCCGTGAACTTCGTATCTTTGAATAAAGAACTTTTGGTCAGTTAACGCCAATCAAAGTCTAATTACAATTTTGCAACGTCATCTCGTTATCCCGCTAGATCATCCCTTAAAATTTAAGTTTGCGTATTCACTGCCTAGGTACCATTTATCGCCTAACAAAGGAACATATCTACCGGTACAAACCTCACTACTTTTATGGTAGCTACCTAGAAGTCTAGGTGTACTCGAACAGCTACCCTGCAGATCCTCGCCCCGCTTTTGAAATTGAGTTTGCCTAGAGCCGTCGATCCCGATCAATGTAATTCCACATGATAGTCGAAAGCTTTTTAGAATGGCAAGGTCCAGTGGTCATGTTCAATAGAAAGCTATTTGGCTGGTTGAGCACTTAAGATATTGTAAGCTCATCTCAGAATAGTCTCTTTAGTCGGCCCAAGCTAGCCGAGCAGGGAGTATAGGTTATATTGGTGATTCATCCTAATCAAAATAAGACATCCTCGTATTCCATGCCATAGAAGAAAGACGTAGAACCTACTTCATGAACTATCTATACACTCCATTAGTATTTCGCTAGGTTTATCTCAAAATGGCTACACCATGCTAAGATACGATCCCATTTCCCCTACTATTCTAGCAATCCGTGACAAAAACAACCGAACATCTATTATTAGAAAACAAGGGTTTCTAACTAGATAATCACATTAATCAATGAATAGACCAACCGATCTCCCTCTATTTAACAACCTCAGTTACACGTCCCGCAGTGGCTCGCTAGTTAATCGCATACCGCGCAAACCGCGGACTCAATAGATTCTATAATAAGAAATATTTTAAAGTATTCAACTCCCAATGGCACCTATTGAATTCTAGACTATAGTCGATTAAAGCCTTATGATGTCAAGTCTAGTCTAGAATGAGTCGAAAAATCCCAGATGATCTAAATGGCAGTTTTAACATTATTGCTTTTGCCACGTGAAATTACTATAAAAATCTAAGAGGTCTATACAGTCCTACACTGCTTATAAGTATCAATCAAAGATTATCGAACACTGATCTATAAATTTTGGAGGAATTCAACAGAGCTCCTATACTTTTAATATGAAGTCCACACTCTATATCCTTACTGCTCTTCTTCCTCTTGCTGCAGAGCTGGCAGCAGCAAGCCTAGCTATAGATTCGAATGTTGAATTTGTTAGTAAGAGGGCAGATTCTGATAACCTAGACGAGCCGGGTATCGAGCCTAGTATCGACCTCGACATCGAGCGTCGCTTCCAGGCCGACATTCGTCAAACTGGGGGAAATAATCAAGCTGGCAATGGTCAAGCTGGCAACAGTCAAGCTGGCAACGGTCAAGCTGGCAACGGTCAAGCTGGCAACGGTCAAGCTGGCAACGGTCAATCCGGCAATGGAAGACCTGGTAACGGCAAAGTAGACGGTGCTGCTGCTGCTGCCGCTGCTGCTGCCGCCGCCTCAGGTGCTAGTGGAAAGGATGCCGCCGCCGCCGCCGCTGCTGCTGCCGCTTCTGGTGGCGGTAAAGGAGGAGAGGCCGCCGCCGCCGCCGCTTCCGCCGCCGCTAGCGGTGGTGGTAGTGGAAAGAATGTTGCCGTCTCTGCCGCCGCCGCCGCCGCCGCCGCCAATGGCGGTAGTGGAGGGGATGCTGCCGCTGCTGCTGCTGCTGCTGCCGCCGCCGCGGGTGGTGGCGGAGGGAGTGCCGCTGCTGCTGCTGCTTCTGCCGCCGCCTCCGCTGGCGCTAGTGGAGGGGAAGTCGTAACTGTATCTGTTGCCGCGTCTGTCGCTGCAGCTGGTGGTAGTGGAAAAGATGTCGCCACTGCTGCTACTGCTGCTGCTGCCGCCTCTGGTGCTAGTGATCGCGCTGCCAAAGCTGCTTCCGAAGCTGCCGCCGCTAGTGCTAGTGGAAGGGAAGTCGCTATCGCTGCAACCAATTGTTTTGGCTCTGGCTCTGTCTCTGGTGGAAAAGATAACTGTCGGATCTCTGAACCATTCTGGTACTACAAGCGCCCGATCCGCTCAAGCACTCGTGTTGGCCGAGCTCAACGTGGGTCTCGCTTCCAATCATCGTGCAGACAGCGGTGAGTTTTAAATAGCCTACTTTATTATAGGTGAGAACTTACACTGACCTCATAAGGGACTGGTACAAAACGCCACTAGGATGGACCAGAAAGGAGAATAAGCCCAAAGGCTGCCGTAAGTTTTTCTTACCTTCCCTAGCTCTTAGTCGCCGAATAGTTATGCTTATAATTCTCCAGGTGTATCAAACAATCGATGCTAATGTTTCTGCCCGTTTTATGACGACTGCTATGAATAAGCATCCCACTAACGCTTTTTGGTGGTGGCTTTTGAGGGATCGAATCTGGTTACTAATTGATCTAGATCTGATCTGACACTTGATTGATTTCTTTGATTTTAATCTTCCTTGGAGAAGTAAAACTATTGAGAACTGATTCTTATTGCTTTCCAGGTCTTTTTACTTCTATAATTTTGCTATTCAAATTTAAGTGGTTTCTCAAGTATGAGACATTTGGCAAGATATGATATTTGTACTATATGCTGCCGAATGTAAAGGATAGACTATGATGCCGTCATCTCTGGTCTCATGAGATGAGGGGTCACGAGTCATAGTCACCAAGGAATCATCTAAGGGGTGATCAAACCCCGCTTTCCCGCCGATTCTATCAAGAATCAGTGTTAAAACAGTACCAAGAACACAATCAATGATCGAGTCATCTAGCTTATGTGTCAGTTCACGTAATCAGGGCGGAAAATTCAACCAATAGGGATCCGTTCGAGTGTATATAGCTATCCCTCTATTCTTCTACCTATGTGCCCACACTTTAACGTGTGTGCTGAAAATCATGTGATCTAGCAGCTTACATCATCTAATATACTAATAACTAGATACAGCCCACTTCCCATGACCCCCACATATATGCCTCTCTTCACGCCGAACGTTCTTATCAGCCTCAAACATCGACGTCATTGCATCTCTCAATTTCAAAATTCAGAATTGCAGTAATGTCTAAGCCAAGCATAATATTTGCACCGGGTGCCTGGTATCCGCCAACCGCGTTCGACCCCCTCATCTCCAAGCTAGCCGGAGCCGGATATAACTGCTACACCTGCGCATTCCCATCGATCCAAGAAGCACTAACCACCAAGGACCTGAAACCAGACATTGAGACGGTTCGGTCGCTCGTGCAGCAGGAAGCAGAAGCGGGCCGTGATGTTCTTATCGTTTCGCATAGCTGGTCCGGCGTGCCGGTGAACAGTGGTCTGGATGGGCTGAGCAAGGCGGAGCGTGAACGGGAAGGCAAGAAAGGCGGTGTTGTACGGCTGGTCTTCATTTCGGCTTTCATACCCGAGATCGGCGAGAGCCTCATTAGTGCTTTGGGTGGCAAGGCACCTGATTGGCATTTGCATGATGTAAGTGGCTATAATGCGCGGGGTCTGCAGATCCTCGGTTGCCCTCGAATTTCATGCGTCACGTAAGAGGGTATTGATATGGAATGCAGGTTGAAACCGACACAGTTACCGCTGGCGACCCCGTTGGATATTTCTTCCACGATGTACCTGATGGAGAAGAGTGGGCTAAGAAACTTGGGCCGCATTCTTGGTTTACGAAGCGCATGCCTGCGTCTAGCGCAGCATACCTTACTATCCCATCTTCGTATCTGCTGTGTGAGCATGACAAGGCGATTCCACTGGCTGCGCAGCAGTGGATGGTCGATCGGGCACGGGAAAAGGGCGCGCTAATGGAGACCGAGACTATTGCAACGGGGCATACTCCTTGGCTGGTATTAACAGATGAGGTTGCCACTTATATTCGGAGACAGGCGGGTGAAGATATCTGAAGGTGGCCCGCAAACCTCTTAAACACAAAATGCCTTGGAAGCTCCAAATCCAAACGTCGAAGCTCAAGTATCGATATTCATAGGGCTGCTGCCAACGGTCGTGGAAACATACGGAAGCTAAAACTACTACGGAGAGAAAAAGTATATACAAACTCCATTCGTCCTATAACACACGAGAAACACTACATGAGCCCTGAACTGCGAAAACTAACAATCATTTGCTGTGGGACAGTCTGCGAACAAACTTCTTCAGATTGCGAAGCACGCCTTGCTTCTGATTGACCTGTGGAGAAGATTTTGTAGCGACCTTCTTGTTGGTGGATTCCTTAGTCGAGTTGCTGCTGAGGGGACCACCGACAGTGACAGTCAAAAGTTTTGGACTGCCATCAGAAACACTCCCAGATTGATCCACCCCACCTGACGGACCCACATCATCGTAGGGAAATGCATACCCCCTACCATCGAGTGCAGTTGCATGACAGATACGCGCATAATGATTAGTGATCGAGTTCGAGTAGTAGTTACTCACAACTTCACCGTCTGGCTGATTTGTATCAATCAGCAAGGTAGACCGATTAAACGCGGCAGCCAGTCTGGCAGTGATAGCATCTTTGGTGCTATCTCCAGACACGGCAAAGCTACCGGAGCTGTTGCTGAAGATAGCAGCGGAGGTGGGTTGAGCGTAACTGATGCTGCCGGATGAGAAATTCAGTGTGCCGTTTGAAACGGTTGCCGTAAGGCTGCCGGCGGACGCTTGAGTGTCGACTGTCAAAGTTTCGCTGGTGTATTTGGACCACACTTGATCGACGTATGAATCGAAGTAGGTGCTGAATAGGCTGCTGTTCAGTGTTATGCCCGTGTTTGGCGAGACGGCACGTAGGTTTGCCCCGCCAGTCGTTATGACCAGTTGGTCCCAGCCTGCGCCATCGGTGTTGTTTTGAGTTTTCAGCGCAGAGCATACCGTATCGAGTGCACCCGCTGGGAGACCTTCGACGGTCTGTGTTGTGCCCGAGGTGTTCTCCAATGCCAGGGCAATGGGCAAACAGAAGAAGTCTACCATACTAATGTTGACGAATAACTCGGCGCTGTTCCAAGTAAACTCGCAAAAGTCCCAGTAGATATCGTAGTTCGGGTCGGATGGATTTGAAGACGAGGGTTCCACGAGTGCTGGACCAGGGTTCAAGTAAAAGGTGAGAGTAGCACCACGCGAGAACCACAGCCGGGCACCAGCTAAATGTGGAATTGTCACCGTCGTCGTAGTGCCTGATGCTCCGAGTGAGATGGCACAGTTCTCAGCCAGGGCAGTGATAGTAGACGACGGCGATGTTGGGTAGTAGGCTGTCTTGCCATCCGACTGTAAAAGAAAAAGCGCATTGCCGTTGTCAATGGCCAGTCCGGTAATATAGGCATAAGCCGTATCCGAGCCAGTGTTGTTGACCAATGCAAAATTCAGTGTCGACATCTTGAATGCAGCTATGGGGTCAAGAAGCCCCAAGAATGCGCGACTGGCTGAAGCGGCTCTTTAAATAGAGTAGGGTAACAGACTTATGCAGAGGATAGGGCCCGCAAGGCTGCAGTAGATCCCAGGAAGTTGCAGACGATTCCTCAGTTCAGGAAGAGACACGAATTATTTGCAAAAAGGTAAGGCCCATACATATAGCATGGCGCACTTTGCTCAAGAAGCTGCCGTTCCTGGACTGGGAATGTAGTAGGGCAGGCTGACAGGGCCTGGTGATGCAGTGTTGCGAAAACTTGAATAATCCCGTAGAGGGGTAAATGTGATAAATCAGAAATCCCATTGGCCCGTTCGAGTGCACAACTAACATGTGTAGTACATTTGTCGATCTTTGCTAGGAATAGGCGAGGCGCCGGGCCCTGAAGTGGGCGAATCCTCTTTAACGACGCCCGCCGCCGCCACATTGCGATCATGCCGTGCGAGCAGATGATCTTACGCGTGGCATTTCCCCACGAGGGATGGCGATGGCTGACAACGCCAGAATGCGGGGACTCATAGATTGAGTAGTTCATGGAAGATGTCGACTAGTATTGGATGAGGGTGATGATCGATAAAACTTTATGTTTGCTTGACTTCTCAGCTTTTCTTTGTGGAGGAGTCTCGGGAGCAATGACGCCTTTCCATGCCAAGACTTGATTAATTTCAATGCAACATGAAATTGCTGCTCATGACAAATCGTATGTTGTTTCTATATCTGCATGACCATTCGGAGAGCTGCCGCATTACTTCTTGGTTTGCGCTCATCTGGAATTGCCTTGGGGTCGGGACAGTCTACTTTAGGAAATTACCCTTGGCTTGGTATACAGCAGCAAGATCCTCGTATCAACCATTCACTGGGGCATGTGGCTTTCTACAGGGCGTACCTGGTTCACAAAGAGAGGGTCAGCGGCCATGTTGTGCAATCCACGCGGGCCAGGGTCTCGGTCGTACAGTTCCATCGGCTCATATTATTGCAGGGATTTGTGCCCACTTCTACCTAGGGTAAGTCGAGTCCCACCTTAGCACGTATGGAAGTAAGAACTTAGAAATGAGTACCAGAAGGGGTCCTTTCCTGGAAATTCTTATTTCTTGCCTGCGTCATACTCAGGGAGCGATATCAATGAAATAGTAGCAAAGGCTTAGTTTGCACGTAGGACCCGTAGCGCTTCGACACTCTGATACCCACGATTCCACGATAGCCATGCAGGCTGAGCTATTATAAACCCAGAAGGTCACAGGGCGCGGCATTCAAAGGTTGTCGTTTTCGTTTTGGTTTGACGATTTGAGATTCTAACAGACTATATTCGGAATATCAACCATGAGAATGGAGAATGGAGCGCACCTGGAGCAGGGAATCATTTGAGAGCTACTGTCCTGTTTCTTCCCGAACATTTTGTTCTTTGTTGACACTTCTCCTACTTCCTGTCCTTTCTGTAGACACAAACTCTTGGTCAGGATCAGATATTGCCATGGTAAATCCGATTTGGTTTTGTGGCATATGCTTTTTCTTCTTGCTCATACAACTCTGCACAACCTATCAAGGACTAGAAACAACTAAAAAAACTCTCGTTCATTTAAGAAGAATTTATGCGATATTGCTGGACAGCGTTGATATTTCCGGCACTGTAGGCGTAAATTCTACAGTGAGAAGAACGCTATTATCGCACGGTCAGAGATAAGGAATGACATTGCTTATCATGTTAGCTTTTGATTGTAACTAAAATTAGGAATTTTTAACGTAATATCGTTGACGGTAAGGCTTCCGGTTCGGGTAGAGATCGGCTCCGGGAGCACAGCCTGAGTTAGTCCGGGTGCCGCCCTGAGCGCTCCCTGAGTACGCCCTGAGCCATCCGGAGCACTCCCTGATAGGCTTCGGCAATGGGCCCCCATTTTTTAAATTCCAGGGCCCAGCCCAACCCAAGAATTTTTTGCTAGGCCCATGGGGGCCCATGGGCCCCCATTTTTGGGCCCATTTAAACGAGGTTAGCGTGGATGCCTGATTTGGCCTGATTTGGCCTGATTTTGGCCTGATTTCTGCCTAACTTTGCCTGATTTTACATATTTTTTGCCAAGACTTTTTCTTTAATTACGTCTGTTCTGGTCTGTATATATATAGTAACCACTTTTCCTCTAATATTCTACCATATCTATTGTAATTATATATAATATAGCTTAATATAAGCTTATTACCCTATATTACCCTATATCACCCTATATTTAGGGTAGGTGGGTATAATATAGGGTGGTAATTTTTGAAGTGGTTGATTTACTGCGCTGATGGGGAAGATATATATATATAGAAGGTGCAGCTTCACCATCTTACCAACCACATATCTAGGTCTCCGCCCTGACCGCCCTTTATATATATAATTTAAACAAAGAATAAGCTATATAATAAGGTAATAACCTTATATATAAGCTTAAAAGCTCTATTTTAACTAGTTTAGATAAGAATTCTATAGAAATACTGGTTGATCAAACTAGTGTTCCTAATAATATAGCGCGCGGGTAAGGCCACTATAGTAATATCCAATTAAGATTATAGGATTAGACCCATATATAATATCCAGCTAATCGGGTTCTAGAAGGTAATATCTTCAAAAATCCTTTCATCTCAGCTCTCTTTCAGCTCTATATACCTAGCATATCAGAATTAGGGTTTCCAAACCCTCTCCAGAGCGATCTAATTGCTCCTTCTAAGTCAATTTCAACGTTTTACCCTACCTAGAGCACCCTACCCACCCTAAGCGACCTATCTACCCTAGGTACTCTACCTGATGGAATTCCGCAGTTTTCCACACCTGAAGCAGGAAATCATGCTATATGGTCCCAATTGAACTATAATAGCTTCCTAAAATAGTAGAGAACTACCCTAAATGGGTTAAAGGTTATTAAACCAGCTTTAAATTGGGCAAAAAAGGGGAATTCGAAGATTTGGTCCTATATTAAGCAGGTTATAGAAGTTTAGACCAGACTACCAAAAGTACACTATATAGTATATAATATACTATTTAACCACCCTAATTAGAGTAATAGAAGCTCTCTTAATAGAACCTTAACTCTCTATCGCCATATCGAGAAATCCTATAAGTCTAGGGTTATTATTATAGTATATCTATAAGAAGGCCTATAGAAGGACTAGAGAATAGATAAATAAGGACTTTAGAACACTTCTATATACTATAGTTCTATATATTATAGAATTAGCTAGAGAAAGGTTAACCTAATATACTTAGGTAACTAATTAGATAAGCTATATAATAGAAGTAGGATTATAGAGAACACCCTTAGAGTTCTCTAGTGATTATATTATTATTAATATTAAGATAACTAGTATACTTCTATACTACTTATATTATTACTCTTATCTAAATCAATCCCTAAGGTATTAGCCTTAATATTATAATTACTTCTTAACTAGGATAGGACTAATAATATAAGAACTCGCGAAGAACGAAATATTATATAATACACGAAACTATATAACACGAAGTGAAGTATTAGATAACCCTATAGAAGAGTAATAATAGGGAACTAGAGTAGGAGAAGACCTTTACCTAGAAGTATAGGCATCCTTAACTAAGGGTATAATCCTAATAGGAGAACCCCCTAATGTAAGCCCTAACCCTAGATAGGTAAATCTTAAGGCTATTTATATCTAAGTAGAACTAATAAAGGACACCACTATAATAGAGTATAATAGAAAATTAGATATATAAGAGGCTATAAAGAACTCTAAGAAAATCATAGACTAGATCTTAAAGAACGCTATAGTAGCTAGGAAGCTAAAAGAGGTTAAAACCCTTTTATAATACTATAAATAAGTAGTAGAAGCTTAGAGAGAGATCGATAAACTTAAAATAGAGGTTATAGAGCGAGAAAATATATATAATACTTATAAAAGAGGATAATCCCTAATATAGTGTCCTATAACTATATTAATTAGATTAAGAATATCTTCCCTAATAACCACTAATAATACCCTACTATAATAAGAGTAGAAGTAGGATAATATACTAATATTAGATATAGAGGAGCTATAAAATAAGCTTAAGATAATAGACCCTAAGAAGAAGATACTAATAATACTAAAATATATTAAACCTTTTATTACTAGTACTATAGAAGAATAGGCCTTATTTAAAAATAGACTTAATATTTACTTTAAATAGTATCTTACCTATTATAAGTTATAATATAGAAAGGTACTCTAAGCTTCTATATTCCTTAAAGGTAAGCTAAGAGTCTAATAGAGAAGATATATTAAAGAAGAGGAGAAGAAAGACCTAGAATAGAAGTTTATCTAGTAAGAATTTAGTAATTAGTATTATAATCTTATTATAGACCTAGTAACCTATTATATAGATATACTATAGTAGTAATATAGTATTAGATAGAGATATAACTAATTAATTATAGATTTCTTTATATATCTAATAAATATCTATATATTATTACTTATATAACTAGAAGAATACTAGTATATATAGAAACTAATAAATATAATAGTGCCTAAGCTATAAGCTAAGCTTATAGATTATCTAGTCTAAGAAGATATATATAAAGCTATATTATAGTATCTATAATCCCTTAAATCTTATATACTAGCTAGAAAAGCGAGTATTAATAAGATAAGAAACCATAAAAAACCTAATTAGAACCTATAGTTTAGGGGTATAGAAAGAACCTATTAACCTAGAGAATATCTATAAATAGATAGATACTTAACCCTATACTCTTGTGATAACGGTAAAGTCTTTATACCGCCCGG
>JACWFT010000009.1:67167-134213 GCA_019775415.1 Penicillium sp. VS I D KN | reverse complement strand
GGGGTTCGATTCCCCCTATCGGAGTTATTTTTCCAAAAGATGTTTGCATCTAACGTATTTGCTACTTCAGAGCCTCCGGGCCATGAGACAATTATCACCAATGCCTGATGGAAATTTGTTTTTGTTCTTGTTTTTTCTTTTTTCTTAATAAAAAAAATTACTCTTCTTTGGAAAATACTTCAGATACACCATGACTTCGTGTTTCGTGAAAAACTCCGTCCTCCCGACTGCAACAAACCTGCAAGGGTCCGCAAGGGTATCAAGGCCACATTAAATGAGATGACATAACCTCATCAGTGTGCGTGGTCCCGCTTCTCTGAATTACAGCAAGATCCCTCCATAGCAGCTCTAGCTATCTTAGCCCGGCTAAGCGGACGAGATGCCGGCAGAAAGTCGCGACCCACCGGCGCGGCATCCCTCTCAACCAAGTCTTCAACATCACGTTTCGCGACCGTAGTATGATAGATTAGATTCAGCCAGTTTCCGAGGCGATATCCTCCTTTGGCAATCTGCAACTCGATAGTACCGATCGCAGAATTATAATACGTCGGATACAAATCTCCGGTCTGCAACGCCGCAGCTCCATTCGGCATGACAACACTGCACACATAGGAATTGGCATCCGACGCCCATCGTGTCGCGGTTGTAACAACATCGCTAATCGTGTCGCCCTTAATCCAGCTTGCGGCTTCGGACTTGTAAGTTCCCGAGGTGATCTCGTCGATTAAAGTGTTAGCCCACGACTGGGCATCAGTCAACGCGTAACCACCAATCAACTGCTCGGGCATGTATGTATCCCAATCCGCATGGAGGTTATCACTGTATCCATTAAAAGTGACGGCAATGTCGTTGCCACCGACTTCGTATGCTTCGTCGTGCAGCGGCTGGGTTAGATCACCGATAATGTGGACGAGGAATTTAAGCGCCTCTTCAATGTGCGCGGATGAGAGGCGACCGTCGCCAGCGCGCTCGGTGTAATTGGCGATAGCGGAAATGGAGCATCCTGTGTCGCCGCAGTCGCGATCATAGTCCACGTTGCAGTCTGTTGGGGGGTTGTCCTCTGCGTCGATGAAATGGAACGGGGCGGACCATTTGCCTGCGCTTGTTGCGCGGTATGAGTCAGCCCACGAGGCTATGTTGGCCAGATATGAGGTCGATGTGTCGCCGAGGACACCTTGGGCCCTGAGGTTGTTAATTTCGGAGTGAACTGATTCGGTTGATGAAGAACTCACCAGGTTGCTGTGTCGGCAGACAGATAATGCTGTGCAACATAGGCGACTGTTGCGTGTCCTAGGGCACCCCATGCATTTGCTCCATTCATGAGTCCAAAGGTGACGAAAGCAACCTTGAATACAGACGCCATAGTGAAGAGTTTTGGCCGCACAGTATGTTGTTTAGAGTAGTGTAATGCGACACACTTATTCTCAGGCACTGGAAAGTGACTCGAGATGTGGTGACAGGCGGTGTATTTATAGGGGCTGCTCTCCTCGTATCAGTGCCCAGACTCAATCATTTAAAGAATATTAACTCGTCGCTAAGCTTGAATTATGCCAAGTGATTCGGCAAGTCAATGTTGCAATGGAATAGCAATAGTTTCAAGTGCTCTGTGAGTGTGAAGATAAGAATGTTTGACTGGTCGGTGAGGGGTCTTGGCGGGATCAGCACTGCAGGGCACCGGACTCCACCGGCAATCATGAGGAGTAAACGAAATTCGAGCGTGACTCTCAGTGGACGAAATTGATTAAGGTCCATGAAGAAACTTGATAAGATGCACGTGGGGATTATCTCTGGTTTCTGCACAATCTCGCCCGCAGATCTAAATAAGGGTCCAGCCGTTATACGAGGGGCGAGGGGTTGCATTGTCTTGGCGTAGCCATTCAACGGACAATAGGAAGAAACGTGTATGATTTCGGAATGTTCCTGCAGGCCATTTCAACAGCTGAATAGCATTGTATCCATTTACGAACGGGGTGCGTGGAACAATTGTATGCATTGTTCCCAGCATTTGTATTTCCAAGGTTGACTGCTTTTAACATTGCGGGCGGGTGGGGCAAAGTCTCTTCCCGAGATTCAGATTTGTGCAGCATAAAGAACATAGATCCTGTACATTGCGAAATCAGCTCATTCCTTTATCTGGGGCAAAAAAGCGGGTGAGATTATTTTCTGATTGTTCTGTTCCTGAGCTTTGTTCCCTTAGGTCTTGGCAGTGTTTGCTTATAAACAACCGTCGGGATCCCGTCGGCTCCAAGGGTAAAAGAACCTTCGTCAAAGATATTATAGTAAGCACTTGAGGGAACGGGAAGAAAGACAAGGTTCATTCAGTGAAGTGGCTCTAGTTGAATGGATTATAATTACCCAAATGTCTGCGTGGATTCAAATGCATCGTTCCAGTCCATGAAAATGATATTCAATCTCATGATTGTCTTGACGTCAGCCCCAGATATATATAGTCACCTGCCGATTACCCGTCGAACGGATGTATGGGCATCACACCCACGGATTTTGGGTATAGTCATTTGGGTTATCTGCCCAATCAGTAGATACATGATTCAAGTAGACACTGGTCTTACCCACAGAATTCTATGTTGGATTCATGATGGGCATGGTGCCGCTCGGCGCTCAGTGACTGCGATTCTGGGACAAGGGTCATAATTCATTATGGGCACTCCTTCATTAAGCCCAAGGCTAAGGCTTTAAAATCAAGCGCCATTACACTTTGGGGCAATATGATCAAATTTGTTATAATCCAAATGCTGGGATGCTCATGGATGAACAGAATGTCGCCCAATTTGAATCCAGCTGTGGGGGAAGGGGGAATCCCGGTATGCGTCTCTAAGTTACTGCATTCTGCATGCTGACCGCCATTCATCCTCCGATGAACCAATAGAAAGGGAGGAAATTCGACAATTGTAATACAATCACCGTAAATTTGTAACTGAACTGAAAAATGGATCCACTCCCCGTAGCTTGGACCCTGTATAATGTCCCACCAAATCAGGGTCCTTGATCTCCATCACCACAACCACGCGTCCAAGGTCCATGGATGCACATGTGCATCAGCCTAAGTGACAAGGATCCATTGACCTGTCTTATCACAATATTGTTACCACATGACGAATATCGGAAAATGACACTTCCGCCAGAACTCCCTAAATGTCCTTGATGAACGCTGATCTGCTACTTTGTACACGGTTGACTATCTTTTCTACATACGGAGAAGTATGATTCATAATTATAAAGTTGTAGGTAGCCTTAGACCCTCGGGATGATTCAAGGTTGGCTCCAATGACAATGCACGAAGCTTAGGTTGATTTTTAATCCACTCGGCTAATCGGCACCCCCGCACGGCCATCAAGACGCAAACATGGGACGGAGATAACCCCGGACCTGATACCACACCGAAAGCACTGGCAAATCAAGCTGTCGGAAATTATGTCATGGGATCGGATTACTCGTCACAATCGGACACAATTAATGTGCAAAGACCGGAATTCAATTATATTTTCTTCAATGACTCCAATCTGTTCGACTGCCGTCTCTTTAACACAAGATGGCGGCAATAGTGCGTATCTTGTCCTACGCCGTGAACAAACCGTACCGAACAACTCAAATCGCCGATGAAACCCCTTACCTAAACGAAAATGGCTACGTCGACTTTGCAGAAGGTGATATCGAGAACCCGCGTAACTGGTCTATGGCACGCCGTACAACTATAACCATGAGTGCGGTATTGCTAGTTGTGAACGCAACTTTCGCCTCAAGTTCGCCGAGCGGTTGCTTCGGTTCTATATCTGAGCATTTCAAAATCTCGACCGAAGTTGCCGGGTTGACAATCACTGTCTTCCTACTTGGCTACTGTGCTGGCCCGTTATTCTTCGCTCCATTAAGCGAGTTTTACGGTCGGAGATGGATTTTCTATATTTCCTTTACGCTTTACATCGCATTCAACTTCCTATGTGCTTTCGCGCCGAACCTGGGGGCTCTCTTAGTGGGCCGGTTCTTGACTGGAACGTTTGTTTCAGCACCACTGAGTAACTGTCCCGGTCTTCTCGCAGACTTGTGGAATCCACTTCAGCGTGCCAATGCCATGGCTGGGTTCGCTGCTATGGTGTGGATCGGTCCAGCGCTTGGGCCTGTTGTTGCGGGTTTTCTCGAGTTGAAAGAGGATTGGCGATGGAGCTTTTATGTGCTTCTTTGGCTTGGTGGTGCGACCGCTATTATCATGCTGACCATCCCTGAGACTTATGCGCCGATTATTCTCTACACCAAGGCAAAGCGGCTTCGAGAGGCGAAGATACCAGGGTATGAGCATGTGAGGGCTGCTGTTGAGGATAATGATCGGACTCTCATTGCGATTTATAAGGTTGCTCTGACGCGCCCGTGGATCATTCTTTTCGATCCTATCTCGTTGCTGTGTGCGATCTATATGGCGGTCGTGTACACTCTGCTGTACATGCTCTTCACCATTTATCCGATTGTATTCCAGGAGAAGCGTGGGTGGAATTCTGGTGTTGGCGAGTTGCCTTTGATTGGCACCATCGTTGGTGCCTTGTTGGGCGGTGGTATTGTCTTGATTGACACGCAAATCCGTCAACGAAGAATACTTCGAGGCGAGATGAAAATGGAAGATGCGACTCCAGAAGACCGCTTGCCACTCGCGATGATTGGAGGCATCGGATTTGCAATTGCGATGTTTTGGTTTGCGTGGACGGCTGAGTATAAGTAAGTTCTTCACATCCCGATGGGATATAGGGATGCTGACTCACAGAAGTTCCATTCATTGGATTGTTCCCACGATCGCTGGGTGCTTCCTCTCTACTTGTATGCTGCTTCTTTTCGTTGCGTATTTGAATTACCTTGTGGATGTCTACTTGATGTATGCTGCCTCCGCAATAGCGGCAAACACGATCGCTCGATCTGCTTGTGGTGCGGCCGCGCCTCTTTTCACGAGCCAGATGTTTGCCGCACTGGGTGTGGGAGGCGGGGGTAGCTTGATCGGCGGCGTGGCTGCATTGTTGGCTGTGGTTCCTTTCCTCTTCTACAGATTTGGAAAGCAGATCAGGATCAAGAGTAAGTTTGCTCCAACATCACCAGCTCGACAGCAAAAATCGGACGTCGAGAACAACCCGCAAGACCAAGGCGTTCAGAGCCCAACGTCGATGTCCAGTCAGGATGAAGGGATTAATGAGGGGGGAGACGAAAAGTAAAAGCTGGATCGAAAGCACGTGTTAATCAAATCATGTTAAGCGTTTGAATAGACAAGAGGGCTCTAGATTATTCCATTTGTTGAAATGAGTGTATGCCATACTGCATCGAAGAAAAGAGCCTCCGGAATGCGACCATCAGGTACTTAGAATCAAGTCAATGCTCTATATAGATTACTTCTGTTACTTGTTATATAAGCACTAGCATTGATGGTCTAGTGGTTATGATTGCCGCCTTCCATTCTCGGTTAGCGGCAGAGCGGGGTTCGATTCCCCGTCAATGCAATTCTTTTTGCTTGAATTCTTTTTTGCTCAGCAATAACCAGTATTCTGTTAAATCATTCAATTGATCAATTTACATACACTTGCTTAATCGTAATATTTAGCGACAACACCACCAATAATAGGCTGATCACCAATCTCACTTCGTGCCAAACCCTTGTCAACCCCCTTAGCCACTCTAGCCTTCACCCATTCCCCAGCAGTAATTCCAACAGCACTATTATCAGTTGTCTTATCGTACCCTAGACGACGCAAGACTTCACTCACAACCGGGCGCAACTCAAGATTATCCTCCGGCCGAACAAAATACAAAACGCCCAAACGGTCTACATCCCTCTGATCCGGAGGTGGCGCAACAACACGGTGAATACTGCTCTTGAGAAAGCCATTCGTAAGGAAATGAAGCGAGTCTGCAAGATTCACCGTGATGCTTCCCGGATACGGCTTGACCCACTTCCATTCGCCCTCCGGAGTGCGAACCTGCAGCGCGGCGACAGGTTGGCGGAAAAGAAGAGTTAGACTGCCAAAATCGGTATGGCCTTTGGACCAGATCCCCGCAGCTTTCTCGTTTTCTTCTTCGGAGCGACGGTGATATTTCATGTAGCGTAGGTGACAGTCGCTTTTCTCGTCGTAGCGGTGTACTTTGAGAAAGTAATCTTCTGGTAGCTCAAGGATAATGGCGAAGAGTGTGAGGAGTTTGTGAACGATTCCGTCGTGGATATGGCGCGCGAATGATTCAATTATCGGTCGGTTGTGGTTCACAATTTCGGGTTGTGGGCGTTCAAGGGCGGGAATGAATTTTGGGATATTGTAGATTTCGGTCTTGTCGAAAATGCCCGGACTGATTTCCTGTACTGGATGTCAGATGATGGTTGCACTCTATGGGAGTGACAACTTACTCTGAGACCCATTGGCTTGTACCCATTATAGCCGCCTTTCTCAAGCTCGGCCCGATACTTGAGCTTCTCTTCTATTGGGAGATTGAAGATCTCCTTGCCGATAGAGAATTGGCGATCGACATCTTCCTGTGAGAGACCGAAGTTGATGATATAAAAAAAACCTGGAGTACGCAAGTGTTAAAGTAGTATAACACGACCAATCGAAGGGATCTGGTACCTATGTTTTGGATAGCGTCAAAGAGCTGTTTGGCCAATTGCTCCTTGCCGCCCGGTTGATCGAATTGAGACAGATCCAAGGTAGCGAGGTCGGCCCAGTCCACTAGATACAAAATCAGCCATGAAATTCAATCTGTCAAACACATTTGTGTTGTTTCGGTAAAGACGATCAGATGATGAGGTGCGTACGGTCAAAAGACGTCTCCGGGATTTGGTGGTACGTGGGGATATCGGAACCCTCATGAACTGAAACTGGTGGTTGAGCTAGAGCTGCCATGACAAATACAAAATATGCAATATACTGAGGATGAGTCAAGTGAGATTGTTTGATGTGGAGACTCTGGGGTGCGTTGGAATGAGTGGGCCCGAGAGATGAAGGGTTTATCAAAGTCTCAGCTCTCTTGGCAGCGCAAATGTATCACAATTGAGAGATGGTAATATCATCTACTTGAATCCAATCGGCAGTTTTGAAAATATTAGGACCCCTCCAAGGTTGATATCTAGATGTTGGCGCATGTCCATGTGGATCCCCACTTTGGCCGAGATCTCACCATGTTATCCTCCGTTCGCGTGATCAGGACTTTTGTAAATCAACGATCTCTGCAAAAAGCTAATCATAAGCCGGCAGAATGGCTAGATCTTGCATAGGATAGCTAGAAAAATGATTTAGCTAGGGACATGGCATTGTGGTCTAGGCCATAGTATTTGCAATAAGAGCGATTTATGGTACAATCTTATCATTCTAAGTACTCGAGTCTAAGTAAGCTTTTGGAGAGATTTCGGAGGGTTTATGAATGATTCAAATGAAGCAATAACCACTTGGGCTCTACCAGGTATCCCAAGGGCAACTCTTCGAGCTATTACCCCGACAACTATGGCGGAAAAAGCAATTAAGCGGGTTGCATCCAAGGATTTGGGCGGAACCAAAGTCATTGATATTGCATTCACCACTGAGAGCGATGGCCCCAATGAACTACATTTTGCCCGTCGTGGCGAGGAGCTTGCCGAAGCCTCATCGAGCCAGGAAAGCATTGATGGCTATGATCCGGAGTTGATGAGTGGCAGAACGTTGCTCACAGCGGAAGAAGAGAAAAAGCTGTTACGCAAAATTGACTGGCGATTGATGACGCTTTGCTCACTTATCTTCATGTTCAAAAACTTGGACAGCAATAATGTGCGTATGCAGTCATTATCAAAGGTTAATGTAGCCTAACTCAAAGCTTGCAGGCGTCCAATGCTCGAATCATGAATGAAGGGACGGATCAAAACATCATGACGCAGCTCGGAATTACATCTAATGAGTACAACCTGGTGACAGTTCTCTATTATGTACGACATGAACAGCATTAAACCACATGTTCTGCGTTATGAACTGACCATGGCATACCAGATCCCATATATCGTGCTAGAAGCACCATCGAACTTGTTGCTCAAACGATTCTCACCCTCCAAATGGCAGTCAAGGATCATGGTGAGCTGGGGTGTTGTTCTCATGTGTAATGCTGCCGTGAAAAATAAGGGCGGTCTCTTCACCACGCGGTTCTTGTTGGGCTTGGTAAGCTTCAAACCAAATGTTTTGTGTCTACGGAGTGAACTAATCAAGCTATAGGCCGAGGCTGGACAATTCCCTGGTGTGATCCTTCAGATGACATACTGGTATCGCCCGGACGAGATGTCTTTACGGTTGCTCTACTTCTGTAAGGCTCAAGCAACTTTTTGAAGAGAAAGATACTGACACATAATAGATATATGCGGAAATGTGTCGGGTATCTTCAGTGGTCTTCTTGCCTACGCCTTTGACACTGTGTCTGGTGCAGGGGGACTTTCCGGATGGCAATGGTACCACACACATATACATGTCGCTTGTTCTTGGCTTAAACTGATAAATCTCTTCCAGGTTATTCCTCACTGAAGGCATCGCGACCGTCATTTTTGGTGTTGTGATCTGGTTCCTGCTTCCTGACTGTACGTGCCATTCCCATGCACTTACCCACACAGAAAACTAATCCACTAAATCAATACAGTCCCGGAGACTGCGAAGTGGTTGACGGAGAAAGAGAAGAAATTTATTCAAGCGCGACTACCTTCCAACTCTCCCCGTGCCAATGAGCAAAACTTCAATTTCCGTGAAGTCATAGACTCACTGAAAGATATAAGACTCTGGCTTTTTACACTCATCTGGGCTACCTTTACAGTTGGAACAAACGGCGTCACCTTTTACCAGTCAACAGTGATCGCTGACCTCGGCTACACGTAAGTTCTTTCCTAGTGGCTTCTATGGAAAAAGGCCTCCAAGGACATGGCTAACAGTTTTTCAGGAGCATTGCTGCAGCCCAACTCCTCAACATCCCCATCACAGTTTGCGGTCTCCTCTTCATCGCCGCAACGGGAATCACCGCAGACCGCAGCCGAATCCCCCGACCGCTATACCCGCTCGCATTCCTTCTCATCATCATAGTCTGCTATGGAGTGTTCGTCGCCTACCCAAGTAATGGTGCAATATACGCCGTGACCCTCATTGGAAATGCCCTGACTGCAGGGTGGTACCCCGTCATGTGGTGCGTTATTCACCCCTGTTTCCGCTGTTGATTATTACAACTGACATGACAACAGGCCATGGCGAGTCCAGACAACCTCCCGATCTACCGGCTCCGCATTCTCCATCGGATTTGTCAACAGTTACGGCCAGATTGGGGGTGCGATAGGCCCGCAAATATTCAAGAGCAAGTACGCCCCGCACTACACGGTCCCTTTTTCGGTGGCTATGGGGCTTGTGGGTCTTTGTGCCATCTTGACGCTGGTCACATGGTGGGTGACTTGGGATACGGAGCGTGATACAAGGAGGTTGAAGCTGGCTAAAATCGCAGCGGAAAGGAGAGGCGAGATTATTTTGGAAGACGTTGTGGATCATGATTTGAAGAACCGTTAAATTCCACGGCTAGATTGTGACAGCCTGTTTATGTTGATATTATGGGTCAACCCAAATTTAGCTCGACACCCAAAACAATGTCTTGACATGGCCATAACGGCATAGTAATTGATGGCCTTGAATTATCCCAATCCATGCTCTCCCTCGGTGGTTTCTACCAAAAAAGGTCCGAGGGGCGAATCAAAATGGCGCGATTTCCCGGCGCTAAGAAAACCTCCCGACTCCATATGTTCCCCTCATGTGGGACCGTTCATGTGACCTGATATCAAAATAATCCCTTAGCAACAGGGCTCTTAGACATCATACTCGGTACTTGGCTCATAGCTCAAAAATGGACTCCAGTGAACAACCAGCAAGACCTTCAAGCGATTCTTACTTCAACCTAGGAACGTTCGGTCGCAAAGTCACCACCAATTCCCAGGAAGCCCAAACATGGTTTAACCGAGCCCTAGTCTGGACATACTGCTTTAACCACGATGAGGCCATCACCTGCTACAGACAGGTCATCGCGCACGACTCAACCTGCGCAATGGCCTATTGGGGGATATCCTTTTGCTCCGGCTCAAATTACAACAAGACCTGGGCACTATTCGACGAAAGGGATCGCATAAATGCAATCAAACAGTGCTACTTATTTTCTCAAGATGCATTGAGCCGTGCCAGTAGCGCATCACCCTGGGAACAGGCGCTCATTCAGGCTCTTGCGAAGAGATACCCCAACGATAATCCAAATAGGGATCTGCTAGCTTGTAACAAAGCATACGCCGACTCGATGCGAGAAGTATATTTCGAGCTCGGTCGCTCCGACTTTGACATCATTACTCTTTTCGCTGATGCGTTGATGAACTGCGCTCCCCGAAAATTATACGACGCGTGTACGGGGCTTCCGATCGCATCGTCCCCGGTATTCGAAGTGAAAGATCTGCTTGATCGCGCTCTCAAGATGAAAAATGTAGAACTTCATCCTGGGCCTGCACACATGTATATCCACTTGATGGAAATGTCCGCGACTCCTGAAGCGGCATTGCCAGCTGCAGAGATGATTCGCGAGATTTTTCCTGACACCGGTCATACATTCCACATGCCTGCGCACATCGATGTTTTGGTCGGTGATTATCGGCGCGCGGTCGAATACAATCTCAAAGCCACTATCGCAGATGATAAATTCTTTCAGCAGAATGGTGGTTTGACATTCTACAGCTACTACCGGCTACACGACTACCACTCTCTTATCTACGCTGCGATGCTAGGTGGGAAATCCAAGGCCGCATTATCAGCGACTGAAAGAATGGAGGCGACTATAACCGAAGAAATTCTTCGGGTAGAAACCCCCGCACTGGCAAACTGGATGGAATTCTTCAAGGCGGTCCGAGTCCATGTTCTTATCCGCTTTGGAATGTGGGATGATTTGAAAAGACTCGACCCACTCGAAGATAAGGAGCTATACTGCGTTACTAATGTGATGCGACACTACGGAAAAGCGATTGCCCATGCGGCTACGTTTGAACTCGAAGAGGCGGATAAAGAGCGTGAGCTTTTTAAACTCGCATCAACGCTTGTCCCGCCTACACGCCTCGACTTCCCTAATAAAATCATCGATATTCTCAAAGTAGCATCTGCAATGTTGGATGGCGAGATTGAGTATCGACGTGGAAATTACGAGACTGCATTTGAACGACTACGGGATGCTGTGTTTCTTGAGGACGAACTACCTTTCGCAGAGCCATGGGGATGGATGCTTCCGGCTCGACATGCGTATGCCGCCCTTTCTTTGGAACAGGGAATAGTTGAACAGGCTGCCCAGGCTTATGCGGAAGACTTGGGCCTCATGCCAACACCTAAGAGAGCGCATCAACACCCGAACAATGTTTGGGCGCTTCATGGGTATCACGAGTGTCTTCTGCTTTTGGGACGCCTTGCTGAGGCGAATATTATCAAGAAGCAGCTTTCACTGGCTTTGGTGGAGGCGGATGTTGAAATCACCTCCTCGTGCTTCTGTAGACTTGGTAAAGTCCCTTCATGTGGGAAATCCAAGACGAATGGTTGTCATATTTAGAAGTTGGGATGGTAGATAAATTCATGATTATCTGCTAGATGCGCTTATCTTTCTCTTTCAATCAAGAAGTACTTCACAATTACTAGACACAAGGGTATCATGCAGCAGCATCCTCAACTTGCTTAATCATCCCCTGAACCTCATCGACAATCCGAAAACAAGGCACCAACCTTCGAGCCGCAGGGTCCAACGGACAAAGATCCAGCGGATCATGATCAGCACCAAAGTACTCTTTTTTCCGACATCGTCCCTCGAGATCGGGACAAGCTTCATGACCAACCATGTGACGATTACGTTGCCGTTGGGCGAATCGTTTCCCCAAAGCAGAAAGTCGTTCGCCATCCTTCTGGAGTCCGTGCATGACGAGACCGCGGAATTTCCCGCCGCTAAGTTGTAATGATATTTCAGACGGAAATCCGAGCCCGGAGTCGAGGTAGACGACCTCAGTCTCATTCCTTGCGTCAAGCTCGGCGCAATGTTTATACAGCCATTGTATGTACCTTTGGTAGCTCGATGTTATCTCGAACATGAGTTGGCCGATGAGTAGTACATTTTGTACTGTTAATCGAGGAGGTTTTGAGATGTCGTAGCAGGCTGGACAGGTGAGTAGCCTTTCTGCAAGAGATTCTCCCGTACGAAGAGTTTGGAGGACGTCATTTGACATGCTTGCTTGGCTTAGATTCCGGATGATGTCGGAGACCTCTTCATCGCATTTGCAGGATTGCGAAAATGACACAGGTGATACGTATGCATCGGTTTTGCTTGATGGTGGCTCGAGATCATGTCCTCCAGTTTGGCATAATGCCTGCCAAGGTTCGGTAGGCGAGGAACAGATATCGGTGCTTCCGAACTGGAAGGAATCGAAGCCGCAATTTCTGGATAGCTCACATGGCAATAGGTCAAATTGGCCGACTGCCATAAGTGCATCAAATGACGATTGAGTGGTGAAAGGGGAATGAGGAAGTATAGGTGAGAACTGTGAGGAACTGGATGATCCAGTCCGCTCCACTCTGCTCGGTGCCACCTCTCGTTGCTCTGGTTGGACGAGCTTCCTTGGCCTTCCAGGTAGACCTTTGTCTTTGAATTTACAAGGCAATGCCAATCCACGACATCGGGAGCAACCAGTCTTTTCGCCTGAACATCGGAGCTTCCGTGACCCTGTTTGGTGTTAGCTACCTGAATTGCAAAATTCGGGTAAAGTGGCTCACCTACGACAAGCTTCACAGGACTTCCGCTCCTGTCGAATGTGATTCATATCGCCGACAGTAGTATATAGACAAGCTAGCAAGCCAGGCAGAAGGCGAGGTGTAGTTACGGACTCCGGTATTGGTCATCTTGCGCTGACATGGCGTCAACTGAGCGGGGTCATACAGCGGGCGGGAGAAGCCTCTTGAGCAGATGCATCGGCATATCAATTATTTCGAAACTGAGTTTGAATAGATGATTATGATACTTTGTACAGCAGATTTGAGCTCATACGAAGGATTCAGCTTTGCCTTAGCATATGTTCGAAGGAAATTGTTGATACGTCATTAGGGTGCCGGGGGCATGTAGTTGCAGGTTCGCACGCCTACCTCGCTTGTCGAAGGTGATATATTGCAACGTCTTGACTTACTAATATTTCCTTAATTATATTTACACTTCTGATTGAAGTTCCTGAGGCTTCTTCATATGAAAAGCCCTTGAGTGATAGGAGTTTCTCCAATTATGGACGGAATGTTCGTTGCTGGCGGGTCAAGCGGGTCAATTTCCCCACCAAAAAAACATCCGAGCTCTAGAAAACACCCGAGTTGACACTCAATAGCATCAGTAGGGACTCTAGATGTCCAACCTCCTGGCCGTCGCAATAAATCTATTTGGGACTTCTCTCAATTGCACTTGAAGTGCTAGAAGTTACAATGGTGAAAGAAGTAGACGCAAGCGCAGTACGCGATCATTGGAAGAATGGCAAAGAAATTGCCCTCATCGACATCCGCGAAGAAGGACCGTATGCCGAGTCTCACCCTCTCTTCGCCATCAATATACCCGTGTCGGAGATTGAAACAAAATTGCCGGCCCTGGTTCCCCGACTATCAGCTTATATCGTTGTGTACGACAATGGCGAGGGTTATACTGAACGTGCCGTTAGCCGGATGAACGCGATGGATTACTGGAACGTTGATGTCCTACATGGTGGACTGTCCGCATACAAAATATACGGCGAGGTATATCGCGATGTGAATGTGCCGTCAAAAGCATTCGGCGAACTTGTCGAATCTATCAATCACACACCATCTTTATCTGCCTGCGATGTCAAGGAGCTGCTGGCAAAGGATAGTGATGTGACTGTTCTGGATGCGCGACGCTTTGAAGAATACCATACCATGAGTATTCCACGGGGCCGAAGCTGTCCTGGAGGAGAACTGGTGTACCGAATGTTTGAGGCCGTTCCGTCGCCGACGACTACAGTTGTCGTCAATTGTGCCGGTCGGACACGGAGTATTCTTGGGACACAGTCGTTGATCAACTCTGGAATCCCCAATCGGGTCGTCGCCCTTCGGAATGGGACAATCGGTTGGACCTTGGAAGGGTTGAAGTTGGAGACTGGAGAGACAACGCGGATCCCACGGCCTTCTCTCGGTGCATTGAACAAAGCGCGCCAACTTGCGGAGTCCTGGGCTAAGTACCTTGATGTCTCCATTATCGATGAGGCTTTACTGAAAGTTTTTATCTGTGACAAGGACCAGAGCAAGACTACTTACTTTTTGGATGTGAGAGACCCGGACGAATATGCCCTTAGTCACATCGAAGGCTTCTCCAACGCCCCCGGCGGTCAATTGGTGCAAGCAACTGACGAGTGGGTCGGTGTCCGAGGAGCGCGTATTGTTCTATACGATACCGATGGGGTGCGAGCGCGCATGACAGCCAGCTGGCTGCTACAAATGGGATGGGAGGTCCACGTCCTCGACGACCGAGCCCCAACCCCCGAGAGAATCAAGATACCCCAGATCCCTTCCTGGACCCCATCAGAGCGTGGTGCCATCTCCATAGATGATCTCAGAAGCCTAAATGGAGCGACTGTGGTTGATCTCGCCCGCAGTCCGTCGTATCACAAAGGCCATATTCCCGGTGCCTGGTTTGCTTCTGGACCTGAGCTTGTTCGAGATCTGAAAAAGGTCAATGGTGATGGACCCATCGTTCTAATCTCGCCTGATGGTCTTGTGGCTGCCGCTAATTTGGAGGCCACGGAATTCCCTATGACCCAACGAATATTTTATTTGGCGGGCGGGACAAATGCCTGGGTAGAGGCTGGTCTTCTGCTTGAGACCGAATCACGATGGCTCTCTGAGCCCATTGATGTGTATAAACGGCCATATGAGGGGACAAGCAACGCGCGCGAGGCAATGCAGGGATACCTTGACTGGGAATATGGACTTGTAGCGCAACTTGCAAACGACGGTGTTTCTGGGTTTCGTGTTCAGCGTGATCGGCGTGTGTAGCTTGAGTTGCTGGAACAAGAGTCCCAGAAATGGAGAAATCAGATATGGTATGACGGTGCTGCGGCGATAGAGGGCAGACTGCATTTAAATATGGGGGACAAAATAAATGGCCAAGCATGGTACCATTGACCAGGAAAGGAGATGAATGGGAGAGGCGAACGGGAACAGGATCGTGATATTTTATCGAAACTTCCTGTGAGATAACAGACTGGGATTCGCATACTGTAGAAGTTCAAAGCCTGCTTCATTATGATGGATACCTTTTTTCAGTGTCTGACAAGCAAAGTACTAAAACTTGAGCCGTCAAAAGAGGACCAAGAGGGCTCCTAAGTTGATCATGAACATAGAGAATGCCATAATAGCTGCGAGTGACGGGGTACGAGATGTCTGGGGTCGATTGACCAGAACGTTCTATTTGGTTGGATGCGTATGTAGATCAACTACGCCAATGCTAAGGAGCACAGAGACAAAGTCGCACAGGCTAAAAATGGAAGTCATTATTTGTAACCGACCACGTCAATCGAACTTCAAACAACAGGCTCCGATCGCATCCGGCCGTAGCGTCGTATACGTTACTCAATCATTTCTCAGCTGCCTAATCTTTGTGACAAGTCTTTCGGCAAGATCGGAAATCCTTCTTGCAGTGCTCATGATGTTCCATAATCTGAGGTTCGGTAACCGCCTCAGCCCTGCAGTTGTTCCAAACGGAAATACAACTATCCAAGCAATCAAAGCGAGGTGACATACCAATGTCGCGGCATGTAATATGACAATTGGCAAAGTTGGTCTGGCAGGATAAGGGCTGAGCACACTTCTGACTGCAACAAGTTGTCTCGTCTTCCATACATGTCACGAGACACCGGCCAAATGGGGAAGACATGTCCTCCATAGCTACCATGTCGTGGGTGACGGACATGCATTCCATGGTGCTTGGACAGGAGGCGTTTTCCTTGGCTGATGTAGCGCGAAGGATGGCCAACAGCAGAGTGCCTATATAAGAACTCTTCATGGTGACTAGTTCAGGCTTAGAGGATTTTGTGAGATTACGGGCTTTAAAGAAACTTACTTAGGATTGCCGATATTTGTCTGCGAGAGGAGATTGGATTGAGACTTAGATGGGATTCGGGAGGCTGACCGAGTAAAGCAGCTGCCTTTTATACTGAGCCTGCACCGGCCTACCTGGTACATCTCATTCCAGTAGCAGGGATAGCCTTGTCATTGAGATGGCATTTATCCATATCTGGAAACCTTGATTTAGAAATTTCTCACATATTGAGTATCCTTGAACCATGGAGATGTCTCTCTTTTTTTGTTTTTGAGAAAACCCCAGTGTCTCATATCGGGAGTTGCGGAAGTGAGCTATGCTCGATCGCTTACTGGCCAATCATGCATTTCATGTCTGGAATATATTATTCTTTGAGGAACAAGAGAACGTTACGTTGGACTTAAGTCAATGTCTAGTGGAAAACCAGGCCAACTCATTGACACTGTGATGGTCGGGATCTATTAGTATCATGCGATTACCTACATGAAATTTGAGGGACATTCCAACCTGCCTACCATTAGAGTGTCTTCTCCCATCAGAGTGTAGTGCGAATAGGAGGAGGCGTCACTGAGTCGCATTGAAAGAAACAATATCTACAGAAGTAGGGGTAAGCTACATCTACCTGAAACTCCTCCAAGACCAAAGATCAATTGGAAGATTTATTTTATACATATCTAGTGTTCTACAGTAGCGTGACATACCACCACGGTACAGTAGTACCAGAGTCTAAAAGCACACATGCACACCAACCAGACATTTAACATCAAATCAGAAACGCAATAAAGCGCTCCGTTCCGAATACACCTAAGTCTAAACATGCTGAGCACGGGCGTGAATACGACGAACATGCTCCGTACTCCGCTTCCGGGAAGAAGCAGTAATCGTCAAAGTATCCGAGATTCCAGCCGTGCACTCAGTTCCAGAGGCGACGCTCTGGGAAGCATCCCACTCTCCGTCAACGCAACGCTGGAAGGCGGTGCCAGCATCACAGTACCAGTAGCCTTCCTCGGTGCAAGAGCCACTAAGAACACCAGAGGTTTCGCTGGCGGAGCTCGAGGTGGTAGATGTAGAAGCGGGGCCAGAAGCGACGGTAACCGAGGGTGAGGATTTTTCGGAAGGTGAGCTTTTACCTTCACCAGATGGGCCGTTGTTGGATCCGCCCATACCACTGTTGCCATTGCCACTGCCATTTTCAGAAGGAACACCAGTGGAGGCAGCCTGCGCGACCGAGGTCGTAGTCTCGGAAACTGAGGAAGTGGCCTCCATTGTCTCAGCCTCTGCGGCGACGCTGGTGCTGACAGAAGTAGTTTCAGCAGCGGCAGCTGCGGTGGATGTGGTTGCAGAAGAAGCGGCAGCGGCAGTAGCAGTAGCGGCACTACCAGCAGTGTAGAGAGTAGGACCAGGGATATCATAGGTGGTGAGGGTAGCCCAGATATCCACGTAGATACCGGGGTCGGTGTTTTTGTACAGATCTTCGCCAAGGGTGCCACTAGGTGTGGCGGTACCACTGCCAGTGACGTTGAGGTTGATGCATTGAGGGTAGTTCTGGGCACCATTCAGATCCTCGGCACCGTGAAGAGCGATGATCTCATGGCGCAGAACATATTCTCCAGCAGCAATGTCTGTGGGAATGGTAAGGGTACGGCTGTAGCTATCGGCGATCAGCTCATCGGTGGCCCAAGTGCCAGGAATGACGGTATCGTTGATCAAACCGCCGGCGTCGATCTTGAAGAATGCGAGGTCAACCTTGTCTACGTCGGTGCAGGAGCCATTGCAGTTGGCGAGGTAGGTGATCACAGGGCCGTGGTGGTCATCAGGCCAGGTGTTCCAGGTCAAGGTCACGGAGCCGCCGGGGGTGATAGGAGCGGAGAGCGCACCAGGAGCGGAGCCCTTGTGGCAAACAATGTTTGATGTATCGTATGCTGTGGGAGCGACGTAGCCATCATCGGTGGCATTGGTGGACCAGGCGATCAATGCCGGGGGGTCGGACTCGTAGTAGTAGGTGTCAACGAGATAGCCGCCATAAGTAGTGCCGTCAACGACGATGCTGCTAACGTAACCGTGGCCTGCGACCAGCGCGGCGGAAGCGAGGAAAAGAGCTGCAGTTGTTGTGAGAGACATCTCTGCCAAAAGAATGATAGAAAGTAAAGTGAAGGAATGGAAGAGGCTTCAATCAATGAAGCTCAATAGAAAAGAAGGGAAATTCAAGAAGCTCTGCTTTCTGACGATCAAATGCAGGGAAGGGCATGTTATTTATATTGATGGTTCATCGTCGTCGTCCGATAGTTCCGAATGAACCGAAGGCATGGTAAATAAATCGCATGAGGTTTCAAGTAAGCGAAGGGCTAAATGTTTCAATTATGGGAGATTAAATTGTAAGGGCAGTTCATGATGCTCCATACCTTGTTGAATCTGTTAGATCGATCAGAAGATGCTTCACGATTTGCAATCGCCTCAACAAGGTGGCTGCATACCTTGTTTCACCACAGAAGTGACCCATCGTGAATTAATTTATGATGATCCTTATTTCCTTCAACTTGGCGCAGCAGGAAGCAGAGCTCGGTGCAGATTGTAGAATTCTATGGCACATTGTATATCGTTAGTTCCATATACAATGAATAACTCTCAAAAATCCCGATTGAAAGGCACATCAACAAATGAATATAGGGTCGTTACTAAACAATTCCGGCGGTCACTTGTAGTTCGTCTCAACTGCCGGTGCAGTGAAACGCGCTAACGGCTAAGCGAGGTCAAAGATCAGAACTATACGATCCACTAAAGTAGGTGGATAATCCACTTCTGGCTTGGCGCCCGTCCTCAGTTCATTTAACCTGAAGCATTTAGATCGCGCCCAACCCCGCAACTTCCTTGAGATCCAGCGCTAATGGATCTGAATCATTGGCCTTCATTGAACTAAACTTGGCATGACGTGCTACCTATCCGGAGGATCAAGCTTCCGCTGCCAAGGGGGCTTCCCAGTCTAATTGACAGGAAACGGGTTCGTACCTGATAGTATGTTTTGGTGTGTGCGTTTGTTAAAGCTTTAGGAGACCTGAAACGAGCTACTAATGCATAACTTTTATTAAACTATTTCCGTTAAGATTCTGGACAGTGTGCCCCTTCTATCCTTCGCGTCTCTGGCAATCGTAGCCGAAGCCTGTTCCGCGACCGCCAAGAGAAACACACTCACGATCTTTCCCGGTAGAATCTATACTTTTCAACTAAGAGTGAGTTAAGAAGACCACCCAGCCCGATTGTCATCATGACCGTCGTCCCATTGTTTCTGACTACATACTCATTCCACTTCCAAGATACTTCCAGTACATACGACCATAGGGTGTGGAAAAACAGGGCTTCCCGTCCGTAGAAAATGAAAGCCCGAGGGCGCAAGTCCATTCTGTCATTCCTCAATTTTTTTTCTTTTTTCACCCAGCTCCTCGACCGAAGATGTCCCCAGAAGAAATACAAAAGAAGCTGGAAGAGAGGAAGGCACGTGCCGTATCACGTATCAGAACGCGCGGGAACAAGTGGTCAATATCATCTGCCATAAGCAGCTCGCTCCCGCTACGCCCCGCAACTACTAGAATACAGCATTAAATTGGGCACTGTAGGTAACCATGGTATTGTCTCGGGTCATTGAGCTAATCAACACGCGACAGATGGAGACTTTTTCGCAACGAAGCGACCGACGCCAACTTCTCCAAAGAGGAGCCAGATCCCACCCCGCAGCTGTTGAAATCTTTTGCAGAAGATTACATTGCTCCAAGGAAGAAACTGCCCTCGCAGAAGTCAGCATGTCTGAACTTCATCAATTTTACGTCGAGGTGGGAGCGAGAAACTTCTCGCTCTCTACCGGGCCCAGCTAAGGAAGACGTTCTCAACGTAAGCCAGACGATTGCACAAGGTATTCGCTGACCATCTATAGTACATAAGGCAGGAACTAACTACCAAATATAAGCTGACAACAAAGCCGCGAGAAGGATACATGGTTATAGCTAAGGATATAGACTACCTTCTTTGTGGCCTATTTGGGGATGATCGGCATGATTACAGACACGAGCGGGCTCGGGTCCAAACTGGCAGCGCCCTTGCAATTTTCGCTGGCTCAGGTTCGAGAGCAGGCGCTGTCGTGGAGTCGAGTGACTATCGTAATACCAATGAGTGTCTTTATTACAGGGTTTCTTGGATCTACCCCCTTCCGCCCCCTGCCCTCTTGCTTTCCCAATCTCTAACTATCAAACTGATGGAGAGTTAATAGCACCTCACTTTCAATCTGAAGCGGAACTCGAAAGATAGTGAGCTAAAACGCTGGGTGACGATTGATCCTCAATTCCTGAAAGGAAATCGTTATAAAGACGACAGATATTTGTAAGGATGGAGAGTAGGGGTGAGAATAAGATTCGTGATGAGAGGTGAAATATTATTTAGTGATGTTGGGCCCAGCAGCTTTTCTTTTACGTGGGAGATCTCTATACCTTGCTCCCGGGGGTTCTCGGCCTGAGATGAACAAGCTGTCATTTTCTTGCAAGCCCACCAAGTTAGGACTGATGCCCGATAATTTTAATGTTCCCTTGAAGTTGAAGTCTCTATTATCTGCCAATTGACTTAAGATGAATGGCGTCAAAGTGGCGCGCAACACATCCGAGATCAGGAAACATCTGAAAGCGAACCATGTCCGGAAGCCCTTCACTGGAGAAGCATTGAAAGCAAGTCTCTGGCTGTTTCGATGTTCCGATAGGGCTTGTCGCGAGCAGAGAAATGTGCGTTGCATGAATCAATATCTTCTTGGGTCTGCTATAAATTCTGCAGCTGAACTATCGGTCCAGCCGGCGAAGCATATTCAGGAGCCTTGTGTTCAGGCCGACCCCTCAATGAACCTCTTTCAAAAATATTAGAGGACTAAAAAATAGCGCAGTACCCGTAACACGCCGATGCAGGAGGAGATGAATTTCGTACGAGTCGACTCTAGAGAGAGTTTCTGCTTTGGTAGACGAAAGCGGAGTACGACCAAGAGCTAAATTCAAGTCGTGACTTACTCTCAGAACCTAAATTGAGTTTGTGAGTATAATGTGGTTATTTGGAAATGATTTTGATGTGCTTGTGCTTTAATGTGGGAGTTTCCGTCATGACAAAAATGCATCTTATATGGGAAATAGACTGAGATATTATGCCTTTCATTTTTAACTTTACTTGACAGGTACGCACATTAGTTGATATATTCCACATACAGATCGTACATGATCTTATACTGATACTATCTCAGTTTCTGAATTCATAATGTTCTCAATTTACAAAAACACTATCTAAGCTTTAGAGAGCAGTACTCAAAAGAATCATCATTTTCCTTTCCAAAAAGATTATCTTTGATCAACATCAAGCGGTATCAGCGATATTATAAACTAGTTTCTCCCCACTAACTTTGCCCTCCTCCATAAGCTTCAAGCCCTCCAAAACACCATATAGCCCTCCTTTCCCAACTTTGACAGGGTGAGTCTTAATTTTCCCCTGGGCAAGAAGAGGCTCCATCAAGTTAATGAAATCAGCGATATGAGCTGCATCCTCTGGAATAGGAGGAAACTCGCGCCCAAATTTCTTAAACGCCTCGCCCACAGCAGTGTAGCCCAGAGTCGCCGAATCAACAACATTCTCGCGCTTCGTCTTCGACCCTGTGATAGAGGTATATCTCCCTCCCTCCGTCGACATAGCATGGTCACAGAAATCCGCCCCATCCTCAGTCCCAATACAATCCAGGGCAAACTTCAGCTGATCACCCGTCGCTTTGCGGATCTGAGCCGCGGCCTCCGAATCTTTATAGTCGTACACGCTGTCCGCGCCCAGCCCACGCACAAGGTCAAAGTTATGCGGCGAGCACGTAGTGATAACGACGTAGCCAGATAGCTTCGCAAACTGGATAGCCAAAGTCCCTGTCGCGCTCGACCCGCCATAGATAAGCAGCGGGATACCGTTAGGAACAGGCTCGGCTTGCGGCGGAGAGAGCTTCAGCGCCTGGTACAGCGCCTGGCCGACGGTGACTATGCCGACGCCTAACGTGGCAGCCTCTTCGAAGGAGAGGTTTGGCGGGATCTTCCATTGACCGTGCGACTTTGCGACGATGTACTCTGCGAAGCAGCCATCTTCGTGGTTTGAGTCGTTAGAGCCGTGTGTGATGCCGCAGACGCGATCGCCTTTCTTAAATCCCTTTGTTACTGCTGAACCGATTTCTTCGACAACGCCCGCATAGTCACATCCTACTAGGGCGCCGGGCCCAGAGAGGTATTTGACGTGTTTCCAGTCAGTGGGATTGAGGCCGACGCTTACGACTTTGACAAGGATGTAGTCATCGCGGAGCTTGGGGAGGCGACGGTCTGTCACGACTTTGGCCTCTTGAGGCCCGGTGATTTCAATTGCTTTTTGAGTCGACATGGCTGTTCTGTTTGATGTTCAAGTCAGGGTAATGGTATGATTTTGTGCAGCTGAGGTTGCATATGTACTGGTTGGCTCAGACGCGTTCCATTCTATCAGCCCACATGGTCGCACAGTAATCAAAAAATGCGCTGCATTACTAAGCATCATGATGGGATTTGAAACCACATTTTTCTTCATCCAAAAACACTCTTAGAAGTCGACCTCCCGTGTGTACCAAAGCTGTCTTGTCTGGTGGGCGGTATTCGGGGCATCCACGTTCCGTCGGCTAAACAAAACATTGGATCACCGCCCCACATGGTAGGTCAGAAGGTTGAATCAGGCCGTGGCGTCCTGATTTGCGGGGTCACCCACCGGAGTGATGTGGGCGACCCTACGTAGGACCCCCGCTCGCCAGTGACACTCGGTGCATGGGTACTTTATGGGGCTGGATCGTGATGAATCAATCATCTTTAATTCAGAGCGGATAGTTAGTTACTCCGCCGCGCGTCACTAGTGCGACCCACATGCCTCCGCGGTAGCTCAGCAGGACTAAATACCTCCTAGATCGCAGAGAATTTTCTATGGACGTAGAAGTGGTCCCCCTCTGTATATAGATATTATTTAGCAAGAAAATACTGATTGTTTGGAAATAAAATGCAAATTGGGGGCCATTTCATCGCTCCAATAAATTAGTGCAAGGCGAAGTTGGTGACTTAATTTCGAAGTTCACAATATATTGACAATCTTTGTGTTATCTCCGAGAGGGACACCTGAACACCTTGGAAAGAATACTGGTAGCCGTCTTGCTTGATACAATAGGAGCCACAGAAAAGTTTATAATTTTTTGTTTTCAAATAGTGTTTCAAAGGGTCGAATTTACCGTAGACCATTCTGAGTTCTCCCACTGTCGTTATTTCGTGAGATATTCAGTCGTCGTAATATAGAGTATCGTCTTCGGAAAATGCATGAAAGTCATCTTAATTCATATATAAAATGAACTTGAGGAGAGTATGCGATACAAACCGAATGACTGATCATCTCATATTGTGGTCTCTGAATGCTCTTTCATATGCATCAAATAGCTTGCATATGAGACAAAAATGCCGCGGTCTATCGTCACTTTTGGTGGAGCTATACCCGTGTTTGAAGGACTGCCGAGGGAACGCAGCATGATATGCAAGGTTCAGGCCTCTATAAAAGAAGGGACCCAACTCAAGTGGCACTTTAAATTTGAAGATCTCTCATAGAACATGTGTTGGCAATGACCTTAACAGCAGCATAGCAGCTGGAGCAAATATGAAAACTCACTCTGCAACCCCAGCAGTGCCTTCGGCTAGCATCTGGGAGTTCTTTTTTGAGCGCCCTTCTCTTCCTTTCCCACATGATCAAGGCAAGTCAATCCATGATGCTTTTATTCCATGGACTGGCAATTGTATTATTTTTGTAGAGACATGTTCTGAAGCTGTACAGTTATCTTCCGTTCTGCCACGACCGACGCCCAATATACGTACAAACAGGTCCGACAACGAGCGAAGAGATTTGGCAGAGCCTTACAATCCCAGTGGGGCTGGTGTAAAGGTGACGTACTCATAGTGATGACCCCAAATGACATCGATACTCCCTCCGTTATCTGGGGATGCCAGTTTCTAGGTGGGATCGTGGCTCCGGTCAGTCCCGAGTTGTCGGCACAGGAGCTTCTCCAGCAATTAAAAGGAAGCCATGTAAGAGGGCTTGTGGTTCATCCACAGTGTGCGGTTGTTGCTATGGAGGCTGCTCTCCTTGCAAATATATCGTCTGATCGAATTCTTATTTTGAGGCCCGACAAACTCGTCCCGACATACAGTGGCCTCTCTTCCGTTGAGGATTTCTTGAACGCAACTGAAGATGATATAGACCAGGACACCCATTGGGTGAAAATCGAAGCAGACAAAGATATTGCATTCCTGGTGTATTCATCAGGGACCACGGGCAGAGCTAAGTGTGCGATGATCTCTCATCGTAACGTCGTGGCCGCTGCCAAGCTTCAAACCGCAATTGATAGTGCCCACATAGACTGGCGGCGGGATCGCACCTTAGCGGTACTTCCTACATATCACATCTTCGGTAAGTAGGTAGAAGTCATAAGAATGTTGATATATTGTTTCTAGACAAAGCAAGCTAAAATAATAGGACTTATTTGCCTCGTTTATCTCCCTGTCTATATTGGAACAACAACAGTGTACATGGACAAGTTCGATATTGCCACTTTCTGCAGTTTTATTCAGGAGTATCGTATCTCCCAAGTCTATGCCGCTCCACCCATCGTGCTTCACCTGGCGAAGAGTAGTCTAGTGAATACCTATGACTTGCGTACACTCCGCATGATTACTTCTGGCGGCGCACCTCTTGCTTCCAGCCTCGTCACGGAGCTATTCCAGCGACGTCAAATACCAGTTCGCCAGGCGTACGGATTGTCTGAAACAACATCTGTATCTCACATCCAGGTTTGTCATACTGTATATCCCATTCGCGGGTCAGACAACAAAACTCACTGAAACGGAATTCACAGCGCTGGGACAAGTGGAGGGTTGGTTTAGGCTCGAATGGACCTCCTATTTCCGGAATTGAAACCAAATTTGTCGGTAATGACGGTCGTCAAGTTACAGTGGGTAAGGAAGGAGAGCTTTATGTGCGTGGCGCAACAGTTTTCAATGGTTATCTCGACGAGCCTGATCTCACTGCGGCCTGTCTGACAGCAGATGGATGGCTCAAAACCGGTTGGTGCTCCTTCGTTTTCTTCATTGTCTGCAAGACCTACGCATTATTTTCTCACAGTCAATTATAGGGGACATAGGATGCGAAGATGAGCAGGGTAATCTGTTCATAACTGACCGTTCAAAAGATTTGATCAAATTCAAAGGTTACCAGGTAGCACCGGCCGAGCTCGAGGATATCATTCTTGAAAACGAGGCTGTGGGGGATGCAACTGTCATTGGCATCATGAACGAGAGTCTTGCAAGCGAGGTGCCGTTGGCTTACGTCGTAGTCAAATCCGGTTACCCGCAGAATCAAACTACGGCGCAAGCGATTCTCAAGCATGTCAATGACCGAACAGTATCATACAAACATCTCCGTGGTGGCATTATTTTCACTGAGATGATCCCCCGAAGTAACTCGGGAAAAGTTCTAAAGCGATTGCTTCGTGATCGGGTATCGGTTGACCTCGTACGTCGAATCGGGGCCAAGGAATACACAAAGTACATGCTGGTGCCTAAGTTATAGTGAAGGAAAATGACTCGCAATCTATGTTGAACAATCAAAATGAGTCGAATACAAGTAGTTAAGTCAGCGACTAGGTGTTGCATTTACTGTAGCCTGCAAGATTCTGTATGATCTTCGGCACGTCCCGCAGATCTCCCAAGTTAGTGGACTGTGCGCCCTCACTAGAAATTACTGAACCAATGGCTTCCTAAGATATGAATAGTGGTTCTGATGAGTTATATTCTACTGGTGGCATCATCAGCCTCTTGTGCATGTTAAGCCCCTTAGTCCAATTTACATTTCCTTGACTTCGATCTAGGGTTCTTCTAGAACTGTCAAAGTCGGAAGGCGGAAATGAATAATGAAAATAAAATATATGCAGGGATATTACTGGATTTCGAAAATACGCTGGATAGTTTTCATGCTATCAAATTCCTGTCAACGTCTAATTCGGCGCCCAATGTTGTATTGGCTGGAACTATCTAGCCAGCTATGTGATAATACGAAAGTTTCATACTAACATATCCCCTCCTTTAGGATCAAGCAAACAAGACATTGGTAGACCCTATTCTGGGTTGGAGAAGCCGACCCAAAAGCCAACGTACAGCCCCATGAGTCCAAACCAGAAACCCACCAAAAACCCCTTCAAACTCAAGATTATATGAACTTAGGTCCTGACATTTATGAAACAGATTATCAAGCAATCCTAGAAGACTGTTTGGCTGCTTTACATCTAAATGAGGACCGTATTAATATTCCGTGTTCTAACACTAGGTTTCGAAGTGTCCATAACGGAATTGAGATGAGTTGCCGGATCAGTCAAATACTGGACGGTGGTATCAAGTGGAAGAAGGTTTGGTCTCTCTAGCATAAATATGACTGTCGGAGATCGAGTTATCTATGTCTTTTTTTTATTGCAGATTAATGTTTATGGAAGGAGATTGATGAGCCCGGGACAGGAGATTTATGAATAGCGACACCAAGGAGATATTAGAACAAAAAGCCAAAACGAAAAAATCTGGGTCTATGATATAATTATACAGCTGTTGCTGAGTTTTGCCTGCGAGAAATTTAACCCTGAGCAGCTTTCCAAGACGAGTAATGGTCGGCCAATGTTTCCTCCAAAGGTCGATAAATGACATTCAACTGATCCAAACTAGCACGATTGTCGATATCAAAAGGAACACCAAGATTCAGCCTCAGCCATTTCTGGCTTAAGCCAAGCACAGGCCCTGACATACGGACAAGTGCGTTTGGAATTTTGTTTCGAGGAATCCGAGAAGACTGAGTAATAGATCGAAGCATACGCGAAAGTTCCACGAATCCATATGTTCTGCTATGCGCCAGAATGTAGCGCCCATGAGCGTCCGGATTTTGAGCAGCTTGAATATGGGCGGCTGCGACGTCTCGTACGTCGACGATTGCAAACCACATGTCGGGCACTCCCAGAAAAAGCTGACCGCGTAGAAGCTGGTCAAGCAAAGATAGACTGCCGGATTCTGATGTTGGTGATAAGGATGGTCCTAGTACGAGGCCTGGGTTGATAGTCACGAGGTTCCAGCGTTTCGGAGATGGCTGTTCCCGATACAATTTCCAAGCTTCTTTCTCAGCAACGACTTTAGAATATGGATATGCATTATATTCAGCCGAACTGGTTGTATTGAAGTATTCGGTGGAAAGTGTTTTATCTTTCATAGTCAATACGTCTGCATTGTCACCGAAGATAGCCGCCACGGACGAAGTGAGGACGACAAGTTTGACCGTCTCGCATTTTTTGACTGCATCGAGGACGTGCTGTGTCCCCTTGAGAGCGGGCTCAACGACTTCTTTTTGTCCGTCGCGAATCTTGTTCTCGATGAAAAAAGGCGATGCAATGTGATAAACAACCGAACAGTCTTTCATTGAAGCTTCGAATGAACCAGCCTTCAGCAAATCCGCTTCGAATAATGTTAACTTTCCGGGCCATTTCTCTTGCATATCAAGTAGGTGTTTGATTTTCTTTCTGTTTTTCGTGCTGCGAACAGTCGCGTGGACTTCGTTTCCTGTTTCGAGTAACAGTTGAACAACATGGCTTGCGATGAAGCCGCTCGCGCCTGTGACGAGGGAGATGTCCTGTGTCATGTTTGGATGCGTGAGTGCCAATGGTTGCAAATTCGCACTGATATAATGAATGCTGCGTACAAAGTAAACCCTTATTGATATATATATAAATAAGTCGGTTATTCAGTATATTTCAAATGATCCATTGCACTGATTCAATGTTCTGATACGGGGCAGTGGAGTAGCAAGGATGAACACGAATGGTCGGGTTTCAAATTGCGCCGATTCCGGTTGGGCGGGATGGGATCGGATCGCAAACTTTATTTACACTAACTACTTTTTCGGTTGTGGAAGTGTGGGGCAGGCGAAATCCCGAGCCGAGCTTAAGATTATCCAGAGATCAATTACCGGTGGTACCATCTCAAGGTCATGGGGCAGATTTAGTGTATACAAAGTTATATAATGAAAAGCATATACAGCGTAACTCATTGCTGCGAATCACATTTGACAACAAGACAAGCAGAGTGCACAGCGCTATCAATGGCTAGTGTGACAGTAATTTCGTGGTTCGAAATCTTTTGTGGGGGGGTCAAAATATGTTGAAGAGAGCCAACAAAGGTACGACAATTCCATCTCCTAGATCCAATAGAATCGAACTAGGAGCTGTCGTAGAGGTCGGCATCATTCTTCGGGCTGTTCCCAGGCCATGACGATTTGAATCAAAAAATTGGACAGCGGCAGGGGTATCTTGCCATAGACCAGAATTTCAGTATGGTTTCCACGTATGGAATACTTCGAGTCAGTCACTATCAAATCAATTAATTGCTAGGTCATTGCCATTTAATAGATAGGTTCATTCACCTGAGATATTTCCTGAGGATGGTTCAAATATGACCGTGAATTTCAATTAGGATCGCTTACTTACTACCTGTCCGAATAACGCCCCAATCTCCTCGGTCTTTTTGTTGTAGGTAATAGCGAACTTTTCTTACCGAAGGTTGAAATGAACTGAGACTATGTCACTGCATGGATGTATGGGAGTTTGGTACTAGTAGTCATCCTAGACCGGGCTGATAGACTAATATTAGATATTCCGGGTAATCAAATGAAGAATGGAGGCAATCTGACCAAAAATTCCCTTTTCTAACTGATCTCTCCGCCGAGTTTTTTACTAGTATCACAAGAACATGATAAAAGCAAATGCTCGAGAGATCACAGTGATCGGAATAAAAACCTACAAGCTTACAATTGAGCGTCTGTGTGTTTTCTTCTCTCCTCAATTCCGACGAACAGTATTCGACGAACGGTATTCGGTGCAATCGCAAACCCGTTGTAGCCGGGTGGGTCATGTCATTTCTACCACGGACCAGACGGCATACCGTAGTGGCGTGGTAGGGATACAACAGTACAGTAGCTTAGAGGTGACCGTTGACAGAAAGCAAATGCAATCCCTCGTCGAAATCACTATGCTATTAGCTAATATTTCCTCATCCTTTCTTTTTTCCCTTCTTTGCAAGAGAAAGAGAATGGTTATCTATATATGCTGGGTGAACCACCGATCCGATTCCGGGACGTTCTTACCATTTCCGTCTTAGCGCGAAAATCTTAAATGGTCTTCCGGATCTGCATTAAAGCGGTGGCGATTCGACTTCATGGGAAATGAACCGGACCGATTATCTATCCGTACATCGGCTTGATGATATTCTGTGTTTTTCCTTGCAAAATAGCTGTACAACATGAATTCAAGATGCAAAACTTTCCATGCCGAGGTTAAATTTTTACCTCAATTACAACCGTCGGTTTCAACTTCATTTATATCCAAATCCCCAGAATCTTTCATACTTGCTCGAGTATTGAGTAAATGCAAAAAAAGTTAAGGTCTCTCGAGCAGGTAGACAAACGGCATTACTCTAGTGCCTATTGAAACAACAATGCCAGACTCTACTCTCCTCAAGGTTGCCGGATACGGCTCTCTCCTCGTTGCTATAAAGCACGCAGTCAGTGGGCCCATAATCGACAAAACCCCCCTAATTTAAAGGAAAGATTAACTAATCCTACTTTGAATCAGGCGTCAGGAAAAGACTTCCAATGCCTTCGTCAATTCCGAGAATTGCCAAATATCGCATACACACGTAGCACGGTCGGGTGGTATCAAGGAAGTGCCTATTTAGTCTTGACAGGTATTTTATCAATCTTTCCCCGAGATCTCTGATACAAATGACTCTTTGTGCTGCGGTGGTAACGATCTGTTTAGCTTTGCTGAATCTCAGCTGGGCGAAGAATCCCCAGTCTTTGAGGGAACCGCTTCAACGTACCATGGCTGCTTTGTTGGTTCTTATTGCTTGGGCTAGTTCCGCTTGGTATATTAAGAGGGGGGTAAAATCAAGTGGGATTCTAACAGCTGTAGCGGGTATACTCCAGGCATGGGCGGCTCTTCATTGAGTATTTTGGGAAATTTTGTGTATACTAGTGGATGAGATACTTTTCAGGAAGGGGGTGAGATATATCTACTTCTCTAAAGTACCATTGGTAGTATTCTGATTAATTCTCAAATAGACTATTTTAATTCCATCGTAGATAACCCATCGCGCAGTCCGGGATGCAGATATAGTAAGTATCCTGGACTAAAACTGACTGTATACCTAGACTAGTGTAGTAGTTATGAGTTGTTTTTTTTTTGATTAGCCAACGAGGACTTGGCTCTCTAGATAAGCGCCACTTAAAGTTCATAGAATATTTTGGGTTCATAATGTTTAGTGATCACGTTGGCGTAATTCTCTAGGGTGGAGACGATCTAAAAGGTGATATTGCCGACGGTTTGACCGGAGCCTGCATGTTCTGCCAGGTCCAGAGCGCAATTAAATGAATTGCCTCCGACGACTGGCTCCGCAACAAAACTAGACTCACGGCTTTTCGAGCGGATAGATTGTTGCCCCGATTGTGTGATTTAGGTTTGTTCCCTCGAAGTTAGAGTGGGTCTTGCACCCCTGTATCTCGATGCCTTGTCTGGTCCATAGAGATACCTGCATGATTATCTCGATCTCAGAAAAACTTGAGGGGGATTTGCACCGAGGCATTTGGGGAGCCTCGGCAGCTCGGGAACTGGTTCCAAATCGTTTCTTTATCTGTATTAGTAAGTACCAGAATAGCTTTGATGAAAAGTACGATATTGTATTTGTCAATCCTTAAGCCAGACCCATACATCCAAGAATCAAGTCTTCACAGTCGAGGCCTACGATTTTCATGATGGGGCCTGATATGAAAAGTTCACTGGAGCTGCCATGTGGTTTAGTTCTGCCCAACCGTCTCGTAAAGGTAGGAACACATTGGAAACGCCGAAGCAACGTCGCTCCAATTTTGCAATACCAGCTGATTGGTTCGTTCTAGGCCTCTATGGCCGAAGGCCTGGCAGAAAGTAAGCATTTGCCCGGTAAGCGCATTTCTCGCGTTTACGGAGAATGGGCAAAGGGTGGATGGGGAGCCCTTCTCACAGGTAAACTGATACTCCATATTCCTAAGAGCACTGGGTATCGAATAAAATGATTGTGGCTGACGGCGCGAAAAGGAAATGTGCAAGTTGACGTTCGCCATCTCGGTGGTGGCGGTGATCTGGCAACGCGTGAGTCTCACTTAGCTGATGAGGAGGCACTGAATGCATGGAGACAATACGCCAACGCCTGTCAACAACATGGTACGCCGGCGATCGCTCAGATTTGTCACCCTGGTCGTCAGTCACCTAGAGGTGCAGGTGAAAGGGGTCTTTTCGAGAATCCTATAGCGCCGAGCGCCATTCCCCTTGATATCGGCAAGGGCTGGGTTGCTGCTACCGTCCGGAATGTCGCTTTCGGGGTGCCACGGGCCATGAACCATTTTGATATTAACCTGGTGACTGCACAATTCGTAACTTGTGCGCGTGTGCTAGCACAAGTTGGTTTCTCCGGTATTGAGATCCATGCGGCACACGGTTACCTTCTGTGTGAGTCTTTTCCTTCCTATTCCTCGAGCGACAGGTCTGATCTGACATAGTGAGGTAGCACAATTCCTCTCAGAACAAGTAAGTCATCACTGGCAGACAGAAATTCTGTGATCTAATGTGGGACTATCATCTGTAGAGTAACACTCGTGATGACCAATATGGTGGTGACGCTACACGGCGCGCCCGTATTATCCTTGACATAATCTATCAAATTCGAAAGGCTGTGCCGAAGACATTTTGCGTTGGGATCAAGTTGAACTCTGCCGATAGCAGCTCGGCACAGTTTGAAGATACCATGACCCAAATTGGTCTTTTTGTCGATGCAGGTGTGGATTTTCTTGAAATATCTGGTGGAAGCTATGAAGACCCGACGGTACGGTATACGATCTTCATCAATTCTGGAGGCTACAGACAGTACCGAATGAAGGCCTTTGCAAATGCGCTAACTCCGATAATTAGATGATGGGCCGCGGATTGCGAGAAGAAAATAACCACCCTGAAAGCCTAAAGAAGGAATCTCGGGAAGCCTTCTTTTTGGACTTTGCAACGCAAGCAAGGAAGCGGTTCCCGGATCAAATCCTCATGCTCACTGGAGGATTTCGAACCCGGAAAGGTATTGAGTCCGCTCTAAAGGCTGGAGTCTGCGATCTTATCGGTATAGGCCGCCCAGCGGTCCTCAACGTAGACTTTCCACGCCTCATGATTGACGATGCTGTATACACCGATCAGCAAGCCCGGGTGGTCTTTCCCAAGGTCCAAGTTCCATTCCTGGCCAGGCTACTCAACATCAAAATGTTGGGTGGAGGTGCAGAAACAGTGAGTTGATTTTGACAATTCTTCGTCTTCACCCGATTCTGATTTATTTAAGCAATTCTTTCGGAGTCAAATCCAACGAATAGCTGCTGGAAATACTCCACGGCGCCCATGATTCCGTTCTCTACGTTCTTTAGTAGTAATCGGAAGTCGACTGTCTCAGAAGAAATCTGGAGACAAGCGAGACAACACTGTCCAGGCGACGTTGCTAGTTGGAGGTCCTATCTATTTTCATCTATTTCACTTGTTGAATACAGTCTTCCAAGTGGGCCTTGTCTCATTCATAGAACTGCAGCATGCCGGATAAGTTATTACTCTCAAGCTAGAACTTACTGAATTCGTATTCAACGCTCGCAAGTGCAATCCCAATCCAGTCTTCTCTGACAGATACTCCTGCGTGTTATAGTGATATTTAGCTATCACTTTCATTGAAATGCCTTAAAGACTTACCATGGTGTCGTGTTTGACAATCATATGAATACGGTTGGAGTCGAATATTTTTCAGTGAGGTGGCATGTCAACTTCTTCCCCTTTCTTTATTCGATGAAACCCCTTCAAAAGGGTGATTGATTATAGTCACCGAACAAAACTTCGAGAGGGAATTTACGGACGTCGGGACTGCAGGTCTATATGAATGGCCAGCCAGCATATGGAGTACGTCACCACTAAACCTCCGCCATCTTCGTACCATTCTAAAAGGCTTCTTTAAAAAGGAATAGACTCAGATAGAATCTAGGATAAAACATAAAACATGGCATTTAAGTTCGTTGCTCTAGACTAACTAACTGTATGGTTCTATCAATCAATCAACCATGCTGTCCCAGTGGGCGCTCCTCACTAAGGGTTGAAGGAGGTTCAGGCGCAAAAGATGAATGTCCGCTTCGAGTATATTTGCTGGCCAGTGGCCTAGGTAGCTTGGGCCGCTCTATCTCAACGTGGATGGTGATGCATGGAGCTCGCCACCTCATTTATCTTTCTCGAAGCGCAGGTGCAAAGGAAAGGCATCAGGAGTTCTCCCAAGAGCTCTCGAGCATGGGATGTCGCACCGACTTTGTTCAAGGCACCGTTACCAATCTCGAAAATGTGACCAAATTCATGCGCCAGCATGGAGAAACCAACTACGCCGGCGCCAACACTTTTCTGGACGCCTTTTCTCAATACCGGCTGAGCCTAGGACTGCCGGCCTGCATTATCGACATTGGTGCCGTGGAGGAAGTCGGCTATTTAGCTGAGCATGAGACTCTAATGCAGAAGTGTAAGTCTACCAGTGGACCGGACCATACAGTGTCCGAACGCGGGCTGCTGGAGGCAATAGAGCTAGCCATAACATTGACGTCAAAAGTGCGCAAACCGCTGCTTTGGCTAACTTTTGCCTTGAGATTCGCTCCAGCGTGCCTCTTGCAAATTGTGCAAATCGCTTACTCTGGAAAAAAAAAAAAATACTCGAATGGCGGCCTTCCACAACAGTGGAGACACAAACGCCATGTCAGAAAGCTAACTTGTATTCCCCATCTGCGGAAGAAGATTCAAAGAGAGTCGCAGGCATTGTTTAGGATACGGTAGGTCAGACCAGGTTGCTTCTGCATCAAACTGGCAAAACTGGAACATGACACAAGAAACTTCAAATAAGACGAAACGTAATCAACCAACATAGTGGAAACCTCATCAACCGTGAGCTGTTCGCTGACGAAACGTAAAGGTTCGACCACGCTTTCATTTTGGCCGGGATGGGCGACGAAACGTTCAAGAAGAGCGTGAAACAGCTTCCATAAGCCCAAACGACCAAGCATTTCCAGGCTTCGACTGTTTGCAAAGATATGCAATCGCGCATGGATAAGTAGTACCTCTGGACATTCACAAGAATGCGTTCCTCCTTCGGAAAATGATGATCCGAGGTCCTGACAAAACACGCCTGCAAGTTTTCCCAGGAATTTCTGAGTACTCAAGAGACTGTGAAGGTACTTGTCTCTGAGTTGCAGATATACGGCATTGAGTTCAGCTTCACAAATGGCGGATGCCGAATTATGTGTCGGGAATAGAGTAATCCCCGTTGCACATATATTCAAGGACATGACCAAAGATATCCTCTACACTGCTTTTGATCGTAATGACGAATTTGGCCTTTTGACTAGTAGAACTGGAAATCCCCGTAAAGTGTCTTCGAAAAATGCCGGCATGGATAGCATATTCTTTTTGGTCTGGGCCAACCTCAAAATACACTATGGGCGAGCCTAGGTCATTAGGGAAGTATAAATAGAGGCCGCTTAACAAAGACTGAGAGCACTCACTGCGGATGTGGTAAAATCATAGTTTGGAGGAATAAATATAGTCATTGTGTTGGAGCGAGTGGTCTAGCTCTATAAATACTCAGATTACCAGTGAACTCGGACCTGCGACCATCAAACGGATCCCTGTTCCGCGACCGCCAAGAGAAACACACTCATGATTTTTCCCAGTAGAATCTAACTTATAATTCTCAGCTAAGAATTAAGAAGACCACCCAGCCCAATTGCCATCATCACCGTCGTCCCATTGTTTCTGACTACATACTCATTCCACTTCCAAGATACTTCCAGTACATACGACCCTAGGGTGTGGAAAACAGGGCTTCCTGTCCGCTCAGCCGTACTTAAGCCACACTATATTCGCATGGTAAATTGTATCTAAAGCCCCGATAGATGAGAGCGACGACAGATTTACGCTAGGTGAGTGTGGGTGATATAGGTGGAGAACTTTGCAGACTAGGGGATAGAGGTGAGAATGGGGTGATCGACCCCGCCTAGTACATTGAGCTTGCCTAGGTTTAGAAAACATATAAACCAACAGCTTATGGCCCTTTGCTCGGTCTGCTATAAGATTTCCAAAGCTTAAAGTATGTCACCAAAGAACAACTTCCAGGGATTGCTCGAGGAGTGTATTGCACGTGTAGTGGTTGGTTAAAAGGATAGTCTAATTAATTGACGCAAAACACACATAACGCACGTTTATTGGACTGCTCTTGAAGCATAAATACGACGCAATCCACATACTACAAGGAAATACGATGACAGTACACTCATAGCACAGAAAAGTATGTGGTAAAATTATATTGGGAGATGAATTGCCAATAGCATCGGCCTTATTCCCGTGCTGCTGTTACATGTCTCCCTAGCTAACTAATGACGAATCAAAACTCCGGTGCATCCGAAAAGCCCCACAACAGCAAGTACTTCCTGGGTAAATTCAGGGCTTGGGGCGTTTAGAGTAAGGAATGTTCTCCTTCAAAGTAGATGAAGGAGCTTTCTGTCGCTGCTCTTGGCCGAGATGTTTGCGGCGGTTCGCGCTTGTCACCTCCGAGATAAAGTTGACACCGTGGTACCTAGCAAGATTTGTGAACAGCGCATATGCGCTCTGGAATATCAGAAGAGTGGAGGATGTGGCATAGATCCCATCGAGTTCAATAGCGAACCCAGGCGGGAGGGTCTCAATCCAAGTGAGAAATCTGTCCAGCTTTTCCCGGGTCATGTTTTCGGCAATGCGAACCGAAAAGACTGCACGTAGCGTAGGGGCAATCGTGTTCGGGTCAATGCGTGTGACGCCAGTGAAAGCGAAGCAGGTAGATACCCCTAACTTGACATGATGTGTTGGCTTAACAACCGAGCTATTCTCTCGAATAGTCGCCATTACGTCCGAAAGTGTCACAAAGTGGTGACCGTCTCGCTTACGCCGAGCAATCTCGCCCCGTAACTTCCCAGTTAAGGTATTGCGTGGTGGGTGAAGGGCCACTGGGGTATGCTCATCGCTCGCAGAAAGAACTTCGACAACGCGAGTCGCGGGATTTGACGTTCGTGTTGCCACATGCGAGTAACAGCAATCTAGGACGAAGACAGCGTCTGTATCTGCGATGTCGAAGCCCTGGATATGTCCTTCTACCAAATTGTTGATGTGATCTTGGAGGCGTATGCTTCGGCGGGATGGGCCTTCGACAGCCCAGAGCTCTTCCCCTCTAACCTCTCCGTGACCGGCATAGTGAATAAGCACGATGGATTTGCCGGGTGCCTCTGTTGCGCGAAAGAAAATGGACCGAATTGCGTCATTCAATGTCCAGCCCGGAGTCTGATCCTGTTCAGCCAAGATCTCAACTTGAGCTTGGTCGAGATTGAGCGTGCTCAGGATCGCCTGGAAATTATCGGTGTCTGCAGCGGCATTCGTGTTGCCTCGCTCCCATCGAATACTCAGCGCGAAAGAGGAGTTGTAAACTCGGCTGCGATTGTTCACAGCGCGAGCTATTGCGTCTTTGATTTGGTCTGCGCTGATGGCTTCCATGTTGGATTGGAAACGTTATCTTAAAAAGGGAGTGATGTTCGAGTGTGTTTAGAAAATTGCACGAAGAGTTGGGCGTGGGAAGGTAGTAGTGAGTACGCAGTATAGTGAATGAGCTACATTGGGTTTAGTACTAGTGCCAAATGAGGTTTAATGGGTAGGTTCCGAATCTTTTTAGGGACAAACCTCGCTTTCGTTTTTTCGTTTTTGGTCTGGATTTTTGAGCCGGCAGAAAGGCTGGAATACGTCCAACTATTAGACCTTGACTACCGGGGAAGGTATATAATGTTGCAAGATCATTTGTATACGGAACGTGGGCAGCCAGACGCACAGCCTTCTCCTGGCTTGAACCCCTCAAGCTTCTAATTTGATGCTGAGAGTGCGAGTATACCTTTTAGACAGTGGGTCACGCAGCTGCGATAGAGATGTGACATCGGACAGGTTTTGGAGGTCCTAAGCTCCCAGGGACTAGCAGCATCGACGTGCGCCAACCAGGCCCGGGCTTCAGTACGATGGTTACTTCGGTATGCATATCCAAAACAACAATCAGAGGTCGGAATCGTGTCGCTATGGCGTCTATAAGAGGAAATCACTTGATGGAATAGACTCCATTTTCCTACTTAGAGAATAGACTAAAGTAGTTGAGTACCATTACATATATATAGTACTGCGCCACAATGCGATCGTGATTTAGTTCGCCAGTAGCTTCAAGTCTCATGTTCTTCAAAGACACCTGCAAGCGCCGACCGCCACGCCAAGAGACTTTAATTACTTAACACTACAAATTCTTTTCTTTTCTTCTATAACACCACAAAAAAGATCTTCGAGAATCGTCACGCAGGACATCATTTAAAAGTTGGTACACATACGAAGCTCGCGACGCATCAAAAATTTTTCTTTACTCTTTTGTATTCGAGGTCATAGATTCCAAATATTTGCCAAATCTATTAATAAATGTAACCTCACAGTTATACCCGTGTGAAACTTGCTGCAAATTGCGTGAAAGCGACATGTAACCGTTTACCTTCCTCATCTGCGACCTGCCCATGGGATTTTGCGCTCCCGATAGGGTGGTATGGGAAGGGGCTAAGATAGGTTAGGCGGATTCAGTTCATTATTTTTGCCAACTCACCCATATTCGGGAACAAAGATGATCTTTGAATCTGCATTATCTTCAATCCGACACTGGAGGACCTTTGCCCATAGCCTCTCAAAGCACAATCTCTCCTGCTCAAATACAGGGTTCATGGGCTCAGGGCACTGAGAAGCCTGGGTTGTCCCAATTCTGGTGTGAATGTGGTAAACCTAGCTGGAAATGAGCTCCTGCGTATTCCAAAAAGATTTCAAACTCACGTGTGGAATAATAGAATCCATCATAGCGCAGTCACCCTCACCGATATCCAGGAGCCGTTCTAGACCAACCATCCAGTGTGAGAAATCGGCAGTGATGCGTAGTCTGTAGTAAGACAAGTCAGGTTTATCCTCTTGCAAGTTGTTCAGAGCAGATTCATACTGTGGCACAGCTTTCAAGATTTGCTGGGCTGCATATGGTGTAAACATTGATCGATTACGATGAGTCTCGTGGTAGACACGACCGGACACGCCGAATTCCCTGTCAACTTCGAGGGTACCGCGGTAAAATTTGATGGATTCCTCAATCTCCCAGGCATCTCTGATCATATGTAAGCTATAAATTTGTGCTCGCCTCGAGAAGTAGACTCACTCTCCAGATTGGAAGTTGAAGCACACTGGTCGAAGCGGCTCAGCCAGCAGGAGAACATCTCGGTAAGCTTTCAAGTGATCGCTTGCTTTTAGACCGACTGGACGAGGACCTAGATAATCAACCCAAGAAGAGTGGCCCCTGCCACTATGTTAGCATCTCAGTTCTCATGACCAGAAACCTCTGCGTGTGTGTACTGACAGGATGCTGATATCGAGATCCAGGTTGTCGCAAATCTGTCGCAGTCGTGGTATCTCGCGCTTAGGATCTAACGCATGGATATTGACCTCGACACCGCCTGTGAACCGCAGATGATCAACACTGCTTTTCATCAAGAGTTAGATCAAAATTGACTTACTATAGCCCAGCGCCTTTAGCTCTGGAAACCACTTGACCCAATTGTCCAGATTGGTCCCAGGCTCAATGCCCCAAACTGTGCGAAAACAGTCGATCCTCATGGTGGCTGAAATCGAATCAAGTGCAGTTGATGGAATAGTCGCGAATTATTTTCATAAGGAACTTCAATGTGCCAACATATTTATCTCGCCGCAAAATCTTCCAGTTGATCTACACTTGCACCCCATTCCACTGTATCTGAAATAGGAAATGCTTCCCGCCATGACGCGTCAAAGTTGGCATTCCTATTGGTTGGTAGCCCCATAGCGGAGGATCCCTGGACAGCTCTCGCACGACCCACTCGCGGCGACCATTGCCTGCAACAGTCGCGTCTGGGCATGCGGGGAACCAACATCCATCAATTCAACCCCGCGATTCATGGGCGAAAGTTGGAGATCTCCAACGATTGTTTCTTGATTTCCCAAACCTTCAACTGTTGTGATTACATGCATACATGCATATGAGATTGATCTTTGACCTAGGCAGTTGTTTGCAGTGGGCCGTCTTTGGTCATCACTCTAATGTGGAATTCTGTATTTGCGCTTCATCTCGCCAATTTGTGGGAGTATCGGAGCTGTGATTCCTTGGCCAGATACTCAAAGTACTATTCTACACTTTATCCACTACTTTGTCTCTATTGTATTGATGAACCTGCAATCCCGTGCCTTGCAAGGATGCGAACGAGGGGAAGAATCAGGAAGGAAAAGAGCAAGTAGAGAAGATTTGTTGTTCAAAGAAGAGGGGCGAAGCCTAGAGGGTATAGTCGGCTGCATTCCGACTTTGTAAAATGAGTTCATCGAGTCTTCCGAAAGCAAAATGCCAATTTGATTTTGAGTGACATGCCAACCAATCAACACTTTCAATTGCAACGCAACACCGTCATACGATAGCCTTGGAAAGTCATACCCGATGTGGTAACTTTTGCATAGATTGATTGTTGGTGATGCGCCTAGTGGCGCCACATGGCTTCTGATGACTATGAGTATAGGACTAATGCATTATACTAAATCAGAAACCTCCATTCGGGTGAATGATAACCTTCGTGTACCCATCCTCCCTTTTATCAAACTTGTCATAAGCAGTCTCTGCATCGGCAAGCCCAATCTCATGCGAAATCACGAAACTTGGCTTGGCCTTCCCAGCAATTATCATGTCTCGCAAGTACCGATTGTATGCCTTCACATTGCACTGTCCAGTACTGAGAGATAGACCCTGCAAGAAGTTAGAGTCAGATCAAGCTCAGGTCAACTCTCAGCATCTTACCTTTTCGAACAGCTTCCCAAAGCTAAGACTGATCATCCCATTGGCAGTGGCAGCATCAGTTGCACCAGGGTCACTATTGGAACACTTGTCAATCTTCCCGACCGTATTGTGCTTGGAACATACCTTGAAACATACCTTGGCACGTAAAGTCCCGGAATACCCAACCCTCCACAAGCCCGAGTCACCCGGATCATATTCTCAAGAACAATGTTCGCCTTTTCGGAAGACCCGTTGGAGTCAACAGCCTGGTATCCCACAGCATCAACCGATCGATCAACCATGTCGCCGTTGTGTTTGATAATTTGGTCAACGGCATCCCCCTTTGTAAAGTCGATCGGAATGCAGCCTATCTTTCTGGCCGCTTCGAGTCGCTCAGGCACGCGGTCCACCACGTAGATGTTAGACGCGCCGCGCAGAATTGCTGAGTAGCCTGCCATAAGACCGACTGGGCCTGCGCCGAAGACAGCGATGCTTTCGCCTGCTTGGAAGCCAGAGATCTCGACACCGTGCCAACCTGTTGTCGGTTATCAGAACTGTAATGTCAGAGAGAGGAATTGGAGGGATTCTACCGGTCGGGAAGATGTCTGCGATAGAAGATAGTAAGCGAAGCACTCTCAGATGAAGCTATAGCAACTTACCGGCGAGGAGCACGAAGTCAGCTTCATGTTCCTTTCCAGGAGGCAACACGAGAGCATTGAAATCAGCATAGGGAACTCGGATGTACTGTGCTTGACCTTGATATTTTTAGTCAGACCCTTTTGGGGTGGGAGCTCATTTCACAAACATACCTCCGCGGTAAGGGCCCATTGCGACATAGCCTATCACTCTTAGCTTGGGAAACCAACAAGAAGTGTATAGCTTACCATAAGCACCGCCGGCAAATCCCGGATTGACACCTGTGCAGAAGGCAGTTTTCCCTTCCTCGCAGTTGCGACACCGACCATCGGCCACGTTGAAAGGCATCACCACACGGTCGCCCTTCTTCAGTAGTGTCACTCCCTCACCAAGCTCCTCGACTATTCCCATGTTTTCGTGACCTTTTCCGTTAGCCTCTGTACATAGATCGCATAATTGGGATCTCACCAAAGGTAATGCCAGGCTCTGCGGCTGTTCGACCTTCATACATGCTGTTCCATTGTGAGCGACTAGCGACTTGGGCGGAGTTTAGCTGGCAGCCTTGATTGACTTACTGTAAGTCTGAGCCACAGATCGCGGCCTGTAATCGGTCAGTCACTCATTCCATCCAGCCTCAAAACCAAGTCAGACTTACCGTGGTGACTTTGACAATGATATCATCAGGATGCTCCAACTTAGGCTTCTCAACATCTTCAACCTGGACCTTGTACGGACCCAGATAGTTTAGCGCTTTCATAGTGGTGGCAGACATGGCGAAAGATCGAATAAAGAGGATATGTGATGGAAAATGAAAACAAGATCAAGCGGGATGAGGGAATTTGTAAATAGCACCGGGCACTTATGGTCTCGGCGCGTCAAATTTGCCCCAACCACGCGCCCAGCTTTACGAAGTCGGAAATGGTTTCTCCATTAGTTTTAACAGGCCAATCCATGGCGGTGACTAAATGCTGAGGCCCAATTGACACAGCAACGGGCGATTGAGTGAGGGGAAGCTATACCTTCCCCGCATCGATCGACGCGGGCTAAACTTCCCGTTTCAATTCGCACTTACTCAGCATGACTATTCGGTGAAACATACTTCACTCCTAACAAGTACCTTGGATTAATGGGGTAGTGGAATATTAAAAATTGTGAGAAGACTTCTACTCAGGGAAGTCTGCTCTTCCTCCTTTTACACCGCTGACATATTTCTCTCTTACCCGGCCACTCAATCCAAACTACGTGACAATATCGGAGATCTTTTCGTTGTCAACTTTCCGCTGGTAAACATCTGCCACGGTCGAAATGGAGACTTGATTAATCTGACCAGAACCTCATTGATATCACGGGAGCAACCGAGTCCCGGGGGCGGCCACCGAAGTCCTTTTCCAATCGCTGCTGATGCGAAGATACAAAGTATATTTTAAGACTCCTGTTTCTTCTCCACCGCTCGATAACACACTTGCTCAAAGGCATTCGAGACAGGGAATCATACAAAATGCGCGTGAAAGCCAGAATCGTTCATGTGTCGCCGGACCTCAGTCCTGTCATTGCACCAGCTGTACACTTACATGCTACCAATCAAGATCCACGAAAGACAACTCTTGTCGGAGCGTACGGAATGCCGAATTCCGATCATGCAACGGCAGTGCGCAGAATACACAGGAAAAGGGGCTAGTACAAACAATCGCTTAGACCCCTTCCTCACCCTATCTGACCACTCCGTCGCTGCCCCGAGATATCCGAATCAAGCCGACAGAGCTGCGCACGATTGTTATTGGACCCTGATACAGCTGAATACCTCCAAAATGAAGTATAATCGACAAAATCGGACTCACGGATATGACAAAGTGTCGGCAACCAGTGACAGCCGTGGAGCTTATCAAAATAGCCGACCGTGGGGGGCCTTTTTCACAGATACCATGTCGATCTTATCCAATTACAGTAACGGGTGGAGGCGCCATAGTGAATGCTTGTCCCCAAGTGCACGGACTAGTCCCGAGATGCTTAGCTTCTCCGCATATTAATCCCGTCCCCCTCGACAATTTGAATTTGTGAATTTTGAAAACTTCTTGAGGGGTTTCTGAGGCGGATTCACCATGGAGAAACAAGTCGACGAGAAGGTTTATACTCCAGCGACGAATACCCTGATCAAGCCACAGGCTCGCGAGCCCTATGACACGGGTGTCTCATTTGAAGAGTACACTTATTACGCGCAGAAGACGAGAGCCGAGCAGGAACTTCTGGATCCGCCTGTGCTGAATGTACGACAATGGTTTGGGAAGTCGAGCGATAGCAATGCGTCGAATCAGGATGTTACTACTACTCTGACGGAGGAGGATTTCACAAATCGTGCCAGGAGACTCGAGATTACGGATGAGGAGTGGACGAATGCTAGTCGGGCGTTCCGGTCGGCCTCTTGGGGTGCTTGTCAGTAGTGGCCTGGGTTATTTCTGAGTTGGAGGTGCTAACCTGTCAGGCTTCTACTTGATCACAACGGATATTTTGGGGCCTTATGGATCTGGCTTTGCGATGGGAACGCTGGGATGGGGACCTGGTAAGTCTTCCTCCGTATGTGGCTCTTTGTTCGATTTAAGCTAAGAATGCCTAGGCGTCGCGTTCTACACCGTATTTGGCGCGATGGTCGGATATTCTGGATACCTTATCTGGCGCGTTTACCTCGGCGTTGACAGCTACGAGTTTCCCGTGAAAAACTATGGCGATCTTGGTTTCAGAACATTCGGTAACGGCGGTCGGCATGTCACAAATATTCTCCAAGGCCTCGGATTACTACTCATCACGGGCCAAGTCACGATCCAATATGGCGAAAACATCTCCCAGGTCTCAAAATTCAAGCTATGCTACGCGGTTTGTCCAGTCTTGTTCGCCGTTGCCGGGTTCTTTGTCACGCAGATCAGAACTCTGAAGGCATACGGGTGGATCGCCAATCTGGCTGTGTGGCTGAATATTTTCGTTATCTTCATGACTATGGGTGTTATGGCCAATTCATCTCCGAATTACCAGATCTCTACGCTCGGGTCTGCGGGTAGCGATACCAATGCCGCGACCATCACGCCCGTGAATGGCGTCTATCCGGCTATCATTCACTACAATAACATTCCTCCTGGAATCGGCCTGGTCGGCTCCGTGAATGGTATGCTTTCTGGTGTGCTGGCCTATGCCGGCGCACAATTGTTTGTCGAGTTTATGGCGGAGATGAGAAGACCCCAAGACTTTATCAAGGCCATGTGGAGTGCTCAATTCTTCATTTACAGTGTTTACCTCACTTACGGGTGTGTAGTTTACTACTTGCAGGGACAATATAGCTTCAATCCCAGCTATCAGGGTGTCAGTATTTATGGGTGGCAGACACTCGGCAATATGGTGACCCTGATTGCCGCTTTAATCGCGGGCGGTCTTTATGGCAATATCGGCATCAAGGTTGTTTACAACAATATTCTGGTCGACATTTTCAAGGTCCCACCCATGGAAAGCCGACGTGGTAAGATTATCTACGCGGTCCTGGTTCCGTTATGGTGGATCATCGCCTTTATCATTGGCGCTGCTGTTCCCGATTACTTTGGATTTGTCAGTGTCATATCTGCCTCTATGCTTCTCAACTTGAGCTATACCCTACCTCCGTTGTTTGCGCTGGGCTTCGATATCCAGAAGAATGCCGGTCTGGTGGAAGGAGAAGGGTTTGACCCAATGACTGGACATATCACACGATCTGGAACAGCTACCCAACGGTGGATTCGTGGCTTCTTTGCTGGTGGTTGGTTTCAGGTCTCTATCAATATCTGGCATGTGATTTATTTCTTGGCTTCTTTGGCCATGTGTGGCCTAGGCATGTGGGCAGCCATCATTGGTAAGTACATGAAGCCCGGATATGCTATTGCGTGAGGCTAATGTAACTCAGGAATGATCGATGCCTTCGAAAACCCGCAGCTGAACTCATTCTCATGTGTTTCACCACTCAACCTCAATGCATGATCAGTTCTAACGCATGTTGATCGCATTGACGATACAGCTTTGAAGGTGTCATTTGAGAGAAATGGATAAAATGATGTATGATTTGGAGTATGTAGGCAAATGTCTTTTGAGAACACTTGTATGTCCAGATTAGTTGGAAGCCCAACTCTTATAGAACATGTCGAAAATTTCAAGATCCTGTTTGGCATCTGACAAAGTCGACTTGATCGACTTTCCATTGGCAAAGACCTCATACAGTTCTTGGAGCTCCGCAGTATAAGCATCTTCATAGGAGGAAAGCATCTTCCGGTGCTGAATTTCCCCTTGTTCATTCACCTCATCAACCTCCACATAAATGGGAAGGCCTTTGACGTATGGGCTATCAAACTGAGATATAGTCAGTAAGATACGTAATGATAAAGAAGGAATAATTGCATACCTTGAGGGTAACCCTCTTCTTAGCGCCGTACACCGCAATGTGTGCATCAAAGACAGGGACCTCGTCAATACCACTCTCATAAGTCGTAGAGTACGTTGACCCGTCCGCATTCCGGAATGTCATGATGGCGCTGTAGAACGGATCATTGGCCGTAACGCCATTCACCCGCTCAGGGCACCCAAGAACCTCGCGCATTAGAGAGATATCATGCGAGCCAAGACTACCAAGGAACCGACAGAACTTCCGCTTCTCATCCGTGATTTCCTGGTCGGGGAAAGCCTCCTTGAAGAGCGCCTCGAGTCGTGCATCACGCTCTTCGGCAGCGTGGGGCGGGTAATCATTATGCTTGACTGAGAATGTACCACTCTGACTGACAAATTTGAAGTTCGGCCCACTGAAGTCGCGGACACGCGCATACATAATCTTCGGGATCGAAGATACTTCCCGCTTGAATGCTTCGAGGAAGCTGGGGGCGTACCGACGCATGTATCCGACGAAAACACGGGCGCCTCCGGCGTTCTTTTCTGCGTCGATGATTGATTGCACGGATGGTAGGGAAAGGGAGACTGGCTTCTCAATGAAGACATTCTTCCCTGCTTTTAGACTTGCGCATGTCAGGGAAGCGTGGCTCTCGTCGGATGTGAGTATGAAGACAATCTCGACGTTGGGGTTGTCGATGACATCTTGAGGTATGATTGTTTTTTGGGGGACAGAGAACTTCGTTGCACAGTGCTCGACTGTTTTTGCTGACACGTCACAGATTGACTGCAGCTTGAAGAGGTGTGATAGCAGTAGCAAGCAGGGTCCATGGCAGACTTGGAACACTTCCTAGTATTAGGTTAGCTGTTGTGACTAGCATCGGCTGTGATTGGCTTACCCCCGCACCGATAATCCCTACTCCCAATGGCCGAGACTGTGACATTTTGGTAGGATCAGAGGTAAGATATCACAGACACTTGAAAGCAAGAATATTCTGTCGGTCGGCCTATTCTATTTGGGGTTGAATTGGAGTTGGAGTGATCTCATGCGCGCCTCCAAGGGAGCGCGGGGCATGCTCCACATCCCACCTTGGCAGCTAGCCGAGGTGACCTCATCCCTGCAATCTTCATAATGATTAGGAGCACAATTCATTGTTGATATATGAGAATCAGTGGAGTCAACATCTAATCTGTGGAATAATAGGAGTGACTGATTCAACACTTTCTCTGAATTACCAGTAAAACCCCAAATATGTACGGAAAATCCAAGGCGAAACCCTGAAAACAACCTTGGAATGCAATTCAAACAGCACAACTGTCCACACCAATCAGAAAATATGTACACATGCATATCCATGGATCACAGATTTGGTGGCTTATAGATGTTCTCTCAGAAGACTCATGGCATAATTTAGTCGAATCGTCCCATTGCCATGACCTTTGGGTCACCCGATCCTCCATACTTCGCAATATCCTCGTGCGTAAAAATAGATTCAAGGTCCCGGAATCCAAATTTCGTATAAAGGTCATGACCGTGCGCAGAAGCTGTCAGCCAAAGATCACTTATACCCAATGCCTCCGCTTCGGCAAGACCCTGTCGGACAAGGCTCGATCCAATACCCCGACAACGATACTCTGGAAGTGTAGCAAGCACTTGTAGGACTATTCAGATGTCAGACATATCATACAAAGATCCGGGCTTGGGTCAACACAACCACTTACAGGCATATCTCCTTCCAGACATATATTTCTGTCTCATGGCTGTCATGCGACCAATGATATCATTGCATGCCTCACGATTGGCAGATGCTGGCCAGTCGAGGTTGACCCAGTCCTTGATAGGCGTGACCTCGGGGTAAAAGTTCCATGAAGCCCAGGCGACAATTTTCTCTTTGCCGTCTTCCTCCACAACGGCCTTGTAGTTCTTCATGGTAGGGTCTTTACTTAGCTGGTCGCGGAGACCTTGAGCCCGGAACTTATGGTTCTCTGGATGAGGCGGTCCGAACATCACGCGGGTGATGTTTGCTTCTATCGGTGTTCCGAGGGACGTGTCATTGCAAATGGATTCCACTTGTGCCAGCGTTAAAAAGTCCTCTTCTGTAGCGGGGAGGATCTTGAATGACTGGGGCTGAGGTGTTTGGGATCCCATATTGAAGCTGTAAGTAGGTCGTGTGTGGAAATGGGGAAATGGAATTGAGTCAATGCTTACGGGGGATTGGGGAGCTTTTATAAGCATCCGCACCTAAGCCTAATCAGGATCCCGACTATCGTGGCTTTTTAAATTCCAATCAGGCGTCCCACAACCGCTATCTTGGTACTAGAATGAGAAAGCATGGCTATTGGAAAGGTTGTCATCACGGACTTCCGATGCAAAGTCTTATCATTTTCGGTTGATATCTGAGTCAGCGGCTATAAGAGGAAATGGTTTCGTCGTTTACTCTTCTCCGCTTATCTTAGATCACCACGAACCTTGTTCCTATGTAGTAGTCCAAAACCTTCGACCCTGCACTCCGATTGTACTAAATGCCCTATCAAGTGATGTTGCAAGGGCGGCAAGGCATGTCTGTTTGCATTAATGCCTCAAGAAGTCTGAACTTGACCGATTTCCCAACAGAAAACAAGAGTTGAATCTCATATATTTGATGCTCGAGTCGGGACCCACGAAGCTTCATCCACGAAATCCAACCATCGACTCGAAGTGTACATCGTGAACTTGGCGGCTAAAAGGTGCCCCTGCGCATTGTTGCCTGCATATCCAGGCCACGTGGGGACAGGAGGCTGATTGGGCAATCCCCGCTATTCCTGTTTGGGACTGTTTGCTGCCTGTACGCGCCAACACCTTCACTCACAAAGGGCTCGAAGGTTTCCCCTACTTCTCAACTTCCACCATCGTGAAGATACCTTTGTTCATATTTGGAAATATCAAGCCACGATGTCCCGGCAACTTTCGATCCTTTGCTTCGGTAACTCGCTCACGGCTGGTTTCTATTCCTACGGACTAGAGTATCATCCGTATGCCATCAAACTTAAGGAACACCTTGAATATGAGCTCCTAGGCCTTGAGGTTCTCACAACTGTGGCTGGACAGCCTGGTGATCTGGTGTGTCGCCCGGGAACATTTCTTTCTCGCATAGAAATGCAATGTGACAACAAACACTACGACTGGGTGATATTTCTAGGCGGTACAAAGTGGGGGTTTCCCATTGCATTATTCACTGCCTTGTTGCTAATCATGGACTCTATCCGTCGCTTAGTGACCTCGGCTATGGATTCGACCCTGAAAAAATTTACGCTGGTCTCCAAGATTCTTGGGATATTGTCCTCCGGTCAGGCGCCAAGGTCCTGTCTTTGACTATTCCTGAGTGCCAAGCCCGTGTCAAAAACCTGGATATGAGACGTTCGGCTCTAAATAAGCTCATTCTTGATCACACGACAGAACGATAGTAAAGCTCAAGCTCATGATGGTTTAATGTGTCAGGCTAACTTTGTCACAGCTATGCATTTGATCTCTGCAGCAAGATTCCATATCACAGCTCGAGAGAACAATTTATCGAGGAAATCTTTGATGATGGGTTACATCTCACTGCGAAAGGATACGATTTGATGGGACAGGTTATCGGCGACTACCTCGCGGGCATTCTAAAGGAGGAAGACGATGGCCAGGCACAGAATGGGGAGCTATAACAGGACCGAATGCACATATAGCGCTAGAGATAAGATAATATATAGCGTCTTGGATAAATGATAGATGATATGACCTATTATGATATATGACAAGTTCAAGCATGATAATCCAAGCTTTCTTCTCGGGAGCCGAAAAAAATCCCTTCATTTGTATGTTTACCTTTTACTTTGGGGAGTTAAAATGAACCAATCCGCAAGAATCCAGGGACAAGGAGATCAGGGGCGCAATACATGCCCAGGTGTAGAGTAGTAAATACATATACATATATATATATATATTTATTTCTTTGATTCAAAATCATAGACTACCTAATGATCAAGGTACAGAGAGATAGTCTTTGTGATTTGAAAGTCAGTATCTCCCCAGATTTTCAGCTTGTCCCTTCCGTGAGCGGCAAAATGCGCTTTCAAAGGTTCAAGAAATACATAATATGGGGAGAGAAGCTCGGATCCACAATAGCATAAATGAGTCACTTGAATATACAATACTAGTACTAGTACAAGTTGGAAACGGTTATAGGGGGAAAAGCCCCGGCGAACAAGGTTTGATACCGTTCTGGCGTCGGCTCCAGTTTCTAGCATCGGCTGGCCAGATTCATCATCGGAATGTCTACTATTCAAGAAACTTCCCAGTATTGCCCCTATCTTCTTTTTCTATTTCTTCATCCCACCTTTGAAAAACATTTGAACTACTCTGGATCCCACGAATTCCTGATGTCCAAACAAACAACCGAACGAGTCGAGGAGCCTCTGGAAAGTGAAACAGAGACTGGAACTGAAACAATCTTTGAAATTGATATACCCGTCTATGTTGAAGTGGACATCTCGTCGCAAATTAGAGACAATGCAGTCTGTCCGCCTCCTTCTGATGACCCAGTGGCTGCTTTTATTTCTGCCAATATGCACTGCTTCATACATATTGAAGGATGATTATGGTAATGATGAACGGTTCTTCGATAAGTTCGACTTCTTCATAGTATATTCGTCTTCCAACGTCTGGTCTCGTGCATGATAGTGAGTTCTAACAGCATTATACAGGAGGCTGACCCTACTAGGGGCTATGTAAGCTATGTCAACAGATCAACTGCGAAAGAGACCGGCCTGATAAGCGCATCAGGTGGCTCTGTTTACCTTGGTGTTGACAACAAAAATCCTGCTTGGAGTCTTGGTCGCCGAAGTGTGCGACTGACAAGCCATCAAGCCTACAACCATGGCTTGGTCATTTTGGACCTGGCCCATATGCCTGGGACTGTGTGTGGTACCTGGCCAGCATTGTAAGTAAATTCTGTCGTCTAAGACCTTCGTTGCGCATCTATGAAGGAACAAGTGTTGATCGTACCCAGTTGGATGATTGGCACAGTCCCTCCCACAGCTGGAGAAATCGACATCATCGAAGGCATAAATGAAGGTCCACTGAATCAGATTACTCTACACACAAATCGCGACGGGTGCACAGTCAACAACTCAGGCTTCAGCGGCAAACTTGATCGACCAAATTGTTACATATACTCAACAGGGCCAGCTGGCGCGGGAGGCTGTGGCATTGTTGATCCCTACCCCGAGTCTTATGGCGGTATCTTCAATGCAGTCGGCGGTGGCGTCTACGCGACCGAGTGGACAAGCGATGTTATTCGAATCTGGCGTTTCCCTCGCTCGAAAATCCCAGCAAATATTCAATCTGCCACGCTTGACCCCTCTACATGGGGTACGCCAGTCGCCAGTTTTTCGGGCGGTTGTAATATCGACGCGCAGTTCAGCAATCTTCACCTTGTAAGGCTGCCGGTTTTGCTTTTCTGATACGATTGCTAATTTTTGTTGTACAGGTTTTCGACATCACCTTCTGTGGTGATTGGGCTGGGGGCGCATGGGCCAGCAGCAGACTGTGTGCCTCCAAGGCACCTACGTGTGTCGAATATGTTCGGAGCAACCCGCGAGCTTTTGAGGAGTCATATTGGAGGGTCAATTCATTGAAGGTATATCAACGAACCTGAAAAAAAAGAGAAAAAAGCAGTCAAGCGGATGGTGGATGGTGGATGCTGAATACGATCATGTCGAACTTTCAATCACGTCAAGACTATGTTTGTTGCTTACACTGATGTTGAACCTTGAGCATGTGAAGAATGTGTTGTCAGAGCCCTTGTTGTCATGTATTTTAAGTTAATTATTTCCATGTCTAATCACTCCATTAGCACGTAGAGTGTAGCGAACCTGCTGTTATAATGGCTATCTATATCTTTAGTATGATATTGACTGAAGGGCGTTGGCCTGGTGCTCTACACCAGCATGCACAGAGGAAGTCCAAGGAGTCGAAGATTCCTATCAGCTCCTGTCCTCTCATATCCAGCTTCGAGGTGCATATTTTTCTTTCGGTAAAAATGAAGTACTTTTAGACAAGATAAAAGCGTCCCGGGGTTGCCTGTGCATCACAGCCCAGGACTAATAATGAAATTTCAAGAAATGTAAGGCTCTTTTGTAAGCTGCACCTTCATGGAAATTGCAACTCGCTTCCCCAAGCCTTAGAATATAGATCAAGACGAGCTATGAACTGCTGGAATTTATTAGCGATTGCCAAGGCCGTTCGTGTGGCCTTGTCTCTCAATGGCTGCGTAAGTGCTAGATACAAATCATGCGGGAGTGGCCGCTACTCTTCCAACCTGTCACAGCCACAGGTTTCATCTGGCCATTTGAATTCTATTCATTATGTTTGTTATGAATATATTAATTCAAGGATAGTTGCTCGCTGGTTTCGTGAGTTCGAACCCTCTCTCCATCATCATTAGGGAGAAGACGATCCTGACTTTGCGACTGGGAAGCTACGGCTGCTTTTGATGCTAGCCCCATAAGTTTTGCTTCAGGATCGTATCGGGATTGCGACCGCGTCTGGCGCGTTTTCCTGAATTATTGGGTCGGGCCAATCCCCAGTACTTGGAAATGCAAGTGAGACAACGGGCCTGTGTGGTGCTTTTGATCAGTTGGCTCTGCATGGTCGATCGTTGTTTAAACCGATCCCTCTATTACCTTCCTGTTGCAGGAGTCGTAACAGTGTGCGGCGTAATCTGGTGAGGTGGGACGGTGTACAGGAAGCGGGAGTTGACTGCACCCCATTCGCGGAAACTGCGTTCCCCGCAAAGAAACCTTAAATTGTCTGAAGCTTGAAAAGTGTTTGAAATCCAAGACTGATGATTGGCGCAGCCCAGATGATGTTATGATGATGCATCTTGGCCGATGCGTCTAGATGAGGCGATTGGCCAGGAAGGGCTCCTACTCAGCACACCTGCTTTACAGAATTACAGGGAATCTGTGAATTCTCCTTTATTCTTGGTTTATCCTTGGTCTGGGCTGGCGTGATGGTGACAAGTAGATCCGTGGCTCGGGCCGAGAAGCCCCCAATTGTAGATCTGGGATACCCCGGCCATGACGTCCCTTTGTCTATAAAAGGACCGTATCTTTGGCAAATAGATTATATGTAAAGATTAACTGAAAATGTCATTCTTACTCTTACGCTCTACTCGTACCTCTGCAAAGTCTTTCGGAATCTCAATCCAACGGTGCCACATATCTCGAACCGCAGCCATGGCCGGTATCAGTGATGCGATCAAGCAAGACCATCGCGAGATCGAAGATTACTATAACAAAATCCTCAATGCCACCACTGAGAAAGAGAAGATACAGTGGCAGAACCAGTTCACATGGGAACTTGCCCGTCACTCCATCGGCGAGGAGCTGGTCGTCTACCCACAATTCGAGAAGCTACTGAGTGATGGCCGCGCTATGGCGGATAAGGATCGTAAGGAGCATCAATCTGTATGCTATCCCTCTACCATGTCTTTCTTGCACATACTGACTAATGCACTACAGGTCAAGGAACAACTCAAAGCTTTCCAGAACATGGAACCTTCGAACCCCCAATTCGAGCCTTCACTCAAAGCTCTCATGGAAGATCTTTCTCAGCACATCAAAGAAGAGGAAAGCTCGGACCTTCCTAAACTGGAAGAAAGTTTATCAACGGAGGAGAGCGAGGGCCTTTCCAAGTCTTTCGGCAGAACGAAGATGTTTGTTCCCTCGCGATCGCATCCCAGCGCACCCGACAAACCTCCGTTTGAAACTGCAGTTGGACTGATGGCCGCCCCAATCGATCATCTGGCGGATCTGTTCCGATCGTGGCCACACACTTCCGGCATGCCAAACCCGTCGACCAAGTAGGCTCGTGGGTCCTGTCTATGAGCCTAACTTGTTGGTTTCCGTCATGAATTTCCTACTGTATACAGAAAATAGTGTATGGACCGTGGAATTAAATTGAGACGTTATTTTCTAGTCCTAGCAATGAGGCACCGTCATTGATACTTGTCTCTCAGATGTTTCGTTTTATATTGTATTCCATGATATTCAAATGTCTGGCAACCCATTGAAAACGGGCAGTTTGTATGTCACATCCTTCCCCGGTCTGTGATTGCCTTTACCAACGCAGCCCAGTCTGATTTTAGTTACGAAAATATTTATTTAACCTACTGTTTTAAACAATTCGTCATTCGTACAATTCCATCAAGACTTCGTGCGCATCATGTAAGCATTAGGCCGGAGTGACTGGAAGTACTGTATCATTGAACACTAGGAAATTTTGGGGAGGTAATGCGCCCGTTGCATACGATCTAGACAACAATTTTGGGGGAAAAGTTATTCACAGCAACCAGGCACCTGGAAAATAACTTCAATAAAACAAATGCACCTACTTAGTCACAAACTAATAGAAGTGACGAGAACACATCCTTCCGAATCCCTGATTTATCTTCGAAGCTGCCAAGCTCGCCTCACTGTTGCGCCTCAAGAAAATCAGAGTCTTGGCATGGATCTAGCTTGTTCAATAGCTTGCTAGAGTGGGGCTCTGATTTTCCAGTGAAGTAGCAGAAGTCCCGGCGCATCCCGGGTTCTTATGGACTTTTTCCTGCACCGTCCCAGCTTGATTTGGGACTTCTTTTTCATCAAAAACAGTGGAGGGCAGGATGTCTGGTAATATATATGTAAATATGATCGTTTCAAAATGAAAGGGATCGGCAGGTCTTAAATACTGATGGATTCTGAACCATGGAAAGCACTTCTAGGTAGGTGTTTCCTACACGCGATATTAAAGTCTTTCTTACAATATCTCAATGCTGTCCAGGTAGCGTCATGGTTCGCTCAGGTTCCAAGCCAGACGCATTATTCAATCCAAGATCACACGCGATGAGGTGTTCAGGACGTAAATTGCTCGTGGAATCTATAACTACGTCATTATGTGTTCATAGCGGCTATATGGGAATATTAGTATTGCAACACCTCCGCTTTGGTTTACTGAACGCCATTTTTGCAACTGCCACCAGTCACTTGCGGGAGTATCGGATTTCCTAGAAAGCAGCGGCATCAAAAGGCATTCTGACAAGTGATATGCTGGTCACATGATTTTGAATATTTTTCTAAGAAAGCTTTATTATCCGATGTAGCTCTAGATCTTCATGCAATACCTTCAATAAAGTTAAACCTAGTTGGAGACAGGAGTCCTTTGTGCCTGATATATGGCAATTGACCCCCATTTGGGTAAGGTGTTCGTTTCTTTCGATAAAGAAAGCTATTGAACAACAAAGCCCATCTGCTGTCGGCATGCGGCACTGGTCGATGATCAGAGGGGGCAGAAATAAATGAATACTTCAGACAAAATAACATCATATTGTATGTGGTTAACAGGGAAATGAGAGAAGCAAGAGGGAGAGGCGCTGAACTATCTACAGGATCTGGTCACCTGACCTCTGACACCTATATTAGTCAAACATACGCCAGCAATTCATTGTTATTACCCCTAATGCTTGGAATGTGCGGCTAATCAAGTAAGCATAAAAACAAGGAAATGAAAATCAATTGTGTTCCTTTTCGGGAGCGCTGACGTAGTCTTCGTATTGCTTCCAGTATTACCGTTGCCCAAAATCATTTGACGTTTGGTTCCTTATCTGGAAACAAGCTAGAGCGCCGATGATGTAACGATGAAACCCAAAACCTCCCAGCTTAAATGTAACCTTACTGAACTCAACATCTGAATTTTATCTTTCATCAAATTGAATTGCATCGCTGCATATTTCACACAATTTCAACACATACAACCATGAATTTCATACGCCAGCCATGCTCGCGCATTGCAACTTTGCGCTCGTTCCGCACCGGAGCTCTTGGAACTCCTTCACCTCAGGCCAATATTAGTCGAAGATCTTATGCTACTGCTGGTCCGGGTGATCAAAAGGGTGGTACCCCCAGATGGTGATTACCCCCTCGAATTCTCAACAACTAGATCATTGGCGACAACTTATTAACCCTGGAATCCTTTATTAGGCTTCTCGTCTCCATTGCTATGGGATTGCCCCTAACGATCTACCTTTGGAGGGGGGATAAGAAAAAGCCCAATACCAGCTCCATTGGTGAGCACCATGGAGCTAATCAGGAGTATGCACAAAATGCGGAGGGCAACCAGGGCAAAGACTCCGACTCAACTAGTTCCACCCATGATGAGGTTCGTTATCCCTGTGTCTTATCTCAGTCACTTCGCTGTTCCTGCACGCGCCCAAACATGGAATGGTGTAGGACTCTAGCGACCAATTTGCTGACTTGCGTATAGCCTCGAGCCATGGGTTCGAACAAGGGACCTACAAGCATGTCATTCAAACAAGAGGGCCTTTCTAATGCCGACACCATGAACCCATATGTCAACGAGCCCGGGAAGAGTAAGAAGGGAGAGGGAGAGACGGAAACCGCGAAGGTGAAGGGTACCGTGAAGCCTGAACGGCCGCAGGTGTGAGCAAGGATCAGCTTGGTGCTAGATAAATATCCTACTTTATATGGGCTTTTAAAAAGCTAGATGAAATAAAAATCAAAAATTAAGATCACGGCAAATTCCGGAGGCGTAAAGATAAAGGTGGTCAACAAGGCTGTCTATACATTTCAAATCAACTGACTTGCCTGCACCGAGTATCACTCTGTATTATAGCTCTGAATATCCGAAAGTTACAAGAAGCTGTGCCTCCGTGAAAGTAATAGGTGTTTACTCGTCCACCTGAATGTTCTTAACCCGAATATTCAGCCCATTTGGCAAATAATGCAATTTCATCATTTGAAGGAGGAACTGAAGGAGGAACCTAGATAAATTCACTATACGTCCTTTCCGGATTCTTCCTCCTTTACCAACCCTGATTCTAGAGTGACTCATATAACATTGACCCATATTGATTTAGTCCTTATCAAAGTGTTGTCTATCTCTTTAGATCATGTCGAAGAATCAATCAGAAAGGGATATTACTTGAATAGAACCCTGTCTCTGGGCATTTTATCTGTAGATATAAAATGACAACCCGCAATTAAGCTCTTACTTTGACTCCTTATGACTCGATCTTTTCTTCCCATCTTTTGTCTTCGAAGTAGACTTTCCCTTACGCTTTTTCTTCCTATCCTCCTCCGATGAGACCAAGTCCGATTCAGAATCGGAGCTCTCATCGCTTTCATCATGTTGACGATATGGCTCATTGGAATCTTCCTTATCCGAAGATGTGCTCGAGTCCGAATCAGTTTCTGAAAGCTGCGCTTCCTTGTACACTCCTTTTTCGGGCCCTCGGCCTTTGGAAGAACGACTCGACTGCCCAAATGCATATAATGAGCGACCCGGATCCGTGTTGGGTACCATGGGCACCACCATAGGTTGATTCTGGAAGTTATCCGCGCGCCAACGATGCTCTTCGGCAAGTTGCGAATCATTTTTTCCCTGGCTGAGCGATTGGAGGTATCTGTCAAATTCCTCGGCGGCAGCGGCGACTCGAGTGAACTGTTCCTTACCGAGAATGATATCATTTGGGCGTTTGTTTTTCCGTGCGTCGAAGGCAGCTAGAGCAACGGCTGTCTGGAATGCGTTTCGAATTTGTCTACAGAAAAAGGGCTTTGATCAGCATGAAAACTTGGGTAGAGTGCGTGGAATTAATAACAACAAGCTGTACAGTACCTTCCATTCCAGTTGAGCAGCTTTTTGTCTTTGATGTCCTTGAAATGCTCTTTTGCGAACTGGATTATTTCTTTCTCCCGGATATCGAAATCCGGATTTTGCGCCTTGAACTCCTTCCTGATCCGTCCAATGTTGTTCTTCCATATCTGGATGGATGTTTTCTTGTCCAATTTTGGATAATACAAACTAACGTGTATCCGGGACTTGAATGCCCGGTCGATTTGGCCGACGCGGTTTGTGGTCAGGAATAGAATCCCCTATTTGGGTTTAGAAGAGACCTTGTAAGTATCATTGTTGGATGTGTCGAACTTACACTGTAGTATTCCAAGGTTCGAAGGAAGACTTCGTAATGGTATTGCAATCAATATTATATATATGATCAACAAAGGGAGGAACTGACCTACCTGAAACAATAGCATTGCGAGGGAGATCGGTGTCATTGCGTCGCTTGAGAAAAACACTATTGTCAGATTAGTAAGGCCTTGATCAAGGAAGTGATATTGGAAGGATGTAACGAACTCGGCTTCGTCAAGAAGAAGAACGCATCCCCATTTATGAGCAAGCTGAAAATTCCGCTCCAAGTTCTTCTCCACAAACTCAGCGTTGTCTCCAATGTCACCACATGTGACTGGGAAAAGAGGCCGTTTGGTGTGATCGGCAACGCATTCGGCTGTACTAGTCTTGCCCACACCTGGTTCGCCATGCAGCAAAATAATCAGACCCTTACCTTTGCCCTGAATAAGGTCGACAGAGGGCAGGGAACCCCCCTGCCCTTCAGACTTGCTTGGGATATTCTCATGATTTTCAACCATAGCCAACACTGTTTCTTTAATACTGTCATTGATGACCAGATTCTGCCACCCATCTGTATATTGAACATCGCTAATGCTCTCGATGTCGAATGTTGCCCATTTGCGAGAACGGAGAACAAAACCATACACCATATAGGGAAGAAGTGCCATCTGATCTCGATTCAAATCTTCTGCATTTCCTGTGGAGTCAAGTAAACTCCCATTCAGCCCTTTGAATTGCTCTTCTTCTTTTTCGTCGATGCCGGAGTCTTGGACAATATAGTCATTCCCACAGCAGCCTTCTAAGGTGCATCGAATGCATCGAAAAGAACCCAAATCCGTCTCTCGGTTATCATGATCGACTATAGTATCCAGTCCAATTTGTGGTTTTTTGTCTGACATCTCTAGAAAAGCCAGTTGGAAATCAATGATTACCTGAGACTCCACCTGTTCCGGATGCTTGTCCAGGGTTAAGCCACGGTATTGCTTATGTGCTGTCTTTTCTGGGTTCGATAAACCTGCGAAGTTCTCACCCCGAGTGACCATCTCTTCGCGAATACTTTCATGGTTCGGATCGCATTGCAATGGATATACCGGGAGAGCAGTCAAATCTCGCTCTCCTTCATATTTCCGGATCTGGAACGTACGATTTACTGGACCATATTGGGTCCCATCGAAGTCAATGTAGAAGCACTCCACTATGAAACTTCCCAGAGAGTATCCTTGGTCCTTCAATTTGACCCCAGCATAGTTTGGAGGGGCGTCATTAGCGAGCGAGTAAATCGGTCTCCCTCCGGTTACGCGAATCACCCGGTACCTAGAATCCGTATTAGGTTTCTATATTGTGTCGTCAAATTAGTCGGGAGGCTCACAGTTGAATCTGTTTTGCAGCTGGAGTGCGGACGGTGGTGCCTGGTCGGAACAGATGCCAAAGATCACGGAATGCTACTTTGCGAGCCGTGCCTTTCTCAAATTCCTCCCTTAAATTGAAGACACGACCTAAATGGTTTGCCATAAATTCATTCAATAACCGTAGATGTTCAAGGGCCTTTGGGCTCTCCGTTTCTTTAAATGGGCCAATTGTCGTTGAAGGGTCCTGTCTTTCAGCTGTGCTGTCACCATGGATCTGTTCGAGTTTCTTTTGATGTTCCAAGAGCTCCTTCCAGAACAGAGTCAACAACTTAAAGGGCCTCATGAAGGTGACTTTATGCTCGTGAGGCCCGCGTTGCGAGAGCTGGTCTGTGACTTCATTCAAGACCTTCAAAAGAATTGGCGAGCGAAGCCGAATCTGAAACATAGGAAGGCTGGCCTGTTTGCCATCAACGTTCGCTTTACTCCCGGCCACGACACCGGGGGAATGTTTTGTTGTTACCGACCGCGCTGCTCTGAACGATAGGGGTTCCTCGATTAGAATCTCAATGACGCTCTGTGGGCTGTTGTCGATTTCCGGGACGTGCTTCCACTCGCCTTTCGAATCGGGCACGTCGTATACAACAGAGTACTCTTGCCAGGTGAGCCACTTGGTCGTAGCCTCGCTATCGGGTATTCTGCTTTTGTTGTAACTGGAAGAGTCCAGTTTTTTCGGTCCAAGGATTGCGTCCTCGAGTGCCTCAAGACGGTCGTGGAAAAGTCGATGGAGCAACGCCTCGTGAAAAAGTCGTGCTGGGACGTCTTGAATTCGCTCTTGCAAAGAACGTTGCTCACTGATCATGGTCGTTCTGTTCCAGTGGGTAATGTAAAATGGATCAACTTTCACATCTTCGAGTGGAGGTTCTGCTTCATTCTTTTCATTGAGTTGTGCATTTTGAGGATCATCCTCCGTCTTGCTAGGCTGACCGTTCTTCGTCGCATCAGAGGATAAAGAGGAGGACGAGGTGCTGGTTCCAGTCTGAGGTGAGTCTAGGTTGCTGTCCGCGGCTGATTTGAAGCCACTCGGTTCGGGGGATACACCCAAGGCGGGGGCATTTACACTGTCGACGATTGCGGTTGCCATGATGCGAAAATTTCTGCAACGCTTCTTCTAGCCTTTGAAAGACGAAGAAATCCCGAGGTCGCTGAGTTGGTCACGAATTTATGCGTGGGATACTCTGGCCAGTTGACCTCGAAAATACACGATCTACTATAACAGGTATCAGCGCCGTGTCAGCCTTGCTTTAAGACAGCTGAAAATCTTACCCCGCTAAAAAGATGTTTGCTTTTTGTGCTCGGGTATCCTCTTCGATAAGTACTATTTCGCGCTCGAACCCTTCGCCTATCTCCCAGCCCCTAGTACTGCAACTAGTAGGGGTTAGCTTGGCCATCGGAAACCACCTGAACGCGGGAGTTCTATTTTGGAGAAGCGCCCATCCCATCTGCATATGCACATGTCTGCATTAGGCACGAATCCCGTCCAAAGTCCCCTTGCCATACCTCTTGGTCCTTGATTGCCGTCAATAAACACGTATCACCTTTTTTGTCTCTAACGTGCTGCGATGCACTGCGGGCGATGCAAGGTTCTCGCCTCCAAGCCGCGCTATATTTAATTCGGATGTCAGCAGAGGGGGACGTGGAATATTATTAACAGGGGATACTTGGGGCTAATGGCCAATGGTTGATCTGACATGCAGCCTCAAGTATTAGAGCGCCCCATTAGCCTGAAGGCAAACTACCTACCCCTCACCATTTCTCCGCTTAGTGGCCGGAGTCGACCTACTTCTCACGCTGGCAGGGTCATAGGAGGGCTTGGGCACTGCACACTAACAAATAAGTACTAATTTATCTTTGTGTTTTCTTCAGGCAACATAGGCCACGAACAGGATGGCAAAACAATCCGTAACCAAGTTCCCAGTTCGTCATTCAACTAATATCCCCGCGGGCTTCATTGAGAATCATCAAATCACCGCCGAAGACGAAGAGAAGATAAAATTTGTGCATCGCATCAACTCCTTCCTTCCGGAGAAAGACGCAGCTCAGGATGAGCTGGAGTGTAAGCAACGAATGTGTGTATTTACCTTCTGCTCATCATCTACCGCAAAACCCGGAACCTATTACTTATCGTCGATGATTTTTGTTAGTGAGGAGTCTTTCAAAAGTACGACCAACAATGTTCAAGCCTTGAATGAGGCGCTGGAGGCTTTTCGCCTGAAATTGTGCAAACCTGGCCAACTCCAAGCCAGCCAGCCTAAGCCATCAGGCCAGAAAGTACACTGGTCGGATGTGATGAGGGAGCTACAAACTGCCCAAAACTACTACAAGACCCGCCATGGAGGTGGACCGATTGGCAAAGCGCTTTCCAAATTTGGGAGATATACGGAGTCGTTAAAGGGCTGGCTAGACCTGCTTCCTGCTGGAGATTATGGGTCTACTATATGCGGTACGTATGCTTCTCACATATTTGATGCGACCGATGCTAAGCGCCCGGTAATTGTATAGGCGGACTCAAACTATTACTGTCGGTATGTCAGTATGATTTCAAATCGACTTGAATGTTAGCCCTCAAGCTCCGACTGACGCCATTTAGGCCCTTGATGAAACTCACAAGCTGGACAGCTTAGTTTTTGTGGCACTGTCAGACATACCCGAGATCTTGTACGAAGCACGGTTCTACCTGGATGCGTACAGAGTACCTAGGTTGAGCATGAAAATGCTGGAAAAAATGGCTGACCTTTGTAACCACGTTCTTGTTGTGCTGCGGGAGATTGTTAAATACTGTCTTGAAACAAAGCCTAGTAAGTACACATATATGCTTTTCCTGGAGGGCAACCACGTGTTTCTAATTGCTTTCCCCAATCCGTGTATAGAGCATTATATTGCGGCAGTCTTCAAGGGGCCGAAAGCAAAAGACTCTCTACGACAAACAATTTCTGACCTCAGGGAATGCGCCACCTCTCTTTCTCGTGAGGCAGAGCTCACGAACCGCCAAACTATACAGAGTATCAGCGAAGATGTCCAAGGCATCAAGCAGAGTTGTCACAATGCAGAAGGTAGCCGCACGGATATATATGTCAATCTATACCTGCTCTACTCTGAACACCCATCTCTCGATAGCAAAGGCGAACTTTTGTCCGATAAAATGGATGGTCAGTATTATGCAACTGTCAAAGCGTTTCACGAATTTAACGTGGGAATCTTCAATTTAGCGTCCCCTCGATTGTCTCTTGCCGGCGTTCAAGTTCACAACTCCATCAGTGCAAGCTCTTCCCCAGGGATACAGGCTTCGCGGAGTCCATCCATAACCGACCTACCAGATCTGAGAGACCTGCTCACCCTGTGTGTCAATTCACAATCTAACGATCATTTGAATGTTCCCCAACGGACCCATCGTCGACATCAATCTTCCCTCAAGCCCGAGGAGCCCCTGATCACCACCGAAGGCCTCTTACACCTCCTCGCATTCGACGAAACCAAGGTCGCCAGCGACCGGGGCACGAATGTTCATCCAAGCAGATTCAATAAGCGCGATACCCAGAAGCTTCCTGTCATTACGAGATCCACCCAGTTTCGAAACTGGATCAACAAGACCAAGCGGAAAAACGCCTCCCTACTCGTCCAAGGTCACTTCGACTCTGAAGATGGCACATCAGCTTTGACACACCTCTGCGCAAGGATTGCTTATGAGTCTGCTCTCAATCCCAAAGTACTGATTCTCACTCACTTTTGCTCGCTCCATACGGCCAGTCGCGCGGAGATCGGTCGCCGGGCTGGTGCCACGGGGTTAATCGCCAGCTTTATCGGTCAACTTCTCTCCTACGACTCCTATCGAGTCCAATTTGACCTATCACGGATCACGAAACAGGCATTATCACGGATCGAGGAGTTTTCGTTAAAGAAACTGTGTTGGCTCTTCGAAATGCTCATTGCCCAGATTAAGAAAGGGATCACGATTATCTGCATCATTGACAACATCTCGTCATATGAGACGAACGAAGCGGTGGGTGATTTGGAGCGCTTGGTCCGTTGTCTGCAAATGTGGGTCATACAGGCAAACCAGACTTCGTCGAAGCCAAAGATAAAGTTGTTAATCACCGACACGAACCAGACCACCCGGGTCTACCGCTATTTTCAACATGATGATATTTTGAACCTTGAAGGTGGTAGTGAATCGGGGGATGATTGGGAGAATTACTCTGAGGAGGACAACTGGATAGTTTAACTGGGGAGGGATTCACCCCTTTACAGATTGGCATTATGAGTAGATAGTATTATCTTGTTTAGCTGATGCGACTACTCCCACTTGGTAGCTTTGCAATGGTTGGCATTCATATACTATCATCAAGGCCCGCTTTGAGTGCATTTAATTAGTCTGGCAGTCCACAGCGAACATTTTCAATCTGGCATGACTTGAGGATTCTGAGACTGCCCTTCGAGATTAGAGGCTCCGTGGATCAAATCTAGTTCCTGTGACTCAGTTTTCGCGCCTGTCGAACACTGAGATTCTGCCAGATACAGCATTGAATTAGGTAATACAAGAAACAGAAAAGCCTGCTGTTTTGTTCTTCATCGTTTCGGATAACAGCGTCAAGTCCTATCACTTGTAGGAGAAGAAAACGATCACGCGAAAGGGAAATAAGGCACGTGACGCTATTAGATAACATCAACACTGGTGTGAGGGAAAACGCCGGCTCCGCTCGACCAACGACAGATTACGCGGCTCCGAAATCCAAGCCCCATTTATTTGTGGAGCCAAATTTATGATTGGACTTTGCTTTGACGCTAACAAAAGTAGGGGATTTATTTCGACAGGAAAAGCGGGCCGTCTCAACTCTCAAATACGAGTTGTCCAGCGTGCTTCACACCCGTAAATCCCATCAGCATTTAACGACAGACGACTGGGTAGAAGTCATGTTCAAAGTATTGAAAGACTACCCGGTAAACTCACGGACATGGAGTTGCCCGAATTAGACCCGAGTAATGATTCTAGAGGGATGTCTGCCATCGGCTACTTTGGCACTGTTAAGGTGGAGAGGCTGAAACAGTCGACGAAGACCTCTCACATATATTGTACAGCACAAAGAATTCAAAAAAACCCTCAGCACGCTGCTTATTAAGAGTATTCTAATGAATTCGAAATTGTGAAAGCGGAGGTTGGAACAGTTCGTCGACATTTCATTTTTGTTGTCATTCATAATCCGGTCATTGTAGATGACTCAAAAAGGTACAAATAGTTCTACTGTCAATGTTCAAGGCAAACTTCATCCCTTAACAACTGCTTATTGCCCCTGACACTTGGATAAGGATTAAGCTAGGATGGGTCCAGTACAAGATTTGGGTAGCTCGATATCAGCGTGCAGAAAACACTGGCTTGAACGCAGAGAACAATGAATGGCAGCCCACTCTGAGCAGAATTTGGTAGCCCACAGACTGCTCCGGACCGTACCGAATGTTAATTAGATGGATATAGGGAAAGGGGGGAAGTGGCAAGTGGAGTCGAGACATAAGACACTTGTCGGCTATGGTGACTCTACATAAGTAAGTCGAGGCCTGACTAGCGAATGGTGGCGGATTTCGGCAAAATTGACTGAAAGATAAACTCCTTCAGCTCGCCACGATGCAGTCACACACTTCAGCTGGCAACTTTCAAGAGAAGGCCACTATGATGGTAAAGGGGGCCCGCAGCAGCGGCGAAGGATAAAAGGGCACCCTTGACTTCTCTTTTTTTCCCATTTTCTTTTCATGTCTCATTCTTGCTTATAGTCTATTGCATCTTCATTTCAATAATGCTGCAAACAATGCCGAAGCTCCAAGTTCGGCTTGAGCAATCGCTGGAAAATGACCCTCTATTTTCAGGCGCGAACATAGAATTCAACGATTTCGAACAAGCCAAACCAATTCGTCCCATGAGAAGATTGATTCTTTGTCTCGATGGCTCATGGCAATCCTCCAACCACGGAGAAAAGAACATCGCGTCCAACATCGCGAAGTTGAGCCGCTCCATCGCCAGCTGCGAGAAGACTGGCGAGGACGAAGTGATTCACCAGATCGTCTACTATGATGCAGGAGTAGGGACTGGGGATAGTGCTCCAAAAGAGGATGCGTCGAGAACGGCGAAGTTCGTGGCTGAGGGACAGAAAGTCTTCGAAGGTGCCTTCGGGAGAGGAGTTGAGGAGAATGTCTGCGAGGCCTATAATTTCCTAGTACGTTGAAATCATCATTTCCCTTCCAGAACCTTCGCCTACTCACACCAATCAAACAGGTCAGCAACTGGCTTCCCGGTGATGAAATCTATATTTTCGGCTTTTCACGCGGCGCATACACGGCACGCGCAGTGGCAGGGTTGGTCTGCAACTTGGGCATCTGCTTTCCGGACATGATGGATGATTGGTGGGCGATTTACGACGAGTACAAGAAGAGACCCCTCCAGGAAGAGAAGCCCAAGCCTACCAGCAACGGAATCCATGTTCCGGATGCAATGCAGCAAAGCACCTGGGGTCTGTACAATGTCAATAAGGACTGGAAGGACCGCTTTTACAGGAACGTCGATATCGAAGTCGTGGGCGTGTTTGATACCGTGGGTGCCCTGGGATGGCCTTCCAACAAGTATGTTCCAATGGGGACAACCAATGATACAAAGTATGGCTTCCACGACACCAACCTGCACAAGAATATCAAGAACGCCTTCCATGCCCTGGCTCTTGATGAGCACCGACACGCGTTCCCTCCCACCATGTGGTCCCTTCCCAAGGGTGTATATACCAATTTGGTGCAATGCTGGTTTCCGGGCTACCACATCAACATCGGTGGTGGTAGTGAGGATACCATGAAACATTACGGCGATATGGAATCCATGGCCAATCTGTCTCTAGTCTGGATGATTGATCAGGTCCGCAAACGGACCAACCTGACCTTTGAGACCTACGCGCTGGCACGTTTCTACCACCATTACACCTGTACCATCGTGGATCTCTCGCAGCGGTCCTTCAAGGAGGGTGACTCCGAATGTCATTATGCAAAGAAGCCCGACCAGTCCAAATGGCGCCAAGATGTGCCTGATCCCAAGAATCCCACCGCGTACGGAGGGTGGGGCATGGGCTATCGACCGGATAGCATCAATTCCGTCACGGGTTACAGCGGCTCTACCACTCGCACCCCAGGCCAGTACAAGAAGGACGGAGATACCAAGGAGTTCATTCACCCCGTGGTTGCCTACGCAATGGGCAAGGCATACCGCGAAGCCCATATTGAGGGTACGGTATTGAACTACCATCCTGCCGCTCTCGCAGGCTTTGAGCGAGTAGAGAATCCCGAAGTGAAATGCTCCTGGTCGGATACCGGGCTGCAGCCCTTGAAAGGCTGGTATTGGAGGAAGCAGGTCAAGGGCGCTAAGTATGCTGAGACACCATACATAACCCGACTGAGCAACTGGTACAACTCCTCCTGCCCACCTGAGGAAGATCAAGACATTCTCATTCCTGAGATGGACTTGTGGGAGGATAAGGACTCCAACATGTTCAACGAACGGGATTACATGCGGGCGGACTGGCTCGCGCTGAGAGCTCCCCTGATGGGATTCCATGACGATGTCAAGCTCGCGATGCAGAATTGTGCCCTAACACAGGATCAGTCTGCTTCGGAGGACGCCTTGCGCCGAGAGGGGTTGTTGCTGAACGCGTTGAAATACGTGACCCAGAGGGAAAGCGGCAGTTCATCTCTGGAAAAGTCCTTGATACATACCCTGCGTCGAACGGAATCTCCGGGTTTGAACGCAGGGGAGAAGTTGAAGCTATTTGAACAGGCAGGGAGCCGCACCAAGGCGTTCTTGGCAAGTTTGGACTCTTGATACATGACGACTCAGTATGTAACATATCTGGGATTCTCGATATCGGGATTAATTTTGTAGGCTTCTTTGCCTACTTGCCGAATTCATTTCGCCTCATAACTTTCTAGCAGGAGGCATGTATATAACAGATCAATAGTATTATTTTCATGTTCGCATTAGCATTTTATCTGCAAACCTGGACAGATATTTGATCTTTGCCAAGCCAGAGGCAGCCCCACCCTGTAGCCAATATAGAGAGAGAATCACAGGTATATTGTTTTATCCCTAGTCGCATCATGAACTCCCGATTGGCGATACTCCATCTCCGTATTCCCTTCAATAGTGACAGACTTTAGATTGTCTGATGCTGAATCACAGGCTTCATAGAATGACATCTCTGACTGGTCATTTGTCGAATCATCACGACCTGAGCGCTCTCTAGGGTGAAAATCCCTGCCCCATCCTCAATTCTGTCACCTAGTCTCCGGGACTGTGATCCACAACGCTTCACAAATCATTAAAATTTTCAAAAACAAAAACATACAACAGTTAGGATTCGC